>VXAL01005084.1:141418-211749 GCA_013399475.1 Chauna torquata | reverse complement strand
GTGACGAGCCCTGCTGTCCTGGCAGCGGCTGAACACCTGCCTGCCCATGGGAAGTAGCGAAAGAATTCCTTGTTTTGCTTTGCTTGCACGCGCTGCTTTTGCTTTACCTGGTAACCTGTCTTTATCTCAACCCATGAGTTCTGGCACTTTTACCTTTCTGATTCTCTCCCCATCCCACCTGGGGAGGGTGAGCAAGCGGCTGTGTGGCACTTAGCTGCCTGCCGGGGCTAAACCACAACAGGTCCAGACAAGGTTATGTTTCTTTACCTTGGTTAAAAAAAAAAAAAATTGATTAATATTTATTGGAACTACACGTTAACAGCAAGGGTTTCCTTCTCAGAAACTGAGGAGTCCAGCGATATGATACGTGTTGAGTTCTGCTTTAAACCAGGGTTCTTCAGACTATTCAGTTGTTAACGCTGCTATTTGCAAAAATATTAAGGGTTCTTTGGGGTACACCAACTACAGCTAGAATATCTTATTTTTACATCATTAACACATTCGTATTAGCTACCAGTGTATCTGGGGATTTTTATTTTTATTTTTTTCCCATTTCAAACTACTTTTTCAGTAATGCACAGCTTTGTATTCATAAAAAAAATGCTACCCAGGATGGAATGTTATGTTATAAATATAAAATGTTCACAGTATATGGAGAGGCTATATAAAATATAATCTATCACCAAACAAATGGAAGAAGAAAAAGTTATTCTGTTGTTTACTTTGGATTAATTTCTTCCCAGAGCACTCAAAAATATTCATCTTAAAACTTACAACTGAGCCTGGGGTAAACTCCCATTGAGAAACCGATCGACTGATTCTGATATCGTGACTTCACCATTCACAGATAAGCAGTATGTGACTTTTACTTTGCTTCTTAATTATGCAAAATTCCAAGGACCTGACTCTCACACCAGAGGGTGCAGGATTAAGAGAACCATATTAGCAGGCAGCCGACAATTCCTCTTGCTGATCTCTTTTTACACCAGGGACCAACGCTGGCCACAAAAGCCTCACGGGACTGTCAAAAATAGCTTCAGAAATATAATTGACCTAAAATCTCTCTTTTTTTTTTTTTTTTCAGTGGAAAATCAGGGTTCTGTCTTAAAAAACAGTCATGAAAAACATGTTTTCTGTGGAAAAACTGATGGCTTGGTCAAAAAGTTCAAAGAAGTTTGCAGCTAAAAAAGATGTTTTCACTCAAAAAATCCACTGGTGTGCCTCGTGGGAGCTGCAACTCAAGTGCCTAGCGTGTTTGGCTACCTTTCCCACCCTGAGCAGGGGCTCTGGTGACAGACGCCTTCCTTCACCTCGAGGGACAGCACCATGCTGTGAGAGACAAATGTCCCTTACTGCCCATTAGAAAGAATCTGAAGCATCACAAACCTGCAGTACAGCTTCCAGGGGACATGGCAGTGCTATTTTAAATAAAAACACTTTCCTTCTTAGTATTTTCAAAGCAAGTAATTGAAAATGCTACTTCAGTCTTTCTTGGATTCCTTTGTATGATACCGGGGAGCCCCAGAGATAAACTGGGCATCCACAGTCATGCAAGGATATAAGCATTAAGCTCTGGTGACACAGTTCATTCAAAAATAAAAACAAGTAACAGAAGTACAACAACCTCACTTAGCTTTACGCTTGATGTGTTCCTTTGACCTGTGAAAATACAGGAGCGGTAGCAAGTTGCATATGCAAAAAAGGCACTTATAACTGTATCTGAACTGTCTGGTCCAGTAGCCACAAAGCACCCCATATGCTCCACAGACCGTCTGCATGAGTCTCAGAGACTCTAAAATGCAGAAAGCAAACAAAAAGCAATTAAACATATTTAACTCGCCCTTGTTATCTCATGCTTTTAAGTGCTATTAGCAGAAACTGATGACTCCAGAAGAGATAGCACAAGTACTCTGACAAGTTGTATTAGGATCTAATGAAAGCCTATACAGTGAGACAAACCAAGAGAGAACTTGCAGCAGCATCCCTGTTTCTAGAAAAGGAAAGCCTTGTGAGGAGTTGCAGGGACGTTGGTAAACTGGTGGAGAGTGGAAAAAGGAACGCTCCCAACCCCGAAGCAACCCAAGCTGGGTTTGCTCAGACGTGCTAGCGCTGCTGTCACCTCTGAGTAACGGGCGAAGAGCGCGCGCGTGCTCTACTTTTTCCCTCTGTTTGAGACTTCTGAAACTGGTCAAATATACTCTGAGTCACTGGAATATCCTGAAAAACCCACTTTACAACTTTGCTTTTATGAAAGCTGTATAATGCTTTTTCCCTTTATAGAGGTTTTACAATCCACGTGCTACGAGTGGTGCTGTTAGGTAGACGGGCAGTTGCAGCCCATACGTCGCTCGTGGTTGAATCACAACGGCAAGCTCCCATCTTTGGGCATGTTTACATCTCCCGTCAGCGAAAGCAGTGCAAAGACAGAACTGTGGATTCAAATGATGTTTTGGAAAATTACACACTGGATCTTGAAAGAGCGCTTGGTGAGAAGAGGGTGCAGCAAGAGCCTCGCTCAGCTCTCACAACACGTAAAGCCACCAGGGAGGAGCCGCCAGCACCCGCCCGCGCATGAAACCACTCAAGTACGTACAAGGCTCCAAGCCCTGCTTCTGAAAACTGGGACCAGGGCATCAATGAAGCTTATAGCGAAGGTCCTGCTCCTCAAGCATTTGAAAAGCCAAGTCTCCAACCACAATCTCCAAAGGAAAGACAAACAAACGAACTCAGAGACAGACCGAAGACCTATTTTTAGATGAATGAACAACACACAAGCTTTCCAATGTCTCTCCTTATCCACTCTCTTCTCACCTCTGCACTTCTCCCCTCTCCCCCATAAGCTTTTGCTGGTGACTGCCAAACACTATTTGCTCCTATTTAAAATTTTAATGGCAATCTAACAGACGTCCCCAGCTCAATTATTTTAATCTGCCTGTGTTGAGTGACCGCAGCAGCTGTTCACCTCCTCTTCTCCACCTTACTAATACTGTAATTAAAATACACACTAGTCAGCTGAAAGATCCACACAAACCTCTTCCAAGTTTTACTTTACATTATAGATTTAGTGAGGAAAGTGCTTAGTGGAAAAAAAAAAAAGGAACCAACAGTATGGGTTTTAAGAGACAGTATGAAGCTCCTGCTAAAAAAGGCAGGCAAACACAGGGAGTGAAAGAGCTTTCACTGCAATATCCTTGTAAAATCAACAATTGCTTGAAAAATTAGATTTGCTGCTGGGTCTCACATTATTGCAATACAAAGAGCTCCCCATCCCACATATATGGAGCAGCACAGCATACTGCTTTTGAACTTTTATCAAGCTACACTAACACCAAAATACCACAGCATTTCAGCCTACTGTCAAAGATTTCTGTTAACATAAAGGTCTACAGAGCAAATTCATTTTGAGGTTTATAAGATCTAAGGAGTTCTCATCCGCATTATGCCCGTTAATGATCTAAAGGAGATTATTTTATACATTGCATTAATAACAGCAAGGTTTATTCAAGGGAAACTCAAGTCATAAGCTCCTATTTTGAAACAGGAAGGATTACAGAGCTTCCTACAGCTCACTATCATTGCAACGTGCTCCTAACGGACTGTGGATGAATTTTAGTTATTGCCTTAGATGTACTCTTCGTTCTCTAAATCCCCAGGGACCTGCTATGAGAGCTGTTTGCACTGGTGGGATGCTATCATTTGCCTGTCTCTTCTGCAAATTACACTGACATGCTTTAATATAATTGCACATACATTCTCACATAAGAGTACAGATCTCCAGAAAAGTCACTGTGGCAAAGCAGTGTGACTTTATAAGCTTTGCTGCAGTAGTACAACTTCCACTAGCTGGTTGCGGCTATTTGTTCAGAACCAGAGAAGGACAAAAAAAACACAATATAAATAAAGCCCTTAAAGCCTTTACTCAGATCTGAAGAATTCAACAGCTGCATCCCATTCAAGAAATGGAAGAGAATAAATATCCTCAGCTACAAGAACTGCTTTCAAGGGGCCAAGTTGAAAACTCAGTACGTTTGTAAAAGACGACACTGATTTGAAAGGCATCTGTAACATTGCCGCTTTTCACAATATTTTTACAAGATAGCTTTATGACATTTGGTATCTTCCTTAGAGCTTTATCTCCAGGAGATAGGTGAGAACAGGTGAACCTCAGTATTCAAGGAGCACATACATCTCCAGCCTTCGCAGACATGTCTGCAGACGTGCTCTATGCACTTTTGATACGTGAAGGCCTAAGAAAAGAAACTCAAATGTGCTTTTTAACTTCCCTTTATGATTTTCAAGCCATTTTCATTATTCTGCTTTTCTCAGGCCCCGAGTGATGCTTCCTGTGAAGCGTGATGCCAGAATGGAGTGACACAAACCGTGCTCAGCTCCCCGACCTGCTCCTTGCCCGGGGCCACCGACTGCGGCGGGGCAGAGGCACGCTTCTGCTGCTGCCACTGGCTGCGGCAAACGTGCTGCAGCAGTGCCTGGACAGACAGCACGTGTCTGCTTGTGACCTCTGGCCAAGGAGCCCAGCAGACCCCTGGGGTAACACCTCCCGGCTGCTCCTGCCCACGTCTGCACTGCTCTGTTGGGGTCCCTACAGTTATCCATGCAACCCGAACTGAAACTTGCCTTAGTAGTGTTTTCTCCTAATACAGCTCTGGGTCGCGCAGAAGCGTTCAGTATTTTGCAGGATTGATACAATGAGTGAAAAACATGACTATGGCTGAAAAAATTACACACAAGAGATGTTTTGGTGAAGATGGATACCAACACTCAATAACACTTGCAGATGGAAACTGAAAAAATAATGAAGCATCTGTTAAATGTAATTTTGTTTATTATTCCATAGAAGGATATTTTCATTAAACTTCTCTATTCAAACCCTCCACTGAATAAACATTAAACAGAAACTCCTAAGGCTTTTCCTCTATGACTTCTCACACAGCACAGAACTAATGAACAATGTATTATTGCTGTTAACGCTTTTAGTATTATTACCCATACATCATTTGTTATAGAATGAATTAGTTTATCCTTGAGGAATCCTGTAGACTTTGTGAAGTTCTACCCTTTTCATCTGGCAGAGTAACTAAAGCCACCAGTCGCAGAAGCGCGCAGTAATGGTGGATGTTTCAGATGCTGACAGCTCAGCTCAGGGGCACATCAGACCTACAGTGGGACTCCCTTCAAAATACAGGCACCTGTACCTAACCTAGGCACTGTAAGCACTAGTTCCAATCAGTGGTGAGAAACAGGAACTTGGGGAGCAATCCCTTTCATTTGGTTTACAGGGAAAAGAATGAAACTCCAGAAACACCTTTCCCGCCCTCTCCCTCACATACAGGGAGGGACTGTACGGTGGCCAGCTCAGAGGTGTACATCTACAGTGTGGCTAAACTGTAGACATAGAGTGAGATGAGATGAATTCCATTTTAAATACCATTTTCCGTGGCTGCCGAGTGCCGATGCTTTCCTCTGAGCTCTAACCTTTTCCAGCAAGGCAGCGGGAAGATGACGAACACGCTTATCAGCAGCCATCTCCACAGCTGCTGGATGAAACACCGGGTTTTGTGGCAAACTTGCCAACCTGTTTCCCAAGGCGGAGTGTTTGTTCAGCTGCAGTCCCTCCTGTGGTCACCTGAACCAAGCGACTCCAGCCCAGCCCAGCCAGGCCACCACCACCTCCACTGTGCCAAGCTCTCCTTGCAGAGCCAGAGCCCAGCCTATGTCCCAAATGAAGCAACAGAAAATGGCTCAAGGTCACTTTTCATTTTATGAACTCCATGCCCAGCAGTGACAATGTCAGCTGCGGGTGAACCTGCCTTTGCTTAGTTCATTGCCTGCTCTAATTCCCTTAAGTCCAATTGCCATTTATAGCGATGGGGCTGGGTGGAGCCGCCAAATCCGTCCCTGGGAAGAAGGAGATCACAGACTGCATTCTTCAACTGCTGCAAGAGTATTTTCCCCTAGGGAGTGGGCACACACTGTGCTATTACAAAATCAACTACAGTCGGTCTCGATTTTTAATTATATTACTACTGTTTTCCAACTAATTTAGTGCCAACCTCTACAAGAAGAGTTTCCAGCACTACAAAAAGTTACCCTGAAAATGGTCCCAGTGAGTTCTCTTACTAAGGACATGAACCCCCACTAAAAAAATGAATGACATTTGCAGTAACTTCACCGAAAGTAGGATCATGCTCTTTTTTCAGCAGTACAGAGCACAAAATGCCAGATGCAGCAATAAAATAGTCATCATAAACATTGATGTGTTCATCTTCCACTTGTGATGCATTGTGTTGTTACATAGTTAACAACGAGTATTAGAAACCAATATAAATTAATAGTAGCTTAAACTTTCCTGCCTTTTACTGACCTCTCTCAAAAAACATTCATAACCCAAAACAGAAAAATAGCCAGAGAACTTTTAAGTCCATTAGGGACTTTGTTATCTCCAGTCCAATCTATACAGAAGGTATTCAGGCTACAGCAGGCTATATAGAGAAGCATGCAATGGAGAAATGCAAAGAACATCCATAGGTTGCAATGATATAGTTAACACTGTCCTCTTCCCACGCCTTTTCCAAAATGTTAAAGCTGTCTTCTATATGAAAGCAAAACAGAAGACAATAGTACAAATACCATCCACAGTTCACACTTCCAATTTAAACTCCTATTTAAAAAGCAAATAAACTCCTAAGCTGCTCTTTCCAAAACAAGCTCCATTTTTTTTTCCTACTAGTTAATAATTACAGAAGAATTTTCTCAAGTTTATTGAGGGTGGGAAAGAGAAGTACAGTTAGAGCGTTATTTTCATGTAGAGAACTGAAATAACACTTCTTCCAGATTTCCACAGAGATGTTCAGTGGAAAAATGCCCAGTATCCTGAAACACTTCTCTCTGGAAATTAATTTCACTCTTTCCTTCCCTTATAGTCTCTTATGAACGAGCAGTAAAGCACACAATAAAACAATATGCAGTCCTTAAAAACACATTAAAACAGTCATTTCTATATCTGAAATGTCTGTCAGGACAAAGTGTAGTATACAGTACTCCAAACTAATAAAGAGCTGCTATCAAACTAGAAAGTGTTAGGGTTTTTTTTATATTGTTTTCCAGCATTGCTCCTAATCAGAATCAACAAATTCTGCTTGGATTATCTGTTTTATACAAATAGTTGCATAACAAAAAGAAGAGTAAGCTCCTGTACCCAAGCCCTAAGCTCTAGGGTAAAAGACTAAGATGCCAACTATTGACAAATTAGAGCGTGACTACTTATCTCAGGTTCTTATTTACTTTCAAATCTTCTGGTAACTACAGAAATAACCCTAAGAACCATCCATCATGTCTCCTATTAGAAAATGTGCCTACTTGTTTTTTCACTGTACCGTTGGCAAGAGGATAAGAAGCATTTCAGACTGTGCAAGACAAAGAGTTTTTAAAACCTTAAGTTATCCAGACAAAAACTTTCTCAGAAGTCTAGAAGAGAGAGGGCAGGAGGGGGCAGAAGAAAGGGGACAGGAGAGGGAACAGGCACTGGCCCTGCTCATTTATCTTACCAGAGAAAAGAAGTGGGATACATTCCAGACTAGCTAACCGCTTCAACCATACCATACCGTACCACCTCACACGACCGATTTAAATTTACATCACTTTTCATGATCTGAACGACCACACAAGAGACGTTGCTGTGCTTAGCAATGAACGAAGCATCCCACCGCCTTGCCGCTGCCCCTTTAAAAGACTGGCATCGCAAAGACACAAACAACTCTGCCTGAAAGTGGAGAGTCGACAAAGGTTGTATTTCCAGCCAAAGCTGGAATGCCTTTTCCCTTAAAGGAACAGCGGTTTCCCATGTGCACCGCCCCGCTTCATCCAGCTATCAACCAAAACCCTGCTGTGGCTCCCCAGGCCCCATACAGAGCGCTCTCTGCCTCCAGGACCCAGGTATGTGAGGCAAGGTGTAAAACGCTGGTTCACACTTTTGGTCTTAGCATAAAGCAAGTCCACAGCGTCATTTTGTCCGCTTGACTTGGTTAAGCTACAGGCTGCGTATACTGGAGGGCTCTCCAGATGACTTCTTGCTGTCTTTACGATCGAAACGGTTAGCTTAGCCCTGTACCCACATTTTATATTCACTAGAGAACCTGCAGTGCAGTAACTCTGCGGGAAATAAAGAAATGACTCAGTTTAGTTTGCCCCTGAACAAGCCTCATGTTTTTCACATCCCTTTTTGATGCTCTCCATCCTCAGGATTCAGGAGTGCGCCAAGGGGAAAAGCTGTGCAGGAACGCAGTCTGCCTTGGTTGTCATCAGCTTTAGGTTTCTGTATTCACGAGTGCCACATGTTTTCCTATTCAATGCTTTTCTCTAGTTCCTCTGCTTTGTGGTAACTGCTCCCCCTTCAGCTCCAAAAGACTCACATAAATGGTGAACAACTGCTGTACAAAGGCAAATGAGAAACTAAACTCCTATTAGCATCAAAAAAGAACAACAATAAATCAGAGGGAAGAAGAGGAAAAGGACTTTCATTCATCTTCTGTTTAATACCTCTTCTATATCACAGCACACACCGTATTTCAGCCGCAGTATGACTTGAAAGAGGACTGTGCCCCCTGAACACCACCAGTTCCCTTCGCACCCAGGCAGTCACCAAACGGTGGTAAATTGCTTGTGGCTGCTCCAGCAAATGGCTGTCCCAGCAGCAGCCCACTGGCCAGGCCATGCCCCCAAGGCGTGACTGTCCCAGTAGTTTTCTGTCACAGATGCCCATGCTGCTGTACACCAGCCCTGGACTGGCCATACAGACCTGTTCGAGACAACGGCACAGATTGCCATTGCAACCCTCAAAATAGAAAAACAAAATATTCTTCGCCCTTACTAACACAAACTGCACAAAAAGCTTTCAATAGCCTACTGATCCATGTAATTCAGCTGCTTAGGCTTGCATTATGCTGGCATAAAATCAGCACAATTATGCTTGAAATAAATACTGAAACAGGAAAAAAAATTTATAACAAGACGCTTGAAAGGTCAGTTTGCAGTACCCTGCTATTGAAGAAAACATTATTAATCAGAATGTTACTGCATGTTTTTATTTAAGCATCTTGTTTCATAATTTAGGACCCACATTTTGAATGCAAAAAATATCTTGGAATGCTTGTTTCCTACTGACCTTACCACGGGATTCGAACACTCTCCCAGTTGCTCATTCCAGTTTGAATTCAATAAGGCTAATAAATCACTTAGTATTTGTCCCCATGTAAACATAGTCAGATCTGTTCCTTCACCCTCAGCTGCGCTGCAGACACCCTCACAGACCTTTCCTCTTTATAGAAGACATCTTCTGTATTGACACATATCTTCTATACAAAAGATAGACTCCAGAAAGCAGACATTTACCTGGCCAACAGCATTTTGTTATAACCTAAAGCCAAGAATATAGAATTTATGGTCTCTCCTGACAGCCACCATAGATTTTCAAACTCCGCAAGCCAAAAAACATTCATCTAAGCTATCGTGTGGGTTTATACTGTGTTGGATCTCGATCTGATTTCTAAATCCTGGACTCTGTACAACTCAACAGAAATCACTGTGACAAAGACACAGTGAGGCTCTGAAGAAGCTACATCTGCCTATTCAGGATTTTTTGCCAGTGGGGATATCAACACAAAATTCTGAAGCAGGTGTGTGTGTGCACGTGTGTGTATGTTTGCATGCCTATTCATATCTGCAATGCAGCAGTGGTTTAAATGAAAAATCTCATATGTTTAGAATAGTGCATTATCAAAACAACATTAACAGAATGAGAATCCATAGTTGTTATAGGTGGAAAAGTAGGAAAAAAGGCTATTCTAAGGATGGAGACCCTGTAACTTCCCCCTACGTCGCCAATTCATGCACAGACTGAGTTACTCTATGACCCAATGTGAGCATGGGGACAGCCCACAAAGTTCTCTATGTATTAGCAAACAAAACTAACTAAAATAATAATAATAATAAAAAAGAAACTTACTGAAACATGTAACACCATGTAACAAGTTAGTACCTGTTTTAACCTGCTACATATTGAACAAGTTTCCACAGAAAGGTGGTAACCAGGCCTGAGCATGGTGTGATGTAGGTTAAAGATGCACCATCTCCTACAATGTGGGTGCTTTTCCAGCAGGCTGACAGCTAACCTCACCTTGCCAGTACCGCTGCGATAATGAACATCCCCCGCTGTTCTCGTATGTATGGCATTGTTCTCTTAAGATTTTAGGAAGCTTTATAAGTGCTGTGGAGACAGACCCCACTATCCCCAAAGCAGGTGCCAATCCTGATTGAAGAGCAACCATGGCTTCATGAACAGAAGCGAGGGATGTTTGTATTTTACAAATATTTTTCAGAAAGTGACATGCGCCTGCTGCATGTGACCGTTATGGCTGTTCCTACACTTGAGGGGAGGCACCATGGCCCCTGGCCGCCCCAAGCAGCGCTGCCGAGGAAGCTGCGGGGACTTCCCAAGGCTCCCATCCCACCCGGGCCTGCTGGCAGGGAAGGGGCTGGTCTGCAGCCAGACCATGCCCCAGGGCAGCACAGTCAGAGCCTGGGCCTGGGCCCGGCAGCTGAGGAGCCACCTTGTTTGGTTGCACTGCAGCGGAGAAAAGACAAAATGTGCTAGCTTACTAACCTGACGGAAGTTTAGGTTAGTATACTTACTAATCTAAAGCATCTTGCCTGTCGAAGAGCACACGTATGGTTAGCTACCTCAGCTCAGCTGAACTGCTGAACTTCAGCAGCCCTGTGACACTCCTGAGGTGATGGCTAACCGCTGTACAGGTACCCCAGCCTCAGGGCACCCCTGCTCAGGGTGAGATGTGATTTCACTTCAGGGTGGAGAAATCCATAAGCCCAGACTCTCAGTCCAGCGCCTGAGGATGCTCCCTGACATTGTTTAATTTCTCAGTGCAGACACGGCCACAGAGACCAGAGCAGAAGGGTAGATACACCTGCAGTCATGACACTTACACATCTCAAAGAAAGTGACTCACGCTCTGCAATGCGCCATAAATAAGAAAAAGACGTGAAGCTACACTGTCAAGACTAAAGCAAGGAGAGAGAGAAATATCTCCTTTGCTCTCCTTTTGCTTCCGTGGTTGTATTAGACCTGTGATGACTACTCCCTGACCTTAGGAGTGCAAATCAAAAAGACGTTCTTGCCCATGACTGATCAAGTCAATTCTTCACACTTGTACAAAAAGGTAATATTATATTTTGTGCTTTATTTTTGCAGCGCAAGCTATGCAAAATATTTCTAGAAGGGTGACTGCATATACACCATGTAGTAGCAAAGTTTAAACTAACATAAAAAACTAACGTTCATCATAAATATTAGTGCTGTAACATTAATTAACATCTGCTTACATTAGGCAAGGCTTTCCACAATACCCTCAGTCCTACCTGACTGGGTCACACTACTCTTAAAACTTGCAACGAGCTTCATCTGAGCTTCATCTACATTAAGGTAAAATGACAAAAGACTCAATGAATCCCAAATTAGGCAAGTCTGTTTCTATAAAGCTACTTTGTATCTTTGTTATCATTTGATGCTGTTTACTTATAAAGCAGACAGTGGGAATGCCTCTCCCAAATTACTTATGAAGCTGTACATTCCAGTTAACAAAGAAAAATGAAGTTACGAGAATTACTTACAGAATGTGGTAAGCACATCTTTCACCTACTTGCCAACCCACACCACAGTCCATGGGATTCTATGTCCAAGAAGTTTTACACAAGATTACGTGTGCCGTCTGATGACGGCCAAATCAGTAAATCTCTCAAAATACAAAAGATATATTTTCTGTGGCCACTCTTGTATATGCAGCTTACAACAAATTTGACTTGTGGCAGTCCTTAGCTCTGCAACAGCATGATAGCATTCTTCTCTTTGTCAAACATTGTAAACTAGATTTTTCAGCTCAGTANTCCACGTCCACACGGTTCTTCTGATACCAGAACAAAAACCTGAAGAACTTGTCCTGACACAATGATGGGGTCCCAGGTGGCTACAGTTTCCCAGTTTCTCAGGGAAGATCCCACTATCTCTGAGCCCCTCTCCCACATTCTCCATGGGACAGAACAGTTTGACAACTTCCTCAGCTTTCAAAAGGCAAATGAAATAAGCCAGCCTACCATCTACCCAATTTATTTTCCTACCTTGTGAGGCATAAGGAGCTGCTGCTGCCTATTTACTCTTTTTCCTTTAGCCCAGACAGAATGATCTTTCCAAGGGAAGAGAGCTATGTTCCCCAACTCATTTGCACGATAGGCAAGAAAGTAACATGATTCTGCCTAGAGAAGGGACAGCAGAAGGGGCATTCTTACTTACCTCTACAAGGAAGCAAAACAGATTTTAAAACAGCAATATGCTCTGTGTAAGTGGAGCAGACTGGGAAGTTTAGGCTGCCTAAGGATTTTCTTTAGAGTTGAGTTGTGCCAGGGAAAAAAAGGTGCTACTGATTTCCCTGCTGTTTAACACAGATGAGTGTTTTTCACTCCATGCTCTTACCTCAGATAACTACCATCAAACCAAACTACTGCTTACCCATTTCTTCTCCTACTTAATGCAGAACGTTACCATTAACTTCTAATTAAAGAATGTTTACAGAACATGGAAATTGCAAGTCTTACAAAATCTTTGCGTGGATTTACATTGTTATCATGTCTTTTTTCTGTAATATGAAAAACCATCCTTAGCTACACAACTTCTTCCATTCCACCACAGTGCGCACTGGTAGGTTTTAACATTTTCAAGTAGTCTGTATGAATGAAATTGCTCAGACTGGACTTTTACATGGCCTTAATGTATCTGTGGAAATATTAGCAAATAGAAGCTATCTGACCTTAAAGATGTGTTCAACACACTTCAGTTCCTGAAAATACAGTATAGGAGTTTCATACATGAGGCCACATGACTGTAACATGGTTCTTTCCCATGACAGGAAGACATCCATTTTGGATGTCACATAGAATGATTTGGGTTGGAAGAGACCTTAAAGATCATCTAGTCCCAACCCCCTCCATGGGCAGGGACACCTTCCACTGGATAACTGCAGACCTGGCACTTTGCCTCCCTTCTAGCACACACACCTCAATTCCTTTGTCAATGAAATCAAGAAAGGGTGGATGACAGGGTAAAAGGGGTTAGTACATGCCCATATCACATCCCAGAAGGATTCAGAATAGGATGGAGCTTGCATATCAGTAAGCTCCCCTAGGTAAGGCAGAACCCACTAGGCTTGATGGAGCAGCTCATTTCTGCTAGTTATTTCCACTTCGGACTCTTCATGCTTCTTTCCTGATTCTGACCGAACCGAAGAAAAAGGAGGTGACCATTATTGGTATGAACATTAGATGTTGATGTTATATCACTTTTCAGCCTACCTTCTTGTGTTGTAAATTTACAACTTAAAATAATCGTAGCCCACTATGCCTTATTTGGCATTTCATCGATGTTCTTCCTTAATGAAACCTTATTAAAGTCGGTGGTAATAAAATTGAAAACAGCACTTAAAAATTAGTGTATTAGCTTAATTTCTATCGCCATGAAAACACGGAATTCTTCTGTCCTGAAACTTCACATCAGGACAGCAGAAACACCATATCAAATTGATAAAATACATAACTAAATACTTCAGAAGCAAAGAGCTTTATATATCGAAATTTAGATTTTAGCCCATAAAAATTCATCTTCCGAAATAATTTCTAAATATTATCAAGTGTCACAAGCTTTTGTTCATGACCTGACATAGCACTATTAGCACAGGACATGGTCTAAACTGGCTTATTGTAGGAAAGGCGAAATACCATACTTTTCAACTTACAACTGTGATGACAAGAATGATGGAAGACCTCAGGGCTGTATTTTTAAAGGCATGAAATCAGTAAGTGCTGGGAAATTAAAAGTCTTCCAGAATGTCATCCAAATGTAGGAATTCACTTGCTCATTCTTCTCTTCCTTTTTACCGAGGTAAGCGAAGAAGTTCCCTTTATGGAGATCTGGGTGCTCAGTCTTTGGGTAAGACAAAGGTGACAGTCCTCCTATTGCTTAAAACTGTGTGCAAATACATATTAATCCTCCTCCTCCAACATTAACTTTGGAATCTGAGAAATCTTTTCACTGAAAACCATTTCTTAATGCAATGAGAACAGGACAAGTTCTTGAAGTGGAAATATCAACCCCTCCCAGCTTCTTAACTCTGCTCGTGGCAACACTTTGAAAGCAAGACCTCTAACTCTGACAGGCACTTTTTTAGAAAGGTCTCTCCAGATAGTACTTTTAGCAAGACAAATGAACCACACCATTATAATCATAAATGATATGTGAATTATAAATTTGGCATAGAATTCTATACTCTGTGAACAAAATTACTTTAAAGTAGATAAAACAGCCAGGAAAAGCAGAAAAGAAAATGATAACTCCAGAGAGGGAGTGGTCTTCAAGGCACTTCTTAAGTAAATATTTTTATCAAATTTTTCTTAAAAATCTCCTATGAGGTTTCAAAAAAAAAAAAAAAACACACAAAACATGGGAGCAAAAATTCAACGTTGCAAGGGGGGGATCATGCTCAGCTCTCAAATGTTTTTGCAGATTTTCCAGTTGCTAAAACCTATTGTTGTTTTTTTAAGGCTATGGCTGCTCCCACATTCCTCTCTCAGATTCTACTACAGCTGTGCTGTTGGCAAGTCTTGCTAAATTACTTTTAAATGACTTTTAGTCCTTTTGCTCTTCTTAGTCATGAACAGGGCTTCAAAGTTAAATGAAACTGCCCTCAGAGGTTGCAGAAACAATGGAGACCAAGCAAAAGGGTTCAAAGATTTGCAACGTCTCAAGATAAATTCCAAAATCCAAAGGAATTTTATCACTAATTTGCTGTTGCCACTTAACAATGAATGATCAGCCTTTCCAAATACACTGTAGAAGACTTGTCCTTGACATCCACAGATACTTTAATTCAGATCCAGATGCTCATGTATGAGCATTGTTCTTTTCTGCTATAATGGTAACCAAAAAAGTATTTTTTCCTCTTAGTTCAGATAGTATAATTTAAGAGAGATGGAGGGGCTGGTTCTTGACCACTTGCCTCCTAGGTGCACCATTTGCTATGCCAGTGAATATTACAGTCACATTGCAACTGGAACGATAATTCAGTACTCAGTTTTGCTAAACTTGACAGTGAATACTCTTTTTACTTTGCAATGGAGCATCGATACATACACCGGACTATAAAGCGAAAATTTCAAAGGAGAGAATGAAGATTCAGCTGGCCTGTATAATGAACACCGCGATAAAGTTTAATTTTACTGCTCAGGACCCCTCAGGATTTCCTTGTCTGATCTATGAGACAGTGCCACGGGCTGGGGAATGAGCTGTGTTGCTGTCCTCCAGCAGGGACTCCTTCAGCACGAGGACCCACCTAAATCGCACACCTCGCTGCCCACAGGAGCCCTCCTCCACGTGGTTCATCAAGTCCATAACGTTGGCAGACACTGAGATCAGGGAGCAGGAGCAAAGCTCCAGTGCAATGCTGCATGGATGCCTCAGGGATGTGCAGAGGAGTGTTAGGAAAGAGTTGCTCATCTTGGTCTCAGAGCTAGCACATGAGATTTGACAGCTCTGTGCGATTACTGCTCTCAGAAGATTATCCTGCTTTCATGAATAGCGAAGGAAAAGATTAGTACTGTAGATGAACACTCACCCTCCCGAGACCTGAAATACTATTTGGTGTGCCATGAGTGATGTGCTGGAGCGGGCAGCCTCTCCTGGCCAAAGGGCTGGCTTTCTTTTCCAAACTCCTCCAATCTTGTTATTTAATCTTCACACAGGAATGAAGCAGAGATAGCAGTACTGTTTTGACTGCTAGTGCTTCATGTAGAAATAAGCTCCTAATGATTTCAGGCAAAAGGCAAATCTGCCACTCAGCAAAACATTTAAGTACTTGCTTATTTTAAGAAGTTTTGCTATCTATTGTGTGCAAGTATTTTGTTGAATCACAGACATAGACGGGGTTTTGTACGGCCTAACGTGAGCAATTTAGCAACTCATTCCACCCGCCCCAGAATCCTGGAGGGGAATGCTTTGACCTAAAGAGGTGCTATCTCCTTCTGTCAGCTACAGGGAGGTACTAGACAATTGCCTTATATGTTTAATTTGTAGATGAGAAAGCTCATGCTTCAAAAATCCTACCCGTAACGGCTTACCAGTAACTCAGCAAGACAAAGCTGTCACTGCTATATTTGTTACATAAACTCAAAGATTGTCAGTAACACCCAGGCCACGTGTTAGGTTACTTCAGAATAATTTTACTTTTTAACACCAAGGTAAACAAAATACATATATCTTCCAATTTTCTTTTCTAGCTACCCTTTTCCCTCCACCATCCAACACACACTGGTTTTATCAACTTCAGCTGAGGTTTACCTCATCTTTTTGACATACTCATTCTCTTTAACATACCTGGTAGCAGGAAGAAACTGATTTCTTATTGAGTGGCATCAGTTTCAGCCAGCTCCCAGTGATGCAAAACCAGAGCACGACAGAGAATCTGATCCACTGCAACTTCAGACAGAGAGGATTCATTTCAAAGTGGGCTCAATACATAAAACTGGATCAACTGTAAGGAATACCTTCAAGTATCAGTCCTGTTTTATCAGTCTAGAAAATTGTTATGAACATGGAATTTCATGCAGTAAATTAAATACTGGTTTTGCTATAATGCACGACAAAGGAATTTGCCTAAAGATGAGAGATGCTCATGCATTTGTATTCAGGCAACTCCAGACTTGTAAAAGCCCATGACATTCTTGAAATGAAAGGAAAAAGCAGAAAACAAAAACCTTGGCCAGTTTTAGGGTGTACTTTTTGCCTGTACTTAGCTAGAAAGTTCAAGAGTGTTTAACATTTGGAAAATGATATCTGTGTAAAAGAAAATCTGACCACTACTTTAGGAAAAGAGAATCACAGACTTTGGAAACTATGATACCTGCTTTTTTTCCTGCTGTAGTTTTTTAGCTAGTACAAAAATATTTCCCATTCTTCTAAAACCAGATGGCTTTAAGTTTTAACCTTGCAGACTGCAGCATAACAGTTGGAACAAAATAGGAAACACAGAGGTTTTAATTCTCAAGGAATTGCAATGGTTTCAATGTTTTATTACAGCTCACATCAGGTCCACAGCAAAAATTCAGAATGTGTTAGAGCAGGAGATTTTGGGCTGGGGAAAAAGATGGTAAAGAATGTTTACTGGAATGTTGCAGTCTGAAAATAGCTTTAATTTCACTTAGAAAATTCACTTGTCAAAATTTGTGACTTTGGGCCAAGCGTCTCCATGTAGGCAACTCTAGACTTCAGGGCTTCCAGACTCTTGGCTTACCTGAAAGACATATCCCAGTAGACCCTGTGGTTTTATGATCCACATCAGGATATTGAAAACCTCCTCTAGAATATGATGCCATCACAGGTATTAGGACTGTCTTACAATGTAACAGCACAATTAACTCAATGCTTTGCTTTGCCATCTGTTCTTAGACAAGAAAATATGCTAAACTGGCATACCTGTGTATTACTGTTTTCTCCTTTTCTTCCCTTTGGAAGGTACTAACACCTTTGAAATGGTACCAGAGCCCGATGAGACCCCAGGTATCACGTCTCAGTTTTCTTCTGCTTTTCTCCTTACACACAATCCTCAAAATTTCCATCACTGTCAGACTGGAATAGATACTGACTGCCTATGACTATTCAGAGAGAGGCATATAGCTCCTGCAGTAGCTATTACATTTGCTACACAAACACCCAAATGCCACGCATTTACAAGTGCTGTGTCACAGCACCTGGAAAAGGAAACACTCAAGTACCCTCACAGGGACTGAAAGCAATAGAAACTCTTCCTTGTGTGCCCCATAGCTGGCAGGGAAGGAGTAAAAGGGAAGACAATCCATGGGGCAATACATGGACATGTATTGCACTACATTGTGGTGTAAAGAGATTTTTCCCATAAGCGTCCCACGTGAATAAATATCATGCGTATTTCCTCCCTTATGCTTCTCTTCTACTATCCTCTTACTTGGGGAAGGGGGGAATATAATAGAAGAATATACTCCCCATTTTGGAGAATACAATAGCGTTCTTTTGCAGTTTGAAAAGATGCAGACCATCAAACCACAGAAAAGACAAACTTTGGTCCAAGGGCTTTTATTGCATAGTCTAGACAGCATAATGGGGCAATCCCTGACAGCCTGTAGGTGCCACCGCAATGAACATGTTAAACAAGTGAAAACCACAATATAGTGGATGGCTTTCTCCTCCTCTTTAGTACCCATCCTTTGGCTCTGATTACAATGGAGCTGGCTACATCAACCACTGTTACTAGCATCATTCACAAATGCAGAGCCTACCACCACCCTAACACACACCCTTGGTGCCATTCCAGCACCAGCTGATGCAAATTCCCCAGCTGTGTCCAATTTTACCAGTAGCACAGCACTAACCAAGCCTGCCAATCCCAGTTCAAACTGCACGACTGCAGGTGGGTGAACAACTAAACCTGCCCAAGCAGCCTCAGCATCCTGCAAACCCCAACCAACTGATGCAGCCCCAGCAGCTTGGAAGTCCCCACCTGCCCCTGCAACCCGTGCCGGACATGCCTCCGGAGCCACGGCAGTCAGACAAGACAAAGCAAGAGGAAATAGTAGGAAGGCTTTGGTTTTCCTCTTCCTTAAGTTGTTACAGCCAGATAGAGTGTGTCAATTAAATCAACATATCTCTCTGTGCAGTCACACCCCTGTTGGGTTAGAATTGGTTTGTACCAGTTTAGCTTCTGTCAGATTGGAGCAGAAGGTCAGATTTTAAACAGCACTGTAATTAAAACAGGCAGATGACTGTCAGATCAGATCTGTTACTACAGATCTATCATATCGATACAGCCTTGAATCTGTCCTGCCAAAACTTTGCGAAGTTAAAACAGAATCTCAGAGGACAAAATCTACTTAATGAACTGTGCAATGCTGCACAAAGGGAAGACTCTACTTTGCATGACCTTGCGTCCTCCAGGAAAATATAAACATACTAACATCATGGCCTTTGCAACAGATAGCATTAATAACATGTCCTTTTATGTTTAAAAGAAACCAAGCATGCAATATAGTACGTGCTTACTATGCGTTTCAGAAGCAGGAAGATTATAACAGCTTATTCGAACAGTACAAGAAGCTTCCAAGATTGTTAGCTTGCTGCTTTTCTCCCCATTTTAAAGCTCATTAATGCTTTCACTTGGGAAAAAGAAGCAAACCTCATTCTTTCCGTATCTTAGAACTCATTTCTTATCATCACTGGAAAAGAGACAAAACACAAACCCTATTGCCACTGCATGAGAGCTCTTTTTAAGGCTGATTTTAATGTCGTTCTTTTCCTTTTCTTTCAGGATTAAAGAGACCAGGAAATCAGAAAAAAAGCAGAAGTACTTTAGGCATTTTCACTTGCTTTCAAAAATCATTCAATCTCCTGTAGTCAGTGGCGCGCGTCTCCATTAACCCTGCCTCTTAGTGAGCACTCCAACTGGAAAAACAGAAGCGTGTAACTAGTAGAAAATAAAAATACTTTTTTAAAAAAAAAAATCAATGTGTTTGCCGAGCTTGGAATTTAAAACGTGAGCTGGAGTTCTTACACGTTGTACCGAAAGTAGCACAGTGATTGAGCAGAGTAAACATGCTATCCTGAAAAACCGTCACTCTGTGGTTACGTTAAGATACATCAAATTATAAAGACCATTTAGAACTTTAACCTGCAGCGAAAGTACTTAAAATAGGGACATACCTAACACCCACTGTGAATTTGAACCGCGAATGAATTTGAATTTAGACAGTGAGAAGACACTGCCACAAACTGCGCTGCGCTTCTAGTAAAAACATGCAGAACTAAATCTCCATGGACTGTCTCTAGTTCTCTTTTTACAAATGATCTGAGAGCACAGGGCTATATCTTACTCCTTCCCGTACTCATGAGATCAGAAAGGATTCATTTTTTCTGAGACAACTGAGAGCTGAATCAAAAAATATTGTATTAAAATCACTGGTTTCCCGCGCTCCATGTCACAAAAGAGTCTGAAACATTTGTATTCCTGTAAAGAGGCAAACTCACATGAGGATTTATTAGCTATAATGTTCTTCAATTAAATGTGACAGGCTTACACTGT
The DNA here is from genome assembly GCA_013399475.1 of Chauna torquata. NCBI lineage: Eukaryota > Metazoa > Chordata > Aves > Anseriformes > Anhimidae > Chauna > Chauna torquata. Next base: position 191,512 of record VXAL01005084.1, on the reverse strand, counting down.
AAGAGTTACCTCTATTAAACACACAGTGCCGGATGCCAGCCTGTACCAACATCTTCGACAGCCATTTGAAGGGGAAAGGTAGGACAGATATTATTTGCTACCAACACACTGAGCATCATCACTGACCTGGCATGCTGGGGAGCTGGCAGAGAAGCAACTCAACCAGCAGTGGTGAGCACTGCCTCGTTGGAAACCCCCCAAAACTGCTCTCAGCACCAGTTACCCACATCTCCACTGCCCAAGGGACAATCCTCTGTCACTTGCAGAGGCTGTAGTTCAAGCCCCTTACAGCCGCCCCAGAAGGGTCCACTTGAACCGGCTGTCTCTACAGCCAACCTGCAGCAGAAGGTGCTTGCCACCTGCATGAACGCGAGCTGCCCATGCCACTTGGCTCTGGGTCTAGGGATCAGGCTTTGGCACTCCTCTCTTGCACCGCTGAGAAAACCTCTCTCCAAGGCACAGTTTTTCTGTTCTGATCTACCTTACGCGTGATGCAAGACCTAATAAATGCTAGCTCTTATCAGCTTGGCAGTCGAGGCAGCATTTCCTGACGCCAACAGAAGGTGGGAGCTCTATCAAAGCCACTTGTCTTTTCATTCAAAAAAATCTATGTATTTAGAACGCATGGCCAAACCAAATCATTTTACCCTATTTTCTGTTTGAAAAGCCAAAGTAATTTAAGAGTAATAATAATCAACTGGGAAGAGAAGAAAAAATAAACTTTAGTTGACTCCAAACCAACCAATCATTTTCTTTTCTAATCAAAGCAAAGCCCAGCCTTTACATTACACTGCCCAAACGACGAGAGTTTTTTGAGAGTTTTTTCTAAACATTGAAAATTTCCTTTTTCACAGATGCTTGCAGCAGAAAAGAGTAAATGGTATTGAACATTTCAAAATAAGAGTACAGCAAATGCCGTTACTTTCAAGGAACTTATTTGCCACACCGGACTTCTTGCAGAGCCCCATTATTAGGTAACTCCTTAGTATTCGCTTGAGCCCTAGGAAGCTAGGTACGGCTTGTCCCACAGTCCCCCAGACAGGAAACACAGAGAACTGGAAAGGAGCTATATGCAGCCCTGGGGATCATGTACTTCTCTCCATCTGCAACCCCACCATGCGGGAGTGCCCCACCACATAACATAATACAGACACAAGTGTTCACACTTCCATTCACCTCCCTTAAACTGGTCCTGTGTCTGTCCCCAGGCTCTCAAAGAATGGCTTACAGAAATGAATGTCTATATGCAAAACATAGGACACACAGCATATATGAGCAAAAATGCTGCAGCAGTAGAGGAACCCGAATCTCCTTTCCACAAGAGATTACTCAGGCTTCCTCTGTGCATTGTCCAAAGCCACCAGGAGACTCTGTCTATGTAGCCAGTGTGATGCTATGCTGAGAGATGCCAGCTCAAGTCCTGCAAGAAGAACAGTGATGTTGGCACAACACTGGGTGTCTCAAGGAGAGGAGCAGCCCTGGAGCCCTCCCTCTGCTGGGAGAGGGCAGATGGGGCTGCCCCAAGGGAAAGCTGGCTTCACGGAGATCAAACTCAGTTCTGTGAAGTGCAGGAAACTGAGCAGAGCAGTAAAACACAAAGTAAGGCAAAAAAGACAGCAAGACGAGAGGGACCAACATGCAGTATTGTACAGACAGAGCTTTGAATACCAGTCAAAAAGTTACTAATCTCTAAACACAAGTAGAAGCAAGTACACTGAACTCAAGTGGAAAATGTTGAGCCTAATTTGTTCCAAAAGGCTAAACAATTCGCAAATGCAGATCAGGCTAATTGCCCTCATTTGCATCGGAGAACCAAAGTGAGACTTTTAGGGAAATGAGAATCAGGAACCAGCACCAAAAAAAGGAAGATAGATATCAGACTAGTTCATTTGAATGAGACTAGGAAAAAGACCGAGGCAACAGCCCTCTGCATGTAGGCCAGTGAACCTGAAGGACAGACTGAAACTTTGCACATCAACGTTTTAAGGGATCTCTACATCTTTTTGCCTGTTGGCTCACTAGGAGAAGATCTCCAAGGCCACAAATGGAAATTCAGAGCTGTAGCCAACCCAGAAGCACACAAGCACATTAACTATTTATTTCCAAAAACCTGTCCCCTAAGATGGAGATTTTGTAAAGAGCAAATCAGCTATCAGTTAGATACCTGTGTCACTGCCTTGCAATGATTTATAGCTGCTATTCATGATTTCAGAAACCCCTATTTGTATGATTACCCTGACAAAAGATGTGAAGTGGCAATTTACAGAACGATGAGCGCAAATAATCTTTCTTTCATGTATAGTCCACTTTTATAAAAATGTAGCCCACTATTCTAATGCTACTTGTTCCAGAAGTCCTCCCACAAGTATTCCCATTTTTAATTTTGAAAACAGAAATTGCCAGCTTGCAAGCTCCCACCCAATACAGAATGATTTGCTTGTTTCCTACCAGATAGCAAAGGAAAAAACAAAAGATGAGCTCAACTTACCATCAAGCAAACTTACCTACTAGCTTCGCATTCCTTTCTCAAACAGAAAATTACACACCTGGATTTAAGTCCTATTGCCTCTCCGCTACCTTTGCCATACATAGCCTCTCACATAGCATACAGACATAGCAGATTTGCATGGAGCAGACAACTTGAGAAAATTAAGAATATCACCTGCATCTTGCTGATCTCCTTCTTCATCCTAGAACTACCGACTTACTGCTGTAGAAAAAGGTAACCTCTATAAATACACAATGTATTTGGCATAGGGCACTGTTGGAAATCACGGCAGAGATAAGCAGAGCCTGAAAAGACCTTATTTTCTTTAGCCACAGCCAATTGGCTTCTGCAGGAGACTGTTAACTGGAAAAAATCCTGTAAGAGATGGAAAGGGACAGACTGGGGAAGAAAAAGAGGGGAGAGAACAAGCTAAAAAGAATTAGATTAGGCAAAACCTCCAGCAGATTGCAGGGGGCATCACATTCACATCCTGGAACCTGAAAGAAAATGGAGGAGTTTCATCAGATACAGAATCAAGGAAGGCTGAGAGAAATGAGAAGTACTGAATATCCCACTGGAGACAAGAAAGAGAGGTAGATGAAACTTTGGGGAAAGCAAAGGGACACTGATGCAAAGCAAACAATAAAACAGGGAAGGAAAGCTTATAAAAAGAAGACATAAATCAAAGTGAGACCATATGAAATTAAATGAAATTCATCTAGAAAGCAAAACAGTTATGATTTCCCCTAAGGGATTAATATCTCTCTTTCTCTTGACACAAGTTCACATGCAAAGACTATTTATTATTGTTGCCTAAAAATTCCAGCAAAGTAAAGTACAAGTATTCTCAAGTCTAAAGCATCCATGGGAAACTTCTCTTCCTGATAGCTAAAGTCAACCCAATCAGTCTGTTTCAAATATCATATGTCAAAAAAAAAAAAAAAAGAAAACCAGCATGAAGAGGCTCAGGTATTTTTTCCATCACTTTTATTCTCCCATCAAAGCAATGCAAAACAATGTTCTCTGAATAACAACCAAGTTAAGAATTTTGTTTGGCCCCACACAGATTCCCAGCAATTCAGAGCTGTCTGTGGAATGCAGCCACCCTGGAAGCCTTCATCTCTTTACTGAATGGGAATAAAGGGATCCTACCAGACACTAGTTGTCCATAGGTGATGTTAGCTGCAAGAAGATCAATCAGAAGATGATCTCCTGAGTGAAGTATCGTGGCATTCACTTAACTGAATCTGCATGTTATCCTATGTTAAAAAGTGGAAGATTTACGAGGAACTAAAAATCTAGGGCCTAAAGTCCACTTAGATCCTTGCGAATTGATTAGGTCCTTGATTAATGAAGAGAGAGGAAAAATTCTGAAAGCCTCTAAGGAATGAATCACTCCCCTGGAGCTGAGAAAGGGGAAAGACCAGAGCTACAGCAAATACTAGGAACCCAAGTTGAACTCATTCCTTTGGAAAAGGCAATTAATAGACCTTGACTGCAGGGTTAATTACTCTTCTGGCTCCTCCAGTTGTACAGGCTCCCCTCCCAAACCTTCCCTTCCCTTGTGGGAGGCCCAGAAGTCGGAAGTCAGTGACAGTCCACAGAACTGCAACATCCCTTTGATCAGAACCATTGGTAAGGTGAGGGCCATGAAGATTTCTAGACATACACTTCTTTTCCACCTGACTTAGTCTTTTAATTTCATGTCTGTGTAACTAGTGTTATATCAGGCCCAAGTCAGTTTCTCCTTAAGTTAATGGATAATTTAAGCTAATGTACATACCATAACGAAAAGCCATGCCTTCTATTATTAGTAGATCACATTTTCTCTCACATCTAATTATGCAAAATATGAACTCAGAACAAGGTAAGCATGGCACCAGTGAAAAAGATTTCATGGTAAAGAAGACTAAATGAAGCGGGCAGAAAAGATCAGAAACATGAAAAGCACAGACCAGAAAGCAAGAGTGAACTTGCACCTCCAACTCCAATGAATGCTGAACTGGTATGGGTCAAGCTCCCCTCGATTATATTTTGCACAGACAGGTAAAGTACTTATTTCTTTTCTGAACAGCCCAGGGTGGATCAAACTACTTAAAGAGTATCTTCCTTTATCCTGTTCCGTGAATACTCAGGCGAGATAAAACCGATGGCACTCAAGCACTCACAAAGCAACACGAGAGATGAGTCTTTTGGAGAAGAAGGGAAGAAGGAAAAGTTAGCTGACACTACAACCCACAAACAGAGGGAGACAAGTAAATGAATATCTTCATTCCTCCTCAGCACTGGGAAAAATGTGTCTACTAAAACTCCCACACAGTTATCAAATTTTTCCCCTTCTGAACTGTAACAGATGCATTCAATGCCTCATCGAGCTCTCCTAATAAACATATACCTCTCTCACTAGAATACAGATAAATTATCTCCGTAATGTTTCTGGCTTGGTGTAATATACTAATCTATAATGATAACAGATGTCCATATCACTGTCCTCTTCAAAGCACTGTGCAAATATTAACTGATCAATAAACACTGCGCCAGGGTGTGCTAACATAGGATTAATATGTTCACAGGTACGTAGGCAGCTAATGTTTACAGCCAGCATTTAATTGATGTGCTTAATTTCACCTTCCAAGAAAGGTTGATCCGTTAAGGCAGGTCATCTGTCTGCCTGAAAGGGAAGGGTGAGAACCAGGAAACTGCAGTTGACTCCGAGCCAGACCCGCCTGACAGTGGAAAAAGCCACTTCAAAGTTTGGAAGGCACCCAGAACCTCTGCGCTTCTCAGTCCAAGCAAAAAGGAGGAGAAAACTTCACAACTTACATAAGATAAAGCCTGAGGTGACTGACATTTCAAGGGAAATCTCTTGCATGCTAAACTTGAAAAGTAAACCCTGGGACGCAGATCAGGTCCAAGACAACTCTGTGATAGTGGGACTTAGAATTTGTTTTGTATTACAGTCTATTGAAAGATCCCAAAGGAACAGTCAAGACCAACAGAAGCTCACCCAGGCATGCCCTCCCAAGCCATCCACGATCCTGCATGTTCAGGGTATCAGAGCCAAGGAAATCCATTACCCATGCTACTACTTCAGTCACCCTGCCAGAACTGTTAATCAGTTTGCAAATCTGATAACCCGGCTAATAGATTCTGAAAGGTAAGAGATACAGGCATTACAGCACTGCATCTCTATGGGTAAACATCTCCTGTTAGTACATCCCTGTGAGCACAGCTACAGCATGAGGAGAATGGATCCAGAAGTGTCTTAAGCCAGTAAGGCCACGGGGCACAGAGACTTGCCAGGGGGGCCCAGAAGCAACATACTCACACTCTTGTGTGCTGGGACCATGTTGATGAGCCTCTAGATTGCCAACATGCACAGGAAATCAAGATTTTCTTCATAATCACAGCTCAGCCTGCCTCCACACTTGGCAACGCTGGTCAAGCATTGGAACAGGCTGCCCAGGGAACTGGTGGAGACCCCATCCCCAGAGATATTTAAGAGACATGTGGACATGGCACTAAGGTGCACGGTGTACCAGTGGGACTTGGTAGGTCAGGTTGGTGGTTAGACTTGATCTTGAAGGTCTTTTCCAGCCTAAATGATTCTATGATTCTAACTGCCATCTTTCAGTTTGGCTTTCCCCACACAACCTGCCACATTCATCTTCTATTTCCAGTTGCAGCTTGCCTGCCCGTTTCTGAGATCTGGTCATAACGGACAGTTCTTCTGTAATGGCAAGGTGAATGGCACAAGGTTCTTATACAGCTGTAAAATCTTCGTAGGTCAAAGCTGTTGCAGACTTAACTACCAGAAAACCACTCCAGATTCTGCCCTAAATTGATCTCACATATAAGGTACCCATTAGCACAGTTTAACCACCAACAAATGGTACAATTTAATTTGGGCTAAAGATAAGCCAAAGAAATCAGGTGGGTTCGCCATCACCATGAAGCATGTATTGCTACCCTTCGAAAAAACAATGACAAATACACACTCAGGCAGTTTGGTACAACGATGTTCCAAAACTGCTTTCATTTCCATGAGGAGGTGCTCTGTGTTGTACGTCCTGGGAAGAAAAGACAAGTCTTTGACCATCATATCTCCCAGCCTCCCCTCCCCCAGACAAGGATGACAGCTGTTGTTAAGGGAACTTGCACTCTCAACAACCCAACTGCTCAGCTTCACAAATGGGGCTGGCTTGAACTAGCTTTGGTCCACACCTCTGCAAGGATGAAGGTGCAAAGGTTTTTCCACAGCCTCCCGTGCTTCTGCAGACAGGCAGCAAAATACAATGCTCTGGTAGTATGGTAGCCCCCAAAAGTTAAGAGCTCCTACACTCTGGTAGTCTGACTTTTACCTCTGAAGAAATTATCACTCGTGTCAATCATGAGTCCCCATTAGTGATAAAGTAATAACAATTATTTCTGAAAAATGAATACTGTGAAAAAGCATCAGCGTTTAGCTTTGCTAATATAGATGCTCCACAGCAAACACATACAGGATTGGGTGAAAAAAATTGCTGTTATTTTCCTCTAACTTGTGTTAGGAGGTGGCAGAAGGCGGGTGTGTTTATCAGTGAGCTTTAAAAGCACAGTTGTTGATGCTCCTCTCCTTCCTATTGTGGTCTATTTGGTTTTGTTAAAGACTAATTTCCATGGAATGAGTGTAAACACAAGATTTTTCCGGCAGAGATTTTACATCTACATAAATAGATGGGTGAATAAACAGGACACTAACTCGGCTGCGCACTTTCGAAGCAGTGGGAACTGTGGAGGTTTTTTCACTCTGACTTCATGTGCGCACGCCGGACTACTGCTGTCTGGCCTATGCTGCGGTGGTGAGCAAGAAAACTCATTGCTTAGCCATGACACATGAGAAGCAGAAGAAAGGAAAATCGGGATGAAAGACTTGTCAGACCCATAAATGTAAACGGGTGCTACTGTAAAGAGGTCATAGCCCCTACATAAATGCTGTTGTTACATTAAATATACCCCCTTGTAATATCACATGCGACTATCAATATTCCTGGCAACGCAGATCATATATAAATACTTTGAAAAGAAGGCTTGCCCTCACTGAAAGCTCCCCGGATGTATTTGGGTTAAGAAATTTGGCAGACCTTTGAGTTGCAAGGTTGGACTTGCATTTAATGCTCTGGGGTATCATACGTCAAAGAGAGCTTGTTACTTTAACGAGCTGAGTGTCTTTCTTAGAAGGCTACCAGAACTTCTTTTTTTGGAGGTCTCGCATCACCAAGAGTTATCATACGCAGACATTAGGCAACAGAGATAACGCTCCATAACTCTCCCTATACTGGACCAGGTCCTGGATAACAAGCATTACTTCAACTGGTCCAATTAGGGCTGGAGCTTTCCGAAGTTTCACTCTCAGGCTGTGACCACAGCTGATTCAACAAATTCAGAAACAACTCCTCCACACAGAGCATCAATTATTTGATAACAAAAGTCAACATATCTCAGTCACCCCTTATCTGCAGCCCACTCCGTGACTATGCTCTTACGTAAGGCTACAGCTTACTCGCTGACTTGCCAGGTTTCACACGCTGCGTAAGAGCTTCCACCAGAGGCTCCAGTGATACAGCGCTGTGCTCCTGCATCCCACGCTAAATTCCCATGTACCAGGTGCTGCCTGGCTGTCTCCGGCAGAAGCCCCAAGCAGGAGGGAGGCCACAGCAGGACACGGTCGTGCTCGGAGGAGCACTCAGGGAGGGCACGTCCTCCTCGCTGCAGCCTCACACGCGACCTCTCCACTAGCCACGAGATAAGGCGCCTGCAGCACGAAGCCTCACTCCCTAGGTAAAAGACCCAGCGAAAAAAGGGCTTGCGCTCACCGACTCGCGCCTGGGCAAAGCCGCCTGCGTGGCCTGCAGACCACCCCCTCCACTTCTCTGAGCCAGCCCAGCCTGCCACTGTTTTCACTGACACCTCCAGTAGCCTCCCTGACCACCTACCCAACTGCCTCCCTTTCCTGAGTGCCAAGGGTTTAGCATCTCTCTTCGATGTTCGGAGCAGCCCTGGAAAGGGGAGCCTGCACGGAGCCAGCTGGGCAACTGCTCTCCCAGTTGATGGTCCCAATGCTCTTACGGTCAGTGCTGTGGAGCCATGTCCCAGAGCCTGCGTATGCTCGCAGCCGTTTTGATTTTTTTTTTCTTATTCTTTTTCTTTTTTTCCCTCCTTTCCCTTCTTTTTTTTTTCTCTTTTTTTTTTTTCCCCTTTTATATAACATTCTTTTTACCCTGTCACTTAAATCTGCACACTTAAGGATGCATTAACATGAAACTACAGCAAGGAAACCCAGTCCTGCCTACAGTTTTATAAAACTCTACCAGAGGAATCACATGGACAGGCTAACTGTGAGTAAAATCAGCACAAACTGAATAGGATTTGCTGATTTTCCTTCTATCTTATAATATGCAGTGGTGACTCAAGTGACCTCATTCACCTAACTTACAGAAAGACAAGTGCTAACATATGCTTCAAAACATTGGAGATAAAAGATCATCATTCTGAGCCGAGCCCCAGCCAGGCCAGCGTCCTTTTCAAAGACACACAATTTTGCCAGCTAAGTTTAATGTTTATGGAGAATTTTGCATATGGAGCTTCCTATTGTTACAGCTGAGCACCTGTTTTCATAGAAGAACCAGAGAACCGTTCTCCAGAAAACATGGCCCATCATCTACTGTTAAATTTCTGAAAAGACAATTTTCTGTCTTTAATAATATTGAAGACAGGAGTGCTGCTTTTGACTATAAAATACTATCATCAATCACATAAACTGAGCTACACTTCAACTCCTTTGGTCTGTAATTCCATTAGCATGAAGGCAGAAAAATCTTTGGTTTAGCACTACTTTGAATATACTTCATAATAGCTATTTCTAACCATTTAGTAGGAATTCATGTTCAAGACAACTGCAAATAACTTCCTGTCATATTTGATCTGGGGAAAAAAAAAAAGTCTAATGCTTTTCCTTCATATTTCCTAAGACAAAATGCATATGTAATATCCATGTCCGAAATGCTTTTAATTAGCTCCAGCTTAGCTCACTAAATTAAAAGCTGGATAAGATCAACTTGCATATCCTCACATATATTTTTGTCTCATCCTTCTTAAATTTCTTACTGATGCCAGTGATGACTGATGAGTATGATGAACTACAAGTATCTCCCTCCTGCTTTCAAATGAAACCAACATTTCTTCAGGTGAGAAACTTCAACTTATTTATCTAAGGAAAGGTCTAAAGTGGCTGGCTAAATGAGATACTGTTATTACCCAATAACTCAGTCCATCTCAAGAAGTTCAGCTGTTCAGGTTATTTACAACTGTATACAGCATAGCTTCAATGTTAAAAACATTCAAAGAATCAGAAGCCCAAGAATTGTACCAAAGAGCAACAGCACATCCAGTTTCAAAATAAGTGACATAAATACCCGCCTGCTTTCCCATATCTGAGCATAATTCGCAGTGTTAAGCGGGACGTAACTATAGCTGAGGAGAGATACCATACCTTCAAAGGCATCTGAGGTTCGCAGACTGGGTATGTAATCACTCCCTGACCATCACATTACAATTGCAATATATTTTATGTGCACCTTTTTTTTTTTTTGTTATATATAGTTCATGTCACAAGCACTTGTATCTGTTTCCTAGGAAATGAAGTATCTTTCTTTCACCTACAAAGAATTCAGTGGCACTGAAAGATTTCCATTTTATATGATTTAAAGAGCAGAAACAACGCACACTGATCAAGTACAGGAAGTTCTCCTGGTGTCCCTCTAACAATGCAGTGCTATTTGGCAATCATGGGATGCGGGCTGAGAGCATTTAGATGCAATGGCAGGGATGAGAGCCAGCCTGGAAGAAGTCCAGACAGAACTGAAGAAGAATAATGCCAGGTAGTTGAATCAATGAATTTGACACAAAAACAAAAAGGGAGGTGGGCAGCAGTTGCAGCAGCACACAGAATCAAGAGTGCAACATGTTTTTTTATGATAACAGAGATGACAGCAGGTTTGTATTACTAAGGAAAAGAGCGTGAGATGTAAAGGAGTATCTTTCAGGAGGGTGACCCACATGCAGCCTGAAGGAGCGAGCGTAGGAGATTTGGAGGTGGGGTTGTGTCACTGGGGCAAGTGAATGAGTTACAGAAAGAAATAAGATGGGACGTCTCAACAACTAGGAAAGGATGCGGGAGGAGAGGGCTGTAGGAAGGAAAAATGGAGAGGACACCATGGGGGAAGAAGAAGCTCTTGTTGCACATGCCAAATGTAAATTTCTTTTGGAATAAACGCTGGTCACTAACACACAAGTATATAAAGAGAGGGCTTTCTGCCAATCTTCCCATTCCTACAAATATTTCCATTCTTTCTCTGTTTAGGATATCTGAGAAAGATTTTTCACTTCTTCCTCTTCAGAAATCACACGAACCCAGAAAACGGCTTACTGAATAGCAAGAAGGTAGTAACTAGTCATCTACGGAGTTTTAAAAAGCATAAAATTGTTAGCAAATATTTATTACTTTCTCATCTGTGGAAAAAAAATATGCACACTTCATGCACTGTTTCTCAACTCAAGAGCAGTGAACTTATTCCAGTTAAATACCTCGCTGTCATTCACTGGAAAACCTGATCTTATTTCAGTCATAATTTTTAGTAAGTGCACACTTCAAAATTGTCATGCATTGTATCAAAGGTAATTTTTTTTTTTTTTAACTGCAAAATGAAAGGCAGGATTCAAAGAACTGGGAGCTCTGGTTATGACTTGATAATGCTCAAAACATTAGCAAGGACATCTGTAACATAAAACCTACTTCTAAAGAGCTAGGTAAACATGTTTGATTTGTGAAAACAGGAATTAAGAGCGGCATGAAAAGTATGTAACCTTATATTTAAGATTTCCAAAATTGTTTATATTTATGCTTCATTATATAAAGACGTTTAATGGCCTAATACTTAATCTTTTATCAAAATCAGCAACCTTAACTCTACCTTGAATTAATTAATCCTGATTTTACAGAGAACCCCAGGGGGGGCAAACTGCCATAGACGTGAGCTTTTGTATTCTTAAACTTCAGGGAGATTTCAAAAAATACCCAGTATTAGCCAAACCCTCTTCCCCTGGAATTCAGCCGCAAAATGCCTACAAATTTCACAAATAACAAGCTCTACTGAAACCACCACTTAATTTAAATACATAACCTTAAATTAGTGGATGAAAACTCTGGTTAATCTCCCTTTCTGTATCTTAAAGCAAGTGTCTATATACTCTGCGATGTGACTTGTCATTTCTGCTCCGGTATCATTACCCACAGAAGTTAGCAGCCAGCTGGGTCTCAGACACTACGATGGCTGAATTCTCTCCCTGGACAGCAGTTAATTGAGGACATCTCAGTGCCAACTTCCAGGCAGCTGGCTCTGCAGCACTGCTGTCGGGGAGCAGAATACCTTTCCTGCCACTAGGCTTCATCATCTTCCATGTGCTCCACCATACATCCTCATTACTATATAAACGATAACCACAATAAGCAAAAAGAGTTTATAAAATTTGCAAAAAATACTCATAGAGGGAGGGAAAGGAGATGATCAGAAGACAGGAAACTATGAGATAAAAGAGGCCTGGCCCAGTGACCTCCACATCCGACAGCATTTCTTCAGGCAGAGTGAGGAACACATTTTCCCTTGCAAAGTGTACTTGTCAGAGATGCTTGTATCCTTGCCTTCTGGTGTGTAAGTAGTTTCTTCTCTGCTGTCTCCATAAACATCATGCAATCTCACAAATGTGGCTGAGCTAGGCAAATGAAGAGCCATTTTTCAGCTGAATGCATAAATTACTTATTGTTTTAACATACTGGAAAATTGGCAGGAGACATGGGAAGCTGCATCAGTTACACGGTCTTTATACCATCACTTACCCTTGCCATCCATTAAAAAAGTGTTAGTTACTCTAGCAACTGCCAAACCACATTCGGCTTCCTCTTCCTCCGAGATACAGAACTTCTCCAAAACACACGCGTAACACAGCTCTCGCCCATTTGAAGGGCACTGCTTCTGGTACTTCTACTTTGTTTAAAAAGAGAGCTGCTCTCTGACAAGCTGATGAATCCTTCCTGGGTCTACCATGCCAAGGTACGCTTCAGGTAGAGAGAATTACCTGAAGCCCCAACAGGACTTTATGCTGCACTCGCCCCATCCGGGAAACCCATGCTGTGGCGGGCACGGCCGCGCTCGGAGCTGTGAACCATCCGCTTCGGCACCCTGCTCCCACTGTGCCCTGGTAAACCCAGGCTGGGCGTCTGCAGGTTTATGAATCTAACTTGGCGTAACTTTTTCTGACACCTTCATTCATGTAAAATTCTTTTAAAAAGAATTTGTGTTTTTCCTGCCTCTACCTCTTTTTTTTCCTCCACCTCTTCTTTTTTTTCCATTCTTTCTCGGTGTCCTAGAGAATGCTGCTCCATTCAGCTTATTTCATCGCTGCATCTTCCAGCATTAAGCAAAATGCCTACACATCCATCCCATGTGGCTCCCTCCCTCATGGAAAATGCATGTGCGATGGGGAAAACATTACATAAAACACGTTGCAACATTTCTGCGTCAGAAAAGGCAAAGACACGTGTCTCATAAGCGACAACTAAAGTGACAACTGCTCTCCACAACCACTGCTGCTCAGCTACCCCTGGGGAACTCAGAACTGCAGTGAGGAAGAACAAGCCTTCTGTCAATAGGATGAAATTCTTCCCCACCAGACACATTTGAGTAGGCTACAAAACAAGAAAAGACGGGAAACCATTGGCATAGAGAGAGCCCTTGAGAAAGGTCTGTCAGAAACAGGACAAATCACACACTACTGAAGAATATCTCATGAGAAAGTGAAAATATATTCCTCCCTTCGTGCAGCATGCCAACATTAACGATAATCAAAGATCCCTGGGCAGCTCTTACATGCTCAAGGACACTAGCCAGGATAGGATGTTTGCACAGAAAAAGAGAGGTCCTTCCCACCCTGCCTCCTTACCCCCATCTCTCCCTGGCAGCTCCATTCTATTTCTAATAAGAATTTGACACTTAAAACCATTTTGCTGCCTAATGGTTTCTAAAACTAGAAACACTGAACTCAAACAAATCTGTTCTCTTACCTAATGGGATGATTATTTTGATTGCCATCTAGAAGAAAGAGCAACATAATATTGCACAGATTGTATGCAAAAGTATGTACAAACCCTACTCTTTTAAAACAGTTTCAGACTTAGATATGCTTGCCTCTTCCTATCGTAGCAGTTTTATCATCTTAATTTTACTGTGAACTGTGTTGTCAGCTGGGGGGTTAATGGTTCCACACAAAATTGCTTCCGGTTCTGTTGGAAGGGTCCCAGCTACCCAGCAACTTCCCCTTGCAGCTCGTTCCTTCTGTGCCGGAGGTACCACCTTCATGCCTTCCTACTAACCAGCCTGTTTCTCTAGCAGGGCAAAAACAAACAGAGAAAATAAATGTACAATGTGTTCATTTTGCCTCTGTTGGCAGAAAGCATTTAGACACCCACAGAGGAGGTTTAGCGTGTGTGTGTGTTCATACAAAGTTAATAACAGAGTAATATGCACAAGCATACCCTGAAACCAGTTTTATATGAGTGTTTACAATGGAAACAGCTGTGCACTGGTCCAGCTACACAGCACAAACAAGGTCACTTGACTTGCTGGACTAGGGACACACAACCACCAGTTTGAACTGCAAGTGTTCAGATTCATCTGTTCTCCACGATAAAGATGATCATTCACTACAATTCGGTTAAGAGCCTTGAGGGGGTCATTATTTGCTCCCAGTTCTGCCCATCAAGAGCAATATCTGAAAGCAGGTATGTGGCTGATCTTTCTATCAGGAACCCCAAACCAGTTGACATTTTTTTGCTGCCCTTTGCAGATTGTTGGCCTGTTCTCATATCCTATTTCTTCTTCTGGTCTCTCTTCCGCATCTCATGGCTGAGTAGACGCTTGAAGAAGTTTGGCTTTCCCGTGTCTTGTCTCCCATTCACCCTTCTACTGCCACTAGCTTTCTTTCATCACATCCCTTATTTCTACGGTACCCCGTAATGTACCCAGATTCAAGCGCTTACATGACAAGGACTCAGGCTGCTATGCTAATGAATGCTCCTAAAGGAAGCACGGGATACAATTTGCTTTTTACTACCACTTAGCATCTGCAGATCTTCTGCACAGAATGAAGAAATACACAGCAGTTCATGGCCACCTTACAACATTTTGAATGACAGACTCAGGACTGAAAAAACAACCTCCAGAGCTATTGAGCTGCTACAAGTTGCACTAAAGTTCCCAAAGTCACACTGTGGGACTTAAAACCAAAAAATGTGTGGCAGATCAGGGCCTTATTAACACGCAATGCACTTAACAACAAAGCAAAGCAAGCAATTCCATCGCATCCATTCACCAGTTAAGATCAGCTGAGAATCTCACTGAGGATCTTCATTCTAAACCTGAAAAATGCCCATGCTGTTACGACACCATACGCAGGCATGCTTTCACAGATGCAGGCAGACTGCATTAAGAAGTTACTGACCCTAGAAATTCATCACCGCTTTACAGCCGGCAAATCACAGTTGAGTTATCCTTTATTTAACATCCCTGCTGCGTTCTTCAATTGATTCGAGTCACCTCATTCATCTACGTTAAAGGACAAAAGGCAGCATCACACTGTGCACTAGTGTTTTGTCTACGGCAGCCGCGAGGAGTAGGTCATGCAGCTGCAGGCAGGTATTAAACTGCTCCAGCAGGATCCGCAAACGCGCACCTTCTACGCCAGGATGATATATGGGCTGGTACCACCCGGATCTCTTCTGCCTTCATATTCACTTTCTATCTTCACTTATCTTTGACTAATCTTGCACGTGTTTGGAAGAAATGACTGTCAGCAGAGTGCTGCTCACGGACTGCTTGCACATATGCTCAAGATTCAGGTTCCTGAATGAGCTCTGGGAGGAGTTCATGTGCGCTGTATGCTCACCAGGGGGAAAACCACAGCCTGCAAACTATGCGAGAGACCACTTATAATTTGCCTAAAACCAAGGATTACAGAAAGATGTGTTCTCCTTGCCGCAGCCATACAAAACAGGAGAGCTCTTTGCTCATCAGTGTTCAGCATGTTCTGCTGGTTACTCAGGCTCTACCTCAGGATACTGTCTGTGATGTGAGCATCTGAATGTTATTTAAGCTGTCCTGATTGACAATTCTTGCAGATGTTTATATACCTTGTTCATGCCTAGAAAGCAACAAATGCACCTGGGACTCCTGTGCATTCTAAAAAAATGACACAGAGCTAATGTTATGACCATTTTAACTATTTTTTTATTATTATTATTATCCCTATACTAAAATGTCCAGACAACACAAACCTCTTTAAATATAGCATTTTAAATAATGACAGCCAGCTCACAGGACTGGCCATCAAGCAAAAGGTTTCTTAATATTCCCATAACACTTCCTCTATTATCTACAGCTTAATGTTTCATGGTACACTATGAATTGTATTACCAGCTTTTGCTGCTCAGTTAGTATTTTCTGTTGTAAGCTTATCTCACCTTCGGTATCACTTATTCAGTCAGAATTCTTGTGTTTTGTTTTAGAATAGTGATAATGTACAACAAGTAGCTCTGTTTCATCAAATACTACAGTATTTTATTAAACATTATTGTAAAGGGACACATGTTCAAGCTTTACCATGTTCAAGTTTTACCATATATAAACATGGTGACATTTTAAAAACAGAAATTACAAAATGTGGAAGAGGAACTAACTTATTTACAGAGAGAGCTACTAAAATACTTCTCTTTAATGGTTTTTATAATGTCTCACAAATTAAGAAAACTGAAGTTATTTGTCTGTCCATAAATCATAAGCTTAACCTGTTCTTTCAAACATACAAATACCTGACACTTATTCTGAGTTCTGCTTTAACTACAAACCAAAAAAATCTCACTTATCCCCACATACCCCACTCCTGGAGCTGATTACTAGAAACTCAGCTCCCTTCAGATGAAAAAAACAAAACAAAACAAAACAACAAACAAAACAAAACCAAAAACAAACAAACAAACAAAAAAAAACACAGAAACCAGGGACTGAGAGAGAAGAAGTTTATACTCATTTCCTTAGACAGGAAGCGTGAGTGCATATGGCCTGATAGAAGGAGAGGGAAAAAAAGAAAAAAAAAAAACAACTGTCCAAGCCTCGTAGGTTGGTTACTTCTGAATATGCACCAGGATGTAGCAAGTTCCTCCTCCCTAAAAAAAGCACAATGAGTCATGCATATGCTACAGCATATGCCCTTAGGTTTTTCTTTCTCTCTCTTTTTTTTTTTTTAAATTTCTAAACAATATTTTGCAACTCTAAAGAGAAGTAAACAGTTTCAGGATAAAGCAAGGAAATTTAAGAAAGCTTACTATATGACCACCTATGATTGTACCAAGAAGTAAAAAAGTAAATTTCTTGAGAAAGTATTTTTTTTTCTTTTGTTCTTTGGATTTTCATTCTCTTCATTTTTATGAGGAGCTGCTGCTCCTTAAAGGTGATGCACTGCAATTGCACAAACAGTTTCTACTCTAGCTCCTTCAGAGGTAGTTTATTTTAAAAAAAAGAAAAAAAACCACACCTCATCAGCTTGAAAACGGTTATAGTAAAGAATACAACTACAACCCAAAGAAAGCATTTTTGTTGTTGCAAGCAGAGGAGAATGCATATGAAATCTGACAGACGTTCTGTTCAGATATCAAGTGTTATTAAGATTTAGAAATGGGTATTAAAATAAAATCACTCGTATTTCAACAAACTGCAGTATAATCATATTTTAATAATAAAGTCAACATTATGATGAAGGAATCTACTATGAGATTTCAAGATCTTGAATAGCTATTGAAGAACTCAAGAACAGTAATGGTGAAGTAAGTCAATTCCTCCTCTTTGGAGCAAGGAATCCAGCTCCGAGCTATGGTCAGAATGTAACTATAGCATCGGTTCCAAAAATACCAGTCTTTATCGACAGAGAATTTCCCCAGTCAAATTTCATTTTGTATTGTGGGAAGAAAGAAGGCTGACTATAGCTTCATTTATACTGTGACATCTATTTATGAATCTGCCCATGTTTGTAACACTGCGCTTAAGAGCAGGGACACTCGCGCTACAGCAGCTTACATCTGGCCTGCCTAACCATTTGTCTGGATTGTTTGCCATTCTTTTCTGCCACTCTGTTTCCTGAAGGTTTCACAGCCCCTTCCCAATGATGCGAACTAAGTACACTGCTACACTGCAAAACGCCAGCCCTCCCCACTGAGAGGGCAGCGCCCATCTGGCCAGGTGAGCGCACGGGAGTGCACGTGAGCACTGGGACACAAAGGAAGGGAAGGGCTGCCTCAGCACCCGTCCCATCCTACAGCTAGACGTGTTCCCATCCCATGACCAAAATGCTGGTGTCCCCCACTGCATCACTAGGTATTTACCCACAGAGAAATGCCTGCATTTTGTTACTGTCATGGAAACACTGCTGCCCATACAGCAGAGAACTCCCTAAAAGCATCTGAAAAGACAAAGATAATACTAATTAATATCAAGCTGTGATGTCACTGTGGACTCCTGCTCATTTATGCACTCACAAACACCACACACTCTAAGCTTGGTGCTGGGAAGGAGTCTTCTGGAGTTCAGAGGGGAAACGACTTCATCAAATGCCCTTAATTTAAGACACCAGTCTTAAATTCACTGTGAAACTCTGATACATAATAAGCCCTGCCTTTTCTTAAAAATAAACGTCAGAAGGAATATATTGTAAATAAAATTCAATAAGATTTTAACTAGTCAGATGCATGTGTATTGCTCTATCTTGCCAACACACACACACACACTGATAAGCACCAGAGCACCAGAAAAATAGCTGCTTGCGAGAAATGAGCAAAACTAGCTTATTTCCAGAAATAATATTATTTTAAAAACTTAAGCAAAGCTGTTGTTTTAGTTGCTTGTCTGTAATCAAGTCACCCGAAATTGACATTGGATTAACTCACAGTTAACATGATCTTTACAGAAACTAGTTTCTTTGTGAAACTACGGCTGCGTATGTATACACATACATACCTATATACATACATATAGCATGTTATACAAAATACATCTATGAATGTTTAAAGGAATAATATTTTTCTTGCCACTCCCTGTTCCCCTCTGGAGTCTTAGCTGCTCTTGGCATCTACTGCTCTTTCATGTTTCAATTGCTATTAAAGTTATAGTTACCATTTGCGTTACTGTCATGGATCGGGTCATTACAAGTGGGTTGTACAAATGCTCAGCAATAATAATAATATATAATAATAACAACAACATCCTCTGCTGCAAGGAATAAAATTTTAGAGCATTTTTCATATCTGGATTGAGACACACAAGTTCCTATGCGCAACACACTAATCCCACAAGTCACAAAGCAGGCGGGTTCAGTGTCACATTAGCCTAGCATTATACTTGAACTAAATTTCCTGTCTAAACATGACAGCTCTCTCAGACACAGGTATCAGCTGAGACACTGCAACAGAGTCTGCCCTGTCGGTAAGCACACCATCAGAGTACGAGCACACTTGAAGTCAAGAAAGGAAACAACAGCTGGACACAGCTGAGCAGATGGGAGAGTACAGGAAAAGAGTGAGGCTCGACGAGTCATCATGACAGGCAAAGCCTACGGGGAAAAGAAGAAAAGAGCGTTTTACTTTTCATGTGCCCAGCCAATATCTTCTACCATTGTTTTCCTGTTTCACTCAAAACTGGATGATTACTGTCATTTTAGTTAGGTTTTCTATGCTAGCACAAAGTCAGTTCCAAGAGGTTCCCGAGTACCCAGAATGTGACAATCTTCAGCAACTTCCAACTCCACTTAGCTTTGATAAAGCAATCCCATTAAATAAAAAGCTTTGGCGGTCTCTGATTATAAAAGGATGAAATTTGTGAGAAGGGATATCTCCTTTACTATATCAGATTGTCTAAAAAGCTATTGTATCATAATCCACCTTTCACAGTGCTGAAGGTATGAACACATCCATATATACTCACACAAACCCATATATACTCACACAAACCCATATATACTCACACAAACCCATATATACTCACACAAACCCATATATACTCACACAAACCCATATATACTCACACAAACCAAGAACGCTTCTCAACTTTTTTTTTTCCCCCCTTCTCTCTCCCTTTCTTCTGTCCACAGAAAAGAGAAGCAAAGTCACCAGTAGGGAAATGCATCTTTGGAAGGAAGAGAAGCAGTAACAAGGTTTCAGAGACAACAGGAGGAAGAAGCACCAGCCACAGGGGAGAGCAGCCAAGAGGAGAAGCTGCTCATCCTTCTGGTGAGGTCTTGGAGCTGGTGGGCAGGCACACTCCACACGCGGATGTCTGCTGAGCTCTCTGTCTGCCCACCATGCATCTGTTAGAGACCACCAAGAGTCTCACCTAGAAGGTCAGGAAGACAACACAGCAATACGCTGTAACTATATGAGAAATAATCAACCAGCTTATTATCTTTACTGGAAAATGCAAACTTTAAGTGACTCAGATGTACATCTGTATTGTATCTTTGTGTCCACATATAAACCTTAAGCTAAATTTGAGGAGAGGAAGGGGAAGGCAGGGGGAGGAATTTTACCTTGATACAATATGTCAGGTGAAAATTTACTTCAAGTAGTGGGCTTTCAGGACTGATTAAACCACATGCCAGTCAGTTTTATAAATACAAGATCTTGAGGTGATGTGCTCTTACAACAACTCCCTCAACATGCTTAGTAAAACATTTTTGTGGGCTCAGCATGTGAACAATTCACAAATCAACTTGTTAACTGATGACCAGTAACCAGAAGAAGATTCTTCTCAGAATTGTCTATACATACAGGAATAGCCTCTGTGTCCTTGCCAGGTGCAAGGGAAACTGCAAAAGTAGAAACCATGGTGTTTACTAAAAACAAGGTTGCCCATATTCCTCATCCAGCTTCAACCTTCTGGATTTCAGCAAGGAGATTCATTCCCACACTGCCACCAAAGGCCATCACATTCCAAGGCTTAACTGACAAGTAACATTATCAGGTTTCCAGGTGGCTTTCACACAGTGCAAAACCTGAGCATTAGGAGTAATTGTGATGCAAAGTGGCAACAGGTTTCAGAAGCTGAGATGTCCTCAGGACTTTAGACACATCCTCTTCCCCTATCCTCTACTTTGTTTCAATAAAAAAAAATGTTTTTGCTTGCTTGTTTGCTTATGAGACATGCTTGACCTAGGAAAGAAGTAAAAGGTAGCAAGGAAAATTGTGTTCTCTCTTGCCTTCAGTCACTTTTCAGAGAAAAGGCAAACAAGAGGTGTTTATCCTTTCAAGTCCGTGTGCATGTTCTGTGCACTCAGAACATTCCCTCAGCGGAGACATGCGGAATTAGATAACATCAATTTACGTTAAATAACCTTAAAATAGTAGGAGAAACACATACAGTGCTGTTTTTAGACATACTAGATAACGCTTTTACATAGTCTGGTTTTGCATTTTTATTTTTTTTTCAGTGCGTGGGAGATCCATTAAAACATGAAATAATGTATGTGGTCATTTTTTCTCTGCAGCCAACTTTACAGATTCTTGCAGGTTCTGTTCCCACATTTGGGGACTCAAAATTTCCTGTAAGACCCTTGGGTCTGCAAGAATCTTAAACTCCATTCTGCCAGTGAGCCTTCACAAACCTGACGTAACTGCGACTAGACAGAGCGCAGCACAGCTCTGGCCACTCCAGCAAGATTTATCAAGCAAAGGTCTGGGACTTCACAGACACTGTAGTGCTCCAAGCAGAAAGTGCAAACACTACATACACGCACCACACCATAGAGTGCAGTAAAGCTGTTGCTATCAGACCATTTCATAGCTAGACCCACTTCCAATTTATAGTACTAAATTATAAATTACCATGTGCTCAACACTACTAAACTTCTTGAAGTCTGTAAAAACTAACTCCATTCTGCTCTTACTAGCAGCTGTAAGCATGCCATTAGAAAGTTAGTACTCTGGAGAGAAGAAAGACAAATTGCTTTCTATCTTTTCTTCTCAAAGTTTTAAAGTTACTATACGGTAGATATGAAGGCAGATAAGCAAGGCAAAATCGCTAAACCACTATGAACCTGCATCTACCTGCTGCTTCTCCTGTCATAGCCAGCATGCTTTTTGTCTGCCCCTCTGTCAGTCTTCCAGCATGTTGTAAATTTGACAAGTTGACAAATAATGAACAAAAGACGCTGTAAGGAAACAAAAATAGATTATGCTTGAAAACACCACTGTAACTACATGTAGAGCAAGTGAGTCTAAATTTAACAGTGCAATTTTTGGTTTGCCCTTTTTTTTTTTTTTTTTTTTTAAAGTTTATAGTATAAATCAGCTCTAAATTCTTCCCCAGTGTGCACCACCACGGCAATGCTGAAAGGACTTGAGGAAATCTTTCTAAGTCAATCAAATCTTACACCAGATTTGCAACCCATCCCACAAGCACTAAACTTCCTTGAAAAGCTAGTGTCCATATCCAAATCGTAGGTTGCAGAGAAATGCTGTGTGTAAAATCAATCATCCTCGTCTTATACTGACCAAGGACATAGCTTATGCCTATGAAGAGAGAAAAACTTTTTTTGACCCAGCGACCTTCCCCATGATCTTGACCAGTTTCTTATTCAGCCAAGTATGTAATCTAAGCAGCCCCAATATTACTACTGCATTTTTGTTGCTAATTACCAGAAAAACTGAATTTTGGCACCTAGTACATAGGACCATAACAGATTATCTTTTTTGTTTCAGAGATCAAAATTCCACTCGGAGTATTACCACTTAAAGACAAGAAAGCAGTATTTGCAACCACGTTCAATTAAATTGTCTTCCTGCCAGGTGGTAGACTGACGTTAAATTGTAGGAGCCAGCACCGTAAATTCAGACACACAAGAGGTCTGTAGCAACGTGAACAAGACCCTTTGCACAACACGGCATTCAGAACGGCACTTCAAAACCTAAGAGAAGCTTCTGAAGAGTTGGAGTTTACATGCAGAATCAGAAGCTTTTGGCATGTCAGCAGCCTTCCTTTCAGCATTTAAACCAAAAAGCAGATGAGGTACAGAAGTGCTTCTGTTCCTGTAACAATAATAGTGGAAATGAAGACAAATACTCATCATTCGCGTTGTTCCTTGCATTACTAGGTCTTTCACTAATTCACTTATGTCTTTGTGTTGTTTTAGATGATCTGAGAGTTCCCTGAAGTACTGCTCACTTTCAAAATTCATGAATTGGCTTCCCTGGAAATAGCACTCGGTTGGAAAAGAACAAGAGTCATAGAGGTAAAAACCACACTGGGGAGAGCAAGAGAAATCCTTTGTGTTTACATTTTGACTTTATGAAGCACTTAGGTATCGGCAAGATTAGTGTAGCATAAAAAATCTTGCTGAGCAGACTGAAAAGAAGCCAATTTTGACAGCCTGGTTTTCCTTTTATTGTCTCATTCTACCATCTTCACTACCTCTTGGTCATTTCTTCCTATCAGCCGTGTCTTTAATCCACACTCCACTTTCTACATCACCTTACAGAATCGCTAACAGTCTACCCATCCTGGTAAGACATTATCCTGCAGATACAAAGCCGTTCAATTTTATACACAGAGAGCCTGGAGAGGCAGAAGACATACATTCTCCAAAAGCCTGGATATTTCCAGAAAACTTTTGCTAACAGCCAGTCACCACTCCCTGAGAAGGATGTGCTAATTTTAACACTGGAACATTTTCGCAATTTCTTTAAAACAACATCTCAAGAGCTCCTTAAGTTTTCATGAGGAATAAGATCTCCTTCTACATCCTTCAACAAGGGCTTTAAATCCACTGTTGCTTTCAGGTAAGGTTTTCTATGGCCAAGAGCACAAAAATTCCCCACATTTTTATTGATGCTCTAATTACAACAGCATAGCATTTGTTCTGGAAATATAATACAAACTCACAGATTATATTATCTAAATTATGCCTTTTTTTTTTTCCTCCACTTGTTTGGAGATTTTCCCAGTTAAGGCCTAACATGGACTTTACAGTTCTTGCCCTTTCAGGGCTACATTTATAGCAGCAGATTTGCATATAAGTAAATGCATCCCCATTCTATATTGTCACAGCTTCTCGTTGATGGACACCGCCATTTTGCAGTGAATGCAAGGTTTTTTCAGGCTCCTGTGTTTTCAAGACCAAGCCATGATTACACGGATATCTGAATTTCACAATTTCACATTTTATTTTGCCTCTTAAAGTAAGGCAGAAACCTTAAAGTAAGGTTTTTTTTTTTTTTTAACCTTAAAGTAAGGTTTCTGCACAACCTAGAGTTGTGCAGAAAAGTTTGGAAATATGTGAATGTTTAGAAAACAAAGATCAAAAGAACCAGCAAATTTTTTTTTATTTATTTATTTTTTTTTAAATCTATCTTGGTATTCCTCCATCCATCTCATGATTTCTGAATCCTTCACATTGGAAAATCTGGCTGCAGAGGATGGAATCTTACAGAAATTTAAAACAAAGAGGTATGGCAAGCTACAAGAAGGATGTCAATACATGCACAAGCTTCCCCTATTGTCTAAGTGTGAACTGTGCTACGCTCATCTGCAGAGCTTTTGATTTGCAAGGAGGCTGGTTAAGACTTTTCTCAGGAATTGTTAGCTATGGAATTTACTCCATGCTTGTTTGGCCATTTGCTGTCTTGTTGATAGGCTCCCAAGTACTCAGGGAGGAAGAGGCTGCAGGGCTTCTATTATGTTAGTGTTTGAATGGGAGACTTCTAATGTACTACAGATCGGATGAGCTTCGCCATGAAAATTAAACCATGTAAAAGCATAAGAAAGCACAGATTGTCTCTCTTTTAACATACAACCAGAAATACACATCACTGCACTATGGATATTTGGAAAAAAAATGTCACAAGAAGTTACACATTTCTTTATCAGACCTTGGTTCTACATACATTTATGTGCAAATACATCCTTATTCATGCCACACTAAATAAGGCATATCTATTCAGGAAAAAAAAAGTTACAAGTTTCTGCAGTACTGGAATTTATAGTCTCCTTCGCAAAGTTCTGATTATTTTCTCTAAGGCCTTAAAGAAAACCTACAGGAGGCCATGATTAGTTCCGTGCATATCAGACCACTACAAACAGAAACAAAGAACAGAGAGAGAAAGGGTTAAATGTGAAACAAACTCTGCCTCTTTGGTTCTGCACCAACTTATACCTTCTAAGCACTGCTGACTGCAGGACCTTCAGCTCATCTGTGACATTTCACTGTTTCACCACGCAGTAACCTGTGAACAGCAATTTGGCGTAGCTGCATTTGAAGAAAATAAGTCAAACTCTTGCTGTAAAAACCCAACCAACCTAATAACGCACATATACACATGAAATAAAACACCAAAACAAACAAAAAAAATTGACATTCTGTGAACAAGCTACTGTTTCAAGGCTGAGCATTGTAGTCTTTAGTCAACTTAATTTGAAATTTACTTCAGTGTATAAATTCAACAGTTAAACGTTATGATCTGTTCTACCTTTCTGAGATGACGGGTGAATTCTCTTTGAATAATACGTCTTACACAAATGTGGTTCTCAGCTTCTTTGAAGTCAATGGTCAGGTTAACTATTTCCATAAAGCACCTAAAATTAAAGTCATTGTGGATAACAAGTTGTACTAAATATAGTTGTAATGTGAAGAATTTCACTACACAACAAATAAATTTTGAATAAACACACACTTTAAAGGGATGGCGTGCCACGTTCTTCCAACCTACTCTCTGTTCCACAGGATTTTACATCTTCCTCTCAGAAATACGAAAAACAGAAGCCTAAAAAAAATCTCTAGGTACTTACAAAATAGATTCACTGAGGTGCTATTTTGGACTGACCCTAGCATCACATTTCCTTCTGATATTCTACAGCCCACTGTATTTTATCACAACTGATGTTTATATTAACTTTGATAAAGATCAGATACTATGTCACAGCTCTGACATTTTAATCAGCATACGCTGTTTCCATTTCTTCTTCCAATAACAATTCTGTCATCAAAAGTAGTAATAAATGAGATTATAAGACAGCAGATGGCATCACATATTAATTTTAACCGTTGTACACTATTTCCTATAAAGCATAATCCATTCTCAAAGATTCATAAATGGAACTCTATGGACACCATAGACACGTGACATACCAAAAAACAAAATGTCAACATGTTATCACAGAATCATGTAACGGTTTGGGTTGGAAGGGACCTTAAAGCCCATCCAGTTCCACCCCCCCTGCCATGGGCAGGGATGCCTCCCACTAGACCAGGTTGCTCAGGGCCCCATACAACCTGGCCTTGAACACCTCCAGGGATGGGGCATCCACAGCTTCTCTGGGCAACCTGTACAGTGCCTCACCGCCCTCTGAGTGAAGAACTTCTTCCTAAGGTCCAATTTAAACCTACTCTCTTTTAGTTGAAAGCCATTACCCCTTGTCCTGTCACTACACTCCCTGACAAAGGGTCCCTCCCCATCTGTCCTGTAGGCCCCTTTTAAATACCAGAAGACCTCTGTAAGGTCTCCCTGGAGCCTCGCCTTCTCTTCTCTAGGCTGAACAACGTTATTTCACCTATCTGGTTGCCTTGATCCATAGTTAGTTTCATGCGGGCATCTTAAAGCAGCCGTTGTTTACCACAGCCATGGCTGCCTTTCTTCAGTTCCCCAGGTACTTCCGAGCCCCTTAGCAAGCCTCCCACACACCATCAGCTGAAGCCTCTTGTATCTTCACAGGAGAGTAATGGCTGGCTTTAAGAAATCTGGCAGATGTGACTACAGCTTAGCGGTAATTTATAGGCTCCTTTCCTCATCTTTTCCCACTGGGATCACTATTAGAGCTGCATCACTCCATCAGGCACAAATTCACAAAATATTTTGAAACACCAGTAGGAAAGCTGCCCATTCAACAAATCGGATCTCAAAAAGACGGTGAATACTAGAAAAGCTCTTCATGCCCATTTAGCATCGTGTGGGAAATAACAGCCCTCATGAAAACAGAGCTGGGTCTAACAAAACATGCTATTCAACCTCCTTTTGGTAACTCCTCTCCGAATATTCCTTATCTAGTTCTTAAAATAATGTGAAAACAGGCAGAGAGAGAAATTTCCTTTGTGTTTTCAGATGATACAAAGACTTGAAAAGGTAAACCATAAAAACAAAGGCACCTGTGCACAGCCTCAAATCGCTGTACAGAAAAATGGGAATTCAGAGGAGGCAATGTGCTAAGTTATTTTTCCGATTACTTTTCAGTAGAATAACAGAAACATTATGTTCTACTCAGGGCATTCAGAAGGTGGCTGTCACGGTCGTTTGTAGGTGTTTCACTCAGAGTACGTGACCAAAGCGGTGTATTTTTCCGCATGCCATTCTGCTAGAACAAACGCAAGCAGGCACAGTGAGGGGCTAGAGCTTGAGATGCCATTAGGGAGAAGTCGGATGGCCTCAGCAGCCTGGATGATGAGATTTATACATTCAAAGATGGCAGGTAGCCCATGGTGCAAACAAATCTAGTCCACAGGTGGCCCTGTGCTGGTCAGTCCCTGGTGACACTGCTAGCTGATCTCTCCTGATCCTCACGCTGCTGTGCAGGGTGCAAAGGCAAGCAGCAGCAGGGTCACTTCGAACCCTGTCCAACAGGGACAGGCGTGGGAAATGGGGAAAGGACAATACAGAGTAGGGAAGAAGCAAGACAGAGCACTGGAGAAATACCCCCTCTTCCTTGCCCACACATACACAACTCTGCTTTTCTTTACCCACTCCTAACCTTTTCTCTGGTCCTGTCTTTTAAAAAGCTACTGAAAGAGCCATGCTGTTTGTACTGTATGAACTCGGAGATGGCAGCCTTACAGAACGTTTTGCAATTCTTTGCAGGGTTGCTGGCAGTTTATCCTTGCTCAATGGGTAAGTGCAAGTACCCACCAGCATGTGTGCTTAGTATTTAGTGTGCATTTAATGGCAGCCAGGAGTTTGACCTGATCATCTTCTGCCTGCAGTATATGACTTCCAATAAGAAATGAATTCTGAAAACCAACAAGGCTAAGTAACTTGTGAAGAAGCTATAGATTTCTTCAGAAAAGAAAAAACGACTACAGAGACTACTGAAAACAAACATTACAACTAACAAATAGGTTATCAAATCTTTTGACCTAAATATCTGCTTTCTCACTTGGTGTTCAAATCAGCACACTAGCAGTACACTACCAAAACATTCATCCTTTTTCAGCTCTAACCCAGGCAGGAAATATGCTTTTTCAGCCACTCCAAGCATGTCATTGTACTTCCGAAAAACAAACAGAGCTCTAGAGAGCTGTGAGGAGTAGAGGCAGGAGGGAAGAAGTAAATCTCTGATACAACAAATTACAGAACCATCCTCAAATCTTTTCTTTTTATGGAAGTCATCTTTTAAAGTGTTGGCACTGTGTGCTTTAGACAGCACTTTTTCTTTTTTTTCCTTTAATTTTTTCCAAGGGTTAATTTTTCCTTCCCCAACCTGGCAGCAATACAAATTGAATATATTCTTTTCTCCATAATACAATGAATCACACATACGTATCTAACAATCACAAACTCAAACCAGAAGCACCATTACCGTTAGCGTCACGGTAACTGATGTTCATACTCATTGTAGCCACATGCTTTCTGCTGAGTCAGTTTCCAAATACTAACTAGTCCAAAAGGTATTAGACAGGAGATACACAACTAGATGTCACTGAATAGTCTGCAACATTATCCATAGTGAATATCACTACCATAATAAAAAAATCACCTGATACAGTTGCCTACATTAACAGAGGTTAGCCTCAAGTGCTCTTGCCCCACCCTATCTTTAAGTTGATATGGACCCAGAAATTCAAAAATGCAAGGCACCCAGAAGGTCCGTACTCAGTGTCAGTAGTGATGTGGGGTAGACCTCAAATTTTAGGCGAGTCTAAAACTGCACACAGGAGTCTAGCAGGGTTTTCTAAAACAGAAGCCAGCGAGTTGCCTAACCCCCAGTCTGATCAGTGGTTATTAACTCAGCAGTTTGTTTAAACACCGCAAAATGCCACCGAGGATTTATCATACGTTTATGTACCTAGAATATCCGGCCTCCAGGAACACATGAGCTGAAGCCCCGTAGACCTCCTGAATACTTTTGGTCAGTTTTTAGATGATACTTTCATAACAACACAGAATTATTTTCTAAGCCATTCTGACCCACTGGATGGATTTTGAGGAAACTAAATCTTAGAATCAAACTATATATTATATTCCCTATGCAGAGAGAAGCATATATACAGAAAGAAAAACATTTTCTAAAAATCACATGGAAAGTTACATAGACATGGGTACATTATTTCAGACTCAAGTTATAACAAGTTGTTGAGCTAACCTATATACATGAAGCATTATATTCTCTCCATCTTACTTCTTACAGAGATAAACAGGTCTCCAGAACTCCACTAATTCCAATAACAAATCCATACAGGATTCACTTGTCTTCCTGCACCTTCAAAATTATTTCCTTCCCAAATCTTCCTTCCCCCTCTTCTGAATTAGTCTTCCCAGCTAAGTTAAGATTTTAAATAAGCAGTGAGAATGCCTGGTTTCCCAAGTGAATAATAAACTACTTACACTTTTATCCCAGTCTCAGCTGTCCTAGTTGGTTTGCAGGTACTCATGCAGCAATTGCCAATGAATTGGCTACCTCCTCGCTTCCTATAATAGGGTACAGCTCTGAAAACCTGAAGAATTACCTCCTTCTGTCTGTCTTTTGCACTGCTTTTAAACTGGTGGTGGGAGGGGCAGAAAATCTCCCTATCTCGTTGTGTTAGGAAAGCTAAAATTCCCATCAAAAGTGACTCACCAACATTAATCATATATACCAGATTGAAAGGCACTCAGAACACGAAGACTGAATCCCATTCTCAGTTAAGCAAATTAGAAGCAAATTGCTCAGCACTATCATATTATTTTAACTGCTATATCTGTACAATTTTGCACAATAGAGCTGATGAATATAAATTTATTGTTTTTAGCACTGAACTCTTAGAGAGAAGTGCTTCTGAATCTTTCAGAAGAACAAACAGTGCATAATGCGCAGCTTCCGTTATTCTAAAATGGATAAACAGCAACGTAAAGATTTTTCTGTACAAGATACTTGCTTCACTTACCACCTGTTCTATGCATTAGAATAAACACCCTTATTGACTAACCAAGCAGATGCATTTCAGAATCTTCAGTAAACAAGTTACACTGCAGCTTGAAATACTGCAGTTTCTGTTTGCTGCTCACTGGAAATACTGTGTACTCTCTATTTTTTATTCAATAATACTAAATCCAAGTACAATAATTTAAAGGGTACTGTTTAGATTGAAGACAGCTACAGCTAAATGTGGGGGTAAGGGGACTGAAGAAAAAGAGAAAAATAAAATGATTTTACTATCATCTCTTGAAATGTAGCTTGAGGATGAGAGGATTTATTTTCTTACTGAGAAAAAAACAGTAAGTCATTTTGTGAACATATATATCCTACTGAATCTACAAAGCAGGGAATCTTCCCATTCATACTACACATGCAATAATGCTGTACTTTCTTTACAAAGTG
The DNA here is from genome assembly GCA_013399475.1 of Chauna torquata. Classification (NCBI taxonomy): domain Eukaryota; kingdom Metazoa; phylum Chordata; class Aves; order Anseriformes; family Anhimidae; genus Chauna; species Chauna torquata. The sequence continues at coordinate 161,275 of VXAL01005084.1, read as the reverse complement.
GACACAGACTTTTGCCTCTCTGGTGTTTTTGATGATGTTTTTAACTTTACCTGATATTAACTATCCAGCTCCCACAGGACTACCCCCAGAACTACATATGAAGCATATTCTATTAGCTGTAAAAACAGTATAATTATAAAAAGTGAACGATACTCAGGGAATTTTTCAGGGAATTATTCCAATGCACAGCACCTAGATTATGATCTGTCATGTTCTTGTAAACTAAAGATCAATCAAGTGTTGCTCAAACTAGCTCAAAATCTTGGCATAGAAGAAACCAAGGTCTAACCGCAATACAGTGCTCGAGCTATTGCTGAGTTAATGATTTCTATTGACATTTAATTACAGTGTGTTTCCTGAAGCTAAGGCAAAGCTTTAGCGTAAGCAGGGCTACTCTGAGTAAGAGATTATTCTGTTCAAATCAACACATCTGACAAACAGCTTCAAATATGTAGCAATACATAACACGGAAAACTGGCCATGGATGTAAATTTAAATTCTCGCTAAGAATACACACAACCCAGAAACTATAACTACCACTACAAGTGACAAAAATACTTTCCTGCATCCTATGTACGTTTTGCAAACGTAACAGCAAAATAGTCAAATTTCCTTCTGAGTAGATGTTTAAGTATCAGAGACCTAGACAAAATTGGTGTTTGCTATACTTAATACATTTCTACATCTCTAGAGGAAATGTTTATATGTCTTCAAAACATCAGTCTGTTCTAGTTCCTCATTCAAAAAAAGAGCCTGCTGCTTCGGAGACACAGCATGAGCTGCTTCTGGTGGTCCCTCTCCCAAATCTTAACAGTGAGCAAGACTCCAGGAATGAGCAAAGTGATAATCTTGCTCTCCACGGCAGCTGACATGGGGTATGGATTCTTGTATAAATATTCTGCCTCAGAATTGGCTTACAAACGCTTACTTTGTGTAGCCCTTTGAGGTGGGTTGCTGATGAGCCCCCATTCTTTGAGAAAAAATAGTGGCTTGAGTTGGTCATCCCAAAATTGAGGTACCCAAAACCACTATTCACTGCTGAGAAACTTAGCCCTGCCTATAAATCATTCAAGAAAATGATAATCCAGAAAGCTGAATCCCCAAAGTGACCATGATGCCACATTTAAATGATCCCTAGTGATGTCAGTGAATTAAATTAAATTAGCTGGTGAAAGGAAAAAAAAAAAAGCAAGTGGAAGCTACCCAGCATGGTGTGGCTGCTATAGAGCACCCCAGTATAGGAAGCAGCACCCCACAGTTTCTCTCTCTTGCATATGCAGAGGTAGACAACCTTGTCCTAAAGCAAGCTCACATCAATCCTTCAGCAAACGTTAGCAGGTGCAGTACCACACATCTGTTCTACCTTCACACTTCATTTATCAGAAAGTTTTTTCTGCTAATGTCTTAACTGGCAAGAGGGCTTGATGGAAGGAATGCCACATGCTCTCTTTAGCCACGAGGGCTAAAGAAAGCCTGATCGAGGTTCTCAACTTTTCTTATGCTGTTCCTGAAGGCATTTATTTTGCAGATTTGCAGGTTCAGTCAGTACTTAGTAAAGCCACAAAGACAGAAACATTCAGATTTTTGGTGACTGGACTTTTTCCACAGTATTTTGTAACAATTTTTTTTGACATATACAAAATGAAGCACTCCATAAACAGTGTTAGAGACATTCTGAGATGCTGTTGTCCCTGAAGAATAAGTCTAGTTTCTCTGGGCAAAGATTTTACATAGTAAACAACAAGTAAGACTAGTGATAGAGAGGTAATTGCTATTGATGGGTTTAATGACATGTTGCTATAATTAAGTGAATAACAGAGTGCAAGACCCTGAAAAGTCATATTTATAATGCAAAAAAGTTCAGTCTAAGAAATATCAGCCTGGTCGTTACAGCATATCCTACAAAAAGAAAATCAGAAGGTAAACCTTCTTACTTGATTTTGAGAGCATAAAGAACGAATATGCTTGATTTTATTTTAAAAGTGAACTTCTCTGCTCTCTTCTGTGCTAAGTATTAGAAATCAAATGGGAATAATAGAACATTTGAGACGCGTGGATAGCAAGAACAAAATCAGCTATGACTAGTTTGTAAGCCAAGCTTATGGCAACATATATAGCATACTGAACCCACAGAGCAGCAGAGGGGACCAACCTATGTTCCTGTGAAGTACCTAGCTCTCAGTAACCACTCCAACTTACACTTGGAAGACCAAGGCAAAAGGTTTGGGTTAGAAGCCTAAAAGGGACTGTGTACAGGTGTTTAAATGTAGGCCAGTAAAAGTGCCTAGGTATCTACACAGTCCTTCTTCTGGCGTGCTCAATGAAATCGCAGTCTTGTTGACCCTTCACAGCTCAGCCTCACCACACCATCCTAAGTGTCACACAGTGACTCAGAAGGGGGGAAGTTCAGAAGATGTTCTCCCACAGGTACATCTAGAAGGCTGTATGCTTACGGGATAGAGAGGTATCCATGCTGTAACTCAGAAACAAGGAAACAGGCCTTTCTTTGATAGAAGAGCCTGATGGCCAGAAGAGTAAGCAGATGTAGGAATACCTTTCTGGGGGAAAAAAGTGTAGGTTTAAGACACATGAGGAGGTCTCCAGTCCTAGAGTATTCTCTAATCTAGTGGCTTGTGGCTTTTCCAAGAAACTGGAGTTTGAACTCCCTGCCAGGCCACAATGGAGAATGGTGAACCTGAGTTTTCTGGGCCTCAAGAGGCTCTGCCTGGCACACTGGCAGGCCTATGCTGTGGCACCTGCTTCTTCCTTCCCATTGCACTGTGAGGTTAGGCACACACTCAAGGCTGCATATCACCCTCCAGAAAATGCCAAGTATTTGAAAACCCTATGTTACGACTTTGCAGCCTGATGCCTCCCTCCCTATTTTAATTTAGCCCCAAGGAAGTTGTTTAAGGTCAAAAGGGAACCGTTTGTAGAGGCAGGAGTAGAAGTCCACCAACAATCTCATGTGGAGCCCATACGCTGCTACTCACTGCATGAGCGCATAGTTCAAAATTCAGAGCTTAATCCTTCCCCTTCTCCAGATGCCTTACAGCAACTTTTATGACATGGGTTGGAATTTATGAAGGTTTTCATGCTAAATTTCAAGTATATTTCTATACTCTTGTGACTCTGATTCTTTTTCCTTGTTTGAAACATACTTAGGTAACACACACCGTAAATAAAACGGATGTCTTTGAAGAAGGATTCAGATGCTCAGAAAGTCCTTTGCAGTTTGCGGTTCACTTTTTCCTCTTGTGCTTAAAATAACATGTTAGCTTGTTAAAAGTTGCATGGTGCTTCAGATATTTTCTGTTAGTCCTATTAAGACTAATTTCCCTCCTATTTAGACTAAGAGGGCTTTTCATTCATGTTATTTGGACTTTCTCATCGGTCAGAGAACAAGTTATAAATTGATAATGTATTCATATGGAGAAAATAGAAATGGGATGATCTAAACGCGAATAATCAGAAAAAACAAGGTCATCTAAATAGAAAACTCCAATTGAGTCTTGGAGTCAAGAGGAATGCCAGCATCAAATTCAGTAGGACTCTATCTTTCACATTTATAATTCATTTCTGTCCTTGTTATGCACACTGAAATATATGCTTGCCTTTGTTTCTACTTAACTACACCAGGGTCTCAGAAAATTGTTGGTAAACAGGAATAATGACCAGTCTTGATATGAGTACAACATGAAAGAAACAAAAGAAGGATCATGAAGAATTGTACAAGTGTGTTTAATGTCTGAAGGGAACAATTCACAGGTAGTTAATGAGTACCCAATATGAGATTGAGTAGAAAAGCAGAATCAGCGTACGAGATCTATGAAGGAAAATCAGAAAGTGTAAACAAAGAGACCAAAGAATGAAATAGGCAACAACAGACAAAAAAACTTAAGGCATTAGAAAATAAGGAGGGTTGAAATGAGCAACCAGATGAAGGAAGGCTGGGGGGGCGGGCACAGGGGACAAAAAGAGCAGAAAGTAATGAATAATTTAAAAAATAAGGTACTATTGAAAAAAGGTAAGAACATAATACACAAAACTTAGCAGCATGTCAAATTTTAATTATCTTTTCAATTACTAATTAGACCTTCTCACTGATTTAATGACATGACAAACTTGCAAGAGTTTTGATGTTACATGATGTTTTTTCCCTATGATCTGCTCATCACAACGGAGAATCAGAATCCCGAAGAGCAGAATGGGACATTTGCTGCAAGATAATCTCTACCCCTTAACGTTATAGGAACATTGATTCGACTTCTATACTTAATAGAGAAAATGGTAGAAATTTCAGTGACTCCAATGGAGTAGGATTTTGCACGTGTTCACAGCAAACAAGCCTCTCTGAGAAAGTAACCTAATCTAAAATGGAAATTATCTTTATTAATTTTTTATATCCTTGATTGGAATAATTGCTTCTCCACCCACACAAGAACCAAGGAGAACGTAATCAGCAGGCATTAGCAGACACACAGCCACATCGTGCACAGCAGTGGTACCTGCTACATGCACAAGTTCTGTGCACACTCATTTGAAACATCTGTTTCTTCCTACTAGCTTTCTGGATAATTTCCCATTAATCTGGATTTCTGGATAATTTCCCATTAATTTCATTTTTTTAATTCCCATAATTTCCCCAATTTCTCATTATTCTGGATTTCTGGATAATTTCCCATTATTCAAACAACAGAAAGAAGCCAGCTGGCCCAGAGTCAGTGTTATCACCTGTACACCACCTTCTCTCCCTCTCCAAGGAAGGGAGTGTGGGTACAGGAAGGGTAGGAGGAAACCCAGACATTTGCCTCGCATCCTTGTAAGCAGCAAGGGTCATTATAACAAGACAGAGTTGCTACTGCTAGTGCCTGGACCTAAGTGCAAAGGAAGATACTTGGCACTCTGCTCCTGCTCCTTCAAGGCACAGTATGGGGAGGATGTTCTGACTGCTCCCTCCAGGCTATAGAGGAAAAGCCGTGGGTACTCCTGTCGCTTATGCTCGCTTTGAACTACGTGTGCTAAATCTTAAAAAGATATAAATGAAGGTGCATTGGCTGTGAGAACAGTAACTCATTTTTGCATTACTACTTTTACTAAAGTTACTTCAACAGGTAGTTATTCATTTCAGACAGAGACTTAAGTCTCTTAGCTCAAATTCAGGGGGACCACAGAGAAATCAAGTGCATCAAAAACTGGCTCACTGTCAGCCATGAGGCTTTGACAAGATTCAAGGTGTAGACACTGGTGCTTACCAGGAGTAACCTGGGAAAGCATCCTTCTACCACCACCCCCCGCCTTTTTTTTTTTCCTTTAATTTTAGTAGTTAGGAATAATTATTTCAATAATTGTTAATGCTTAATTAGGAAAGAAGAAAGCAGGCATAATCTCTTTAGAGAACTCAGCACTAAATATAAATGTCATTTCAGAACAGATGTTGTTACATATTACTTATAAATAATAATTAATATTATGCTGAAGATGGACAAAATTCAATTAGATTGATACCATATGTCCAGGATCTCTGATAAATTACACATACCTATTCACAGTTCTGTGAGAACAGAATGTTTTCCTGTATATTGCAGCAGCACTCAAAATGCACCAAAGCAAACAGAGAAAGATTAAGTGCTGTACTCTAAAAAAGCCGAGTCTGAAATAGACACACAGACTTCTTTTCTCACTGTCACTAAAAGGCAAAGAAAGGTATCACTAAGCAAAACCGGGTTTGAATCTGAAGCAAAAACGCCCTAGGTACCCAAAGTTTTGCTGGAAATGAGACAAAAGTTCAAAGGCAAGCAAATTTCCATTTTTGCAATAGAAAGGAAGGCAGTGAGAAAATCCATCTCATGCATTAATCTTAACATTCCCCACAAGTGACTCAGGCCTGCAGAAGAAAACATTCCCACTATCTGATGAGAAAGACGTCATGTTTCCCACACGGAACCATGGAGAAAAGCCCGAGCAGCGCTGTTTTTACTACTTTCATCCTGATGAGTCTGTTTGCAGACCCTTCATCTGCTCAGTCTCCAACAGCGAAGAAAAATAGTTTCCATTTATGAATAAAAGTTAAACTAACCCTCACATATATAATTAGCTTAAGTCAGAGCGTTCATAAACAATTTTCTAAAGACTTAGAATTTATTACAGTAATCCTTGGTAAAAGCATCTTAGAACCACGAGCAGCAGCAAAGTAGGAGAAAAGCTAGTATTTCCGTAGCAATATGTGTTTACACACTTAAGACATATACGTTTTACGTAGTGACGAGCTTAAAAAAAAAATCCATTCAACAACAAAGAGTAGGAAATACCTTGGTGAGCTGGAGGAGAAAGAAAGCTCAGAAAGCCACCTGCAGCAACTGAACTTTGATAGCGACTTAACTTGTGTCCAAGCCAAACAGCTTCAATTTTCAATTAAAATCCAGCTCTTTTAGGAGAGTTGAGTGCCTGCAATACTCATTAACATCAGTAAAAGCCAACTTATTCAGCAACTAGGAAAAATAAGTTTCAAGTGTCAGGTTTGCAAAAAGGACGGACAGTCCCAATGCTTCACTCTTAAGTACTCAACTTTCGCAAGAGAACCTACAGCGTCCCGCTGGGAAGTACAAGAAATAAGGTGCGTTACAGCCGACAGCTTTCGCAACCTTCAGCACGCTGAGCAAGCAGCTGCTGAAACCAGCCAGCAAGCAGCAGATGTGGGTGTCCTAACCTACATTAGGTCACAGAGCTAAATGACTAAAATCATCTAGGAGAGGCTTGTATCACACCAGCTCTCAGCCTGTAGCCCTTATCAGGATACAAGTGCCAAGACGGAAATTGCGAAATTTGGACAAGAAAGCGGGAGGCTGGTTGCAGCAGAGCTGCATGCCTGGTGTGCTTGCCCAGGAGATAAGGTCCTCAGCCCAGGTCCTCAGCATCACAGCCACGCACCGCATCCCACCCCACTCTCCCAGCCACCACCATAATCCTCCTCCCATGCAGCCACAAGCTCCTTGTCCTGCCCAATGACAGTACAAAATAACTCAAGACCCACCGGACCAGAAGAATGGGGAGAAATCTGACTGGTCAGCCCAGTGAGTTCGTTTGCCCATCAGACTGTTCTTCCCCCATGAAGTCCACCTGCTGTACCTCCAGCAGGATGGGAGAGACACGGTGAGTGCTGCTGAGAGATGTGGGACAATGCAAACAGGTGGAGTCTGCCCGACCTGCCGGGATGTGCCCTAAACCTGTGGCAAACATCTGAGGATGGTCGGTTTATTCACAAACGTGGACTCCACTGGAGACTTCTGGTGAGTTTTAAGACAGGATCAAGACAAGCAACTAAGCACTGGCACAGGGGACAGCAGGGCAGAAGACACAAAAATGCCAGTAGTAACAACCACAGCTTGACCACAATGCAGGTAAAAAAAATCCGAAGCTTCACCACTCACAAAATAAGAAGGAATTAATATGAAACAAACTAAACAGAACACTTATGGTAAGCAACAGACTGCAATTTATTCATCTTAAAAGTATTTCCCAATACAGTAACTCAGCTGAACTTCTGTTTGTTTGGTTGTGTTTTTGGGGGGGGGGTTTTGTTCGTTTTTTTTTTTTAATCAATGTGACATGAAATTTGAATTCAGAACAATTTTTCACTTTTTATTTATACACACGGGAACCATTTACAATTCAAATGCGATTTTTCACTGTATGCCTGGATGAAATTTATCAGTTTAAGCTGAATAGTTTTTCTGTACCTGTTTAGGTCTTTCAGTAATTGCTTTTTCACAACTTAATGTATTGAGAAAGAACTAGGATTATGGAAAATAATTGTATTGGCAACCAAGGAAGAAAAATTATCGAGTGCAAATATTTCAAGTTTTTAAAGCCAAGTTCCCCTATTATGAATTTATTTCCAACTTTCTTCCACTTTTCTTTATTAAATATTTTATTAATTTCTACAGGAACAGAAATGTTGTACAAGGATATAAAATATTCTTTAAGTGATTTCCTTCTCTCTCCATATCTTGCACGTTACATCAGTCGCCCCACTTCACAGCTCAGCTGAAAAGTTGCAATAAAAAAAAGTGGAGGCAAAACAAGTTAAAAGAACGCCACCATAGAACATGCAATGCTTTGCAATTTCGAAGAAACTCAAGGAGTTTTTTCACTTCTCACGCTACGGTAAGTGATATAAAAGGATGGAATTTAAGTTATTAACAAGTTTTCCCATCTATCTACAGTATTTCACTGTGGTTTACAAAATCCTTAATCCTGTCCCCTTCTGGTTTTTTTTGTTTGGTTGGTTGGTTTTTTGGTTTTTCTGTTGTTGCTGTTGAGTTTGGCACAGACAAGGATGAAGTGTCTCCAAGCTATGACCTATTAGAAGCTTTCAAAGAAAACAAGAAAGATAACTTAAAAACAAGTGACTTGTCTGGAAGATACAGGCATTTATATGAATAAATAAAATAAAGGTTGGTTACTAGCTAGGTGTTTATCTTAATCTGTCAACAGATTACAAAGAAAACAACAGGATGAAAGAAAGAGAATGCGAAGAGAAAGAATTGTAATATCAACTACCTTAACTGGTATCATATCAACTATAATAACAACTAATCAACTACCCTAATTGGACTGATGAGTTTCCAAGACTGTTTTAAAAATGAATGCCTTTGGAAAATGTGTATATTACAGACTTTAAATTATATATGTGTAAACAAAAGACTATAATAGCTATTTCAACAGAGAATACAATCCTGGAAGGTTTGTCTCACGTTCTTCTAACAAAGTTATGAAATCCAACAACTTCCTTCCCCTCCTGTTACCAGGTGCTCAATAATTCCTCCAAAAAAGAGGGCCACATTGGTAACCACAAATTCATTTTGTCAGCATTTTTTTCTTTCAATTTGCATACAAGCTAACATGAATATTTATTGACTTTCCATAAGCACTATTCATAAATATATGGCACATTGATGTGAACTTGAGGAAGGATTATAGAAAACTTCATAAAGAAGTGTACTCATTTCACCAATGTCTGACAGCTTCACTATTAATGAAAGAAAATATCCAGCAACGGGAATCTTAAACCTAGCCAACCTTCACCCAGCAGGGCAGAAATGGCAGATTTTTGTTTAGCTTGGAGTGACGACTGCTGTTCTAATGCTTTAGAGAATCCCAGCCTTATCACTTCTCAAAGTCATTGCATGCATCATCTAGAAAAACAATAATAAAGAAGGCTGTTGATCTTTAATAACTGAAAAAAATAAAGTGATGCCAGACATTCTTTGGCTCAGTACAAAAAGAGGGAAACTCAAACTACTGAAAAGTGAAATAATGTGCTACAAAAAGCAAGTAAAAGAAAAGGAAGAATACCCAATTCTCCTGATATGTTACATTGTCCTTGGGATGGGAGATTCCACCTTAGCTTAAAGTCCAACATACTATGAGTTAGGACAATTGTAAGTTAAGATTTGTCATAATGCCATTATTCTTTATAGAAAATTAACATCCAGGATTTTTTGGATCCCTGTTTTAATCAATGAACTAGAATGCTTAAAATTTGAAATGTTAGATGAACAAACTTTATATAACTGCAGATCTTAAGGTGCAAACTTTAACAGAGCTCTTCAGGTATATTTCATGCTATTGGTTTGGTTAGTAAGATACTGAAAACTTAAGAATAGAAATATTCTACTGAAATCAGTGGGACTACACAGAGTTCAATCCCACAGAATTTTTTCTTAATCTTTATTGCTGATAGTCCAAAACAGCCCATGTAACTACTTCCATGCTTGATAAAGACGAACAGTATAACCCACATCCTTTATCACCATAATTAACCATTATTCACTTCTTCCATTCAATAAATATAGACTTCTTGATCTACAAAATCTCTTGGTCATCTACCAAAACACGACTGACTTGCTCCACTGCTTATTCAGGGATCTTCTCAGGAGTCACCTGACCTGCTCCTCATTGATCTCATCCCTTTCCTTGAAACACTTTTCTTTTAACGCATTTAATCTGCCTTGATAGGCTCTACATTATCCTTTCCCTGTTTTCTTCTCTCAGACTTCTTGACTCTCTTTGACATGCTTTCTTCCTCACTGCCTTCATATCCATACCAGATCCTAGCAATATATTAACAAAAAGGGACAATTACTTTGAAATCGCATATATTAACTTCTCAGCTAAACCCCCGCTTGCTTTCCCTGCTTCTCCTCTTCTTATAAAATAGTATTCATTATTTGTTGTCCGATTTCTTCTCAGCTTGAAATAAGTGCAAACAGAACAGCTACTGCAGCGTTGCCACTGGGTAAACTCTGTGGTAAGACTACAGCTCAGAAGCCTACATTCACACTGCAACCCCACAGTGAATATGAAGCAGTTTACCCTTGAGCGACAAAAGAACAAGCCATTTTTCATGTATCATGGAGCAAGAGCATTTGTAATGGACAGTAACTACTTAATAGCTGATATGCAGCAAACTAACATTTGAGTTTATTTTGATGTAACTTTCTCACATTTCAAAAATGTAAACTCTTCAGGAAAGTAGTTTTAGGTCTCACTGTCACTTACACCAGGGATCTTCATAGTATAAACTTTCTATCGCTATTAGCTGCTTTACACAGCCAGAGAAGTTAAAAGGAATGATACTGCAAGTGATAAACTTTTTACATTATATGTAATGGAAAATGCAGCAGAACATATCCATGATATCACATGACAAAATAATCTTCTGAGACAGAGTCCATGAAACCTCTCAAAGAGCCTTGTTTCTGTTTTTTTTTTTTTTTTAACCTTGTGCAATCGTTGTCTGATAGCATGTTTTTTTTATGAAGGAGACTAAAAATTAAATATTTTTGTCTCATTATAAACAATGTAACAGAGCTGCACTGTAAGTACTTCAGAGCAACTAAGAACGTTTAATCCCTTTTCTCCTAGGATTCTCCCTTAATTTGAGGCTTCAGAAGTTATACAGCATGTCAGCAAAAAAATTCTATCCACTTGATCACGTATATTCTGGGAAATTAGAGAAGTGCCCTGTCTTTGAATAAATCTTTCCCTTTTCAATCCATGCAGTTCTTGGTATCTTAACAGCCATACACACCTACAGCTCACTTTGCATGAATTAATGTGACTTTACTGCAACAGCTGGCTTGACTGTCATAAATAATTGACAAGAGTTAAATAAGCTCCTTGGAACACGAAGTTCAGGATGACATGAAGACTCCCGGCAACTACCCACCTGGCAGCAAGATGACTTCGCCCTCAGAGACCATAGCAGCTGCTAGCCCTCACCGCCCAGAAGATACGTGCAAAAATTCCAAAGTAGCAGCTCATGTAAATATTTTGAATGTCACATTCGCAAGGAACATAACTGGGCTGTTGGGGGCATGATCGTTATAAAAATTACTCTGAAGAGATGTGAGTTTTATTAAAGTAAATGCTTTCTGCTTCCCTGTCCATGAAGACTCTGTGACTAATACGTGGCCAAATGTTCACAATTGTTCTCTCATTTTTCAAGTCGCTGAGCAACAAGCATGGAGAACATCTTAAAAATCAGGCAGAAGACAAACAATTTACAAGCACTTCTGACAATGCTGGCCTAAATAAGCTTGTGGTCATCTCTCAACTCTCCTCAACCAGTACCAAACGAGGTCACCTGTGTTTTTTGTTAGCAAAAGAAACAGCTTCAGACAAATTGAGTCCGTGTCCCACTTGTCTCTCGTCTCGGTCCCCGCTTCCCATTTGCCCTCACATACCGCAGGCTGCCATTTTTTTTGGACTACCAGCTCTCCTCTTCCCTTTAAATCCCAAATGCCAGGAAATCTGCCCTCTAGCCTTTTGCCTATGCTGGATGCTTCTCACTCTACCTCTCCTGAAACCAACAGGCATCTCCCCTTGCCTCTTGCCAACCGTGACAGCCTCCACAGGCGCCGGCTTTCACACAGCTCTGCCCACACGGGAGGGGATCGGGGGGCCTGAGGGGTGCAGGGTCATCAGCAACCGCTCTCAAAGGCTGTTAAGCAACACGTATTTCCAGCACGAAACTCAATCCACATAGCTTCTGTGTGCGCATTCACCAGGTCCAGGGAAATAATAAGGCTGAGACAGAACAACTTCTGATTTGGGAGGTTGTCTGGAAGAGGAATTAAACAGCGAGGACAGAGCTTACCCTTGGTGCTGGGCCTCTGCCAACACAAAGCAATGGGATGAAAGGACCTGACCTCTGAAACTTGCCTGAGGATTAAATGAGCTTCTTAACATTGTGTACGAATGTAACTGTTTTGATTGCGGTTTACTGTCCTACTACACTCTAATAAAAGTTTTTCTCTTAGCATAAACCAATTACATCAACAGCCCAATGTACCTTGGGAGCGCATGCACACTTACTGCAGGAGTTTCTCCTCAGGGTGACACTGAACTGTCACACGCACTCCTCTTCTTACTGAGGGGAAATAATCCTCCTGACCCATGGGCAGGTCAGGCATGTGGTCACCCCAGGCAGATTCTTGCTGGACACCACCATGGTGCTCAGCCAGGTCAATCTAAACAGAGACATTCTTATTAAACATAAATATTCAGTACAGCAAGGATCCTTAGATAAATTGTTCTATGATCTGATCTCAAAAACTCATTTTCCTCTCTAGCGTGGCTGTTGTCAGTGATGACTTTTCAAAGTCCAATGGAAAGAGGACAAAGGGCTGGGCTCCAACACCTTTACCAAAGAAAACATAGATGTGTGAGATGGGGAGAGTTGCTTTGCAGCTTCTAAGAATATTTTAAGCAATGGAGAGTCAGAAGCAGATATTGTAATATTGCCGGACAGAAAATACATCATGGATTATCTTAAATGACGACAGAGCCCATCTCTTTACCCAGGGTTACAAATAAGTCACAGACAGAAAACATTCTGCCTTTTCAGAACAACCCTCCAGTTTGTTAGACTAACAAAAACGTATATTGCCATAGTACTCATACACTCACAATGGGCTCCTATTGTGCTGGGTCCAGCCTCAAAAAACTCACATCAAGAACTTACTCCTCCAACCCTTATTATGGCAAGCAATATGCAAGCAGAGTGGCACATATTTGGGCATTTACCACACAAAGAACGCTGCTACACCTCAAAATGCCCCATGCCTAACTTCTCAGTATTACCAGGGAAGAAGCAATTCTTAAAGCAGTATCTAAATAAAAACAAAAGTAGCAGCTTCTGCCATCTAGATGATTTAATTGACACGTCAGAATAGCCTTTCTTTCACATACTGATATATTGAGTCTAGTCCTGCTAGTTATAAATACATCCAAGGTAAGAATAATTGCATACGTTGCCAGAGTAGAGAGGCTTTTGTGTATGTGGCAAATCAGCCTTGGTCACCTTGACTGAGACACTGAGGGAACAGCTGGAAAAAAAGAGTTATAAAGTGTTTCATAAAGATACAATGGTGGAGTTAATAGTCACCATTAATATTAATTTCATTCTACTGATGAAGAGGTGGACTCCGGAACACAACTACTGTCTCCAGGCAGCAGTCCCACAAGGGACAGACCATGGATCTTCCTCATTTTAAATTCAAAAAGGATAGTGGTACTGCAACAAATCAGTGAACTTCCACATAGTCAGTGGAATACTTGTGTTTAGCAATAGGCGTTTCATTTATATAACAAAACATTATTGCCTCCCCAAGCATTAACAATGTGACATGGCTAGCTAGTGATAGTTAACCAGAAACTCATTCTTTCCCAAATGGAAAGAGCATCATTAAGTCATAGCTCTTAAGAATTAAATAACAGATCAGGTTAACGTGCAGAGAGGACCATATGAGCAGAGTTCTCCATCTCATGAGCAGAAGACAACTTCTTGAAAGGTGTTCTGCATGTTCAGTGAACACTAAGCAACAGAAGTGAACACAGACAAATCTTAAGTGAATACTTAACTGAGGCTACTGCCTCAGTTATGAAGAACATCTCTCTACTCTTTCAAGGGATCTTGCACGGAGCCCAAGCTGGCAAGAGCTGTCCTGAGCTCCAGCAGAGCTAAGGGGCCAGAGGACTGTAAAAAGAAGAGGAGAGTGAGGTATCCAAGGGCCTAATATTTTAACAGTAATGAGAAATACGAAGCCTGCTCATCAGAAACAACTCTCCTTCGCACAATGGACAGCAATGGGGAAAACCTTACAGTAGGAACACCCTTTAAAAGAGAACAGGAATGTTCTCCAACATGTCCTTATCTCATTTCATATATCTACATATTTATGACCAGGCTTCCTCCACAAGTACTTAGCTTGGTCCAGTTCTTGTGGAGATTCCTCTGCGGAGGACTGATGAGTACTAGCAATTCAGTCTAGTGACTTTGCAAACATTACGTAAGACTAATACTGCTCAGCCTAAGGAGAAACAGCCACTGTTGGAAAAACAGAGTCCCCTAAATCATTAATCATTTCTACATCAGCATACGTAGCCCTGGCACATTCCTTTTTCTTGTGCATCTCCAAGGGCATACATTCACAGCCCAGAACAGGGCTACAAAGAGATTACAAAGCACCTCAGCCTATAAAACAGAAAAAGGATCTGGCTAACGGACGGGTTCTGAGGAACATCCAAGATGAGAGAAAAGACTCTTACCCCCTTTCTTGATGAAACGCTCAGCACTTTGCTCCTTTTTCCTCCCCTTTCCTTTCACTGAGTGGCGATGGTTGCTCCTGTCAGTTTTCTCTCAGCTACTTCAAGACTTCAGTTACACAACTCATCGCAGTAGGCTGTGGTTAGAAGACACTACCAGTTTTCATTGTGATCTTACTACTAATATAAACACTTTTCAAATCTCATTTTGAATTCCACCTGCTTTTTGGACCAATCTGTTATTTTCCAGAACAGTTATTAAATATTTATAATTGTTAGTGCACAGACTCAGGCATTTCTTTTTTCCACTCCCTGTCCAGTACTACAGCATACAACCGCCTATTGATGAATATCTAGAGGCAAGCTTAACTCTTTGTTATTCTGGTGACCATTTGAAGCAAAACAAGTAATTGCTTCAGAGTTTGCATCAACCTAACTCATGACAACATGCATTTTTCAGGACTATAGTACCATTATAAACCTAAAAATTACTAAATCTTTTAAATGTTTAAATGCTGCTACGAGATAAAAGTATCTGCTGGCAGCAAGAAAGGAAAAAAAAGTTTTACGTAGGGCATTTGTAGTCATTTAATTGCTTTGGCTCCAAATAGTGTAGTAATATTAGCTGTTTTTCATAATTGATAAAAGTTTGTACAATTAAAAAAAGAATTGTTCTCTTGACATCTTATTTTCACTTCAAGCCTAGGTTTCAAGGCTTCAGTACTTTTAAGCGTTCACATATTAAAGCAATTAATTATTTTAGGTATTAGCATTATATGGATAATAGAAGTTTTCCTTACTGAGAAGGAAAGCACTGACTGGAAAACCAGAAGTATAATTTTGATAGTCTTCTGCATTTAGAAAGGTAGAACTACATCTTTGCAGCTGACTGAAAGCAATAGTTAATGCTGTTTTAAAAGCATTGTGGTGTAAAGTTGCAAAGAAAATGTCAGAAACTACCTTTGATTTGCTGGCTTTTGTTTCAGAACATTAATCCACTTTGATAAAGATTTCACAAGATGTCTTTTACGTCTGCATGCAGGATTTCTTGGCCTTGAAACATGCATGAAGTTTTCCAGCTTCCTCTATTTCATAAATATGAAAACACAAAGAGTGTCGAGCTGAAATCTAGCACAACTTAAAAAGGGAGCTAGGAGTAGATACAAGTATCAAGTTTGCTCCTGAATCTTACTAATTTTAGTTGTTTTACAAGCAAGATTTTAAAATTATTTTTTTTCATTTCCTTAATATGCGCGAAAGATCCACACTTTAAAGAGAAAACACTTGCACCTATAAACCATTACACTGGATTTTGAGAACAAGACCCATTCTCCCTGTGTCAAAATATCTTGAATACCAGCTCACTTTTTGGTATCAGGTAAGGCATGAAGGCAGCCAGGATAAAGACAACTCAGTGCAGGACCAAGACTGGGTATTCTTATCCACATCATGTGCACAAACTGAGTCCATAGTACCAATTTCAACTCCGGAACCATGTTTTCTAACAGATCACTGCAGTTATGTCAAGTAACCATCATGAGGTCTGCAAGCAAGCCACAGATGTTAAATGCTCATGAGTTACTGGGTTATGCAGACTGGCTATGCTGCCCTTAGGACAGTATGGGCAGGTTGCACAAAGGTCCTTCCCCTCTACTCAGCCTGGGTGAGACACATCTGTAGTGATGGGGCCAGTTCTGGGCTCCCCCGTACAAGAGAGACTGGAACAAGCCCAGCAAAGGGCCATGAAAATGACTGAGGGACTGGAGCATCTCTCATACAAGGACAGGCTGAAAGACTAGGAGAAGAGAAGGCTCGGGGCAGTCTTATCAACAGGCAGAAATACCCGATGCGAGGAAGTACAGATAGAGCCAAACTCTTCTCTGTGGTGCCCAGTGACAGGACAAGAGACAATGGGCATGGACTGAAACACCGGAAATTCCACTGCAAGATAAGAAAAAACTTTTTCTGTGAGGGTAGTCAAACACTGGAACAAGTTGTCCAGAGAGGCTATGTTGTACCCACTACTGCAGATATCCAAAACCCAACCGGACATAGCGCCGAGCAACCTGCTGTAGCTTACCCTGCTCTGAGCAGGGCACTGGACTATGCGATCTCCAGAGGTGTCCTTCCAGTCTTAACTATTCTGAGTCTGTAAAACAAAAAAATAAATAGGAAGAAGAAGAGACATCTTCCAGTATTTTTCTGGTACAAGTCTTATTAGACAGTACTTGTAAAACTGGCAGGAAAGCACATAGAGAAATGTGATTATTAAGCTGACAGTGCCATTCATTGAAGCTCATCTGTAGACATGAGTTACTGCTTTCATTCTCCACCCTTTCCAGAGGAATGAAAAACTATTTTAAACCCATAAAACTTCTTCTGTCAGATAAACAGCAACTTTTATCTACAGTAGCTTACCAACCTGCTGAGAAAAATATAAGCGGCAAAATATCATTTAAAAAACATATTAGTACATCATGCTATTTTACCCAAACCTGTACCACCACTCTTGGATTTTTAGTGTTAACTTGCTAATTAGAACATTGTTGAAATAAAAAGTACCTATCAAGATAAATAAGAACACACAACATAATATTCAAAGTTACTATGAAAACAAACTTCTTCATAGAGCAAACTGATAGCACATACTTTTTCTTTATGCAACTTAAGAAAGCGTGTTGGCTGCACACTCATACTTCATCTAAATATGGCCAATAAAAATCGCTGCCAAAAGCAAGAGATCTCCTTTAGGGTACCAAAATAACAATAACAACAACAAAAGTAATAAAAACATCTAAGTAACTCATTACCAAACTACCCAATAAATTAATAAGCTAATAAATCGTCCAATTTAAAAGAAATCCATCACATGTAGTTTCATTTTACTACTTTGTGCCAATGTTGGGACTGACTCAAAGAATTTCAATTCAGATCTGAACGTGAAGTTGCCTGAAACTGTGGCTAGGGAAGGAATCCAAGGAAATAGTTCTGGTCTTTTACTGCAAATCAAAGAAAGCAATTCTCAAAATAAAAACTAACACTTTCTGAAGTCACAAAGCAATAAAGATAACCAAGACCATTGCTTTCTATGAGGAGCTTATGCTAATCTCGCTGCCTTGAAATTCCTCCAGAGCAGAGTGGTAATTCTCCTTTGAACTTGAAGGGAATGATGGGCAGCTCCATTCAAAACCCACAAATATTGGCATCTATCTGATCCCAAGACTCAACCTGCAGCAGTGCTGCCCTAATCAAGCCTCTTGCCTTGCCCTCTTGCCAGGACGCGTTTCTACAAAAGCTTTGTTACAATCAGTGTCTCCTGACTACATTCTCCTGCAGAGAGTGTTTCAAATTTGCTGAAATAGTTAACTGTGTACTCAACTGTACTTGTGGTACATGATTTTCACTGATGCCAAAACCGCATCAGCTATTGAGTTAAAAGAGGCTTATTTAGTGTTAAAGAGAGGACAACATGAAAAAATGGCACGAGTCTTTATGTCTTCATCCAGCCTCATGTCCCTTACTAGCAGAAGTAAAGACGACGAACTCGTCATGTTTGGCAAGCATTTATCCATAACTGGATTTATTCGCATCCTGTACTGTCTGCACAGTGGTGTGTCATGTTAATAATTATTAGTAATAAAACACTGTGGAGTCCTATAAAGTACCTAAGGTTGTTCTGCCCTCCATGTCATGACGATTACAAATGAAGTCAATGCACAGTTAAAGAGACACTATTCAAAGCCTGGTAATAAAGCCATTTCCAGAGGTAAAATGAGACAGACACCTGAGAATGCCTAAGCAGTGTTGGAGCATCTGACATACCAGCAATGTCTGGAGAGAAAAGAAAAAAAAAAAACAACTGAAGACTTTTTCAACTGATGTCAGTGAGAGAAGAAGCAACTCCCATTCGTGTTAAAGGGATTAGGATCAGAGCTTTGCAGACACACGTACACTGTGAGCCACACAGAAACCAAGCATGTTTCAGAAGTTCCACATATAACAGGAGCAATGCCAAAGATTTTATCAGGATAGAATTTACTGCATTACATTTATTCATAGCCAGAGCACAGCTCACAGACTCATACCTCTGCTGCAGAGCAGCCTTAGCTAAGCCAAGGCCATTCCAGAGGAGTTTCACAGATGAGAAGATGCATTAAGGGATTTTACTTACAGAAATTATTTTAATGTTTTGCTAATCTAAGTGATACTGCATTAAACCCATGATAATGCCTAAATTAATAAAGTTTAGAATAGGAAAAAAGAAAACAAGACCGTTGTATCAGCTTGCAAAGCCACACACCTCATTTCCATCAACCCAACGCACATTTCATACCAGAGCCACCCATGGACCAGGACTGGTGTTAGCCCCAGTGCCAGCCAGCAAAGCACAGTACCGGGGGAAGGGAAGTGGAAGCCAATTGACTGTTTGTAAAACCCTCTTCAGATCCTTCTCTGACAGCCTGGCTTACCTACAGTTGTACAACAGGATTACACAGTATACTCCCCAACCTTAAGGCAAAGAAGCTGTGAAATGCATCAAACCTCTAGCTAATTTCCACGGAGCTTTGCATTTCTGATGCCATTTCTGATTTCCTTTTCACTCCAGTGCTTCTCCTACTATTTAATTCACTTATTTAATGATTTATATAGCACCTATATCCTTAGCTATTAGCTATCCTTCTCATAGAAGCCTTAAAAGGACTTGTTTAGGTTTGTGGGGTGAGGGGGTTCCTTCTGAAAGCACCATGTCAAGGTTGTTAGAAGCCAGCAGTTCCTGGTCTCCCAAACCATTTTTAAACGGCAAATTATGAAAACAGTCCACATGCTCTTTCTCACTAAATTCAGTTTTATGATACCCCCCGTAGCAAGCAACAGAATCTGTATTTTGGTGAGAAACACTATGTGAAGTATTCTATAATTTTCACTTTAAAAGGATGCGAGAATCGCTAGCTCCTTACAAACTTGACATATTCAGCACACACACACACAAAAATTTAAACAAGTCCTTTTAAGGCTGCATAGCTTCTGCCTTTTAAAAAAAAAAAAACACACACATATTTGCTGGACTGGGTTGCTAGCACTTCCCAGGGCTCTTCTCTGCCCCTGTACGAGAATGAAACCGTGCTCTGCACCCATACCCATGGGGACAAAATCCCTTCCCATTCCTCACCAAAGGGAAAGGGGTTGCTGGGGGACATTTCTTCTACTCTGCAGAAACTTTAAAATTAATATAAAGAAAAAGTG
>VXAL01005084.1:121748-141370 GCA_013399475.1 Chauna torquata | reverse complement strand
AGTGGGGAAAAATGGAATTGGAATCTAGTCCAAAAAAAGGAATTTAGTCATAGCAATTTTTTGTCCCAGTGACACTAAAGCTCATTCATTTTACCTAATGCACTTGACTACCAAGCTTTGTTTGCTTAAGTTCTACATTTCCTGCCCTCATAACATTGATACACTTTAAAGCCCAGAAGACCAATTGTTACATAGGATTTTACATCTCAAAGTGATCTGCCCTCGTTGTAAATACATTCCACTCAATAGGAAAGTACAGAGATGAAAATACAACATTTTTTTCAGTTTTTACGTCCTCCAGCACATTTTGTCTCCATGGATACACAAGGCTCTATTTTTCATTTACTCAGAGTGGAACAGGTGCCTTTGAACAGATACGCACAATGCTAATAGTCCTTATATGCTGAAACCACAGTAAATTCCTCAATGCAAATCTTTTAAATCTAAAATTGTTCTGTGAAAACCAATGCTGTTTGCGGACCCCACCAGTTTTGGCCAGAACGGATATTTTTTTATTCCAGACGACACTTGTGATGAGAGAACACGAGAAGGACCCATGCAGAACAGAATGAGGAGCGCAATCTGATGGAGAGGTTGTCTAGAAACACGCTGCTTCCAGACCAGAAGCTTAACTTCTAACCTGAGTTTATTTATGTCTAGTTTATGATTCATTTGTTGCCATTCCTGTGCTTTAACTGAAAGAATTCTCCTCCTTTTCTGTTCATTCCCCTGATGTATTCACCGACAATAATCACACCCTTCTCATCTTTCCTTTTGCTAGGCTAAGCAAAGTTATTCTCCTCCAGTCCTCAAGACCATAGTACCTCTATTTCCTTAAATGCCTTCTTACAGTTCCTCCAGACATTAATTTATCTTTCTTGAACACAGGGCATTAGAAACGCACTCAGATCCCCAGTGAAACTGTAGCGGTGCCCTACGCAGTGGTATAAACACTTCCCTTCCTCTACCGAAAATCTGACACCTGGTCTATCCTCCAAGGCCTGTGTTGAGAAAAGAACAAAACACACACTTTTCAGAAATGCAACAACCATTAAAGATGAACACCAAATTATTCTGGCACAACTTGGCTATGGTAAAATTGTGCTTCATTTTTCTCTCATCTTCCATTCTTCATTACTTCTTGTCTTTAATAATGACTTCCTTGTCATTATTAAGCCTTTCACACAACTGATGTCAGAATAATCTATAGATGCCTGAGTCACACTTTTGCTTCTTCTCAGCAGTGAGAATTGTATTTATTATTCTTCAGTCATATGTGAGCAGCTCTGAAATGACTGATCTATCAAACAGGATTGAGATTAGATTTTTAGTTTTGTGTGTCAGTCCCTTACTGTATTTTGAGATGATGTCTAACAACACAGCCAACCAAGACTTGCAGAGAGAAATAATATATTTTACAAGAACAACTGACATACTTAGGGGAAAGAAAACATACACAGGACTTTTGACTTTGTGGTATTCTTATGGCCATGTAGGGACGGATATCACATAGTTCTCAGGATCCTGGAAGAACATACACTTAAGTTTTGTTCATAAATCAAAGATTTTATTTTCCAGGCCCTCACTTATCCTAGTTATCTTGGTTTTCATACAGCACCTCCAACGTAATCACTCGTATTGAGAGTGGAGGTAGAAAACATGTCTAGTTTTCAGTTTACACCTAGATTGTTTTTAAGGTATACTAAACTTTCAATGCATTGTGGCTTCATCTCAGTCTCTCTTTTTTTTAAAAAAAAAAAAACCACAGAACTTCTTTTACTTGTATCAGTTTCTTCTATAAAGAACTCAGCCTGGCTTTTGACAACTGTCTCAGAAGCCTTTAACCTCTAAGCCAGAGCTTGCTTTGCAGCATGTCTGCTTACCTTTTATTCTCAAAAGGTTAATCCTACATTTACATCTCCAATAAAACATTTTCTGTATGGTTCTGACAGTCCGGGGACTTTGCTTTAAAAATTTTTAAGTTCCACCGCCCCGTTTCACTCCCTGGTCTCTTTAGTTTGGTTAATTTACTTAATTATTCCCTTAACTTCTGATGGTATTTTGTTCACTTTTCTATTTGAAATGATTAAATGGTGGGCATTTGTTCCAGTACTGTTTTCACAGACAGCTCTTCTACAAAGTCATTCCTACATACAAAAGCTAAGCCTGAAAGAGTGATCTTCTCATTCAGTAACTGTTAGGAGAAGAAATATGTTGACTATTACATCCAGAAATATCTACCATTATTAACAGCATCTTCTCCAAGAAATAAAAATTCCCCATAGACGTACATCTCCCAGTAGGATTTCCTTCCCTAGTAACACAAGGGCTTCTAGACCAAATCTGAACTTGGCATTAGGACTCCAGAGCACATGCCTAACACCATCCCACTGCACCTGATGTCTTAGAATCACAGAATATCCCAAGTTGGAAGGGACACACAAGGATCATCGAGTCCACTGGCTCCACCCAGGACTACCTAAAAATTAAACCTGTCCTGGAAAAGTAAAGCAGAGCACTGGAGAGTACCCGCGTCTTTGCTCCATGCCATCAGCCAGAAGGCGGCCTTCCAGGCCCCCAGGAACTGGGACAATCTTCTCACCTCACCCACGCCATTTGGGCACCTTGTGAACAGGTTGGGAAGCACAACGAAAACTGTTGTTTATCTCATGCAGAACTCACTCAGAATCCATTTTTAAAATACTCCAAGTGACAGAAAATTTGAAAACTTAAGAAACTTTAAAAACCTTGGTGAAATTGCTGAAGTTCATAGACCTCCCTGCCAAAATTGTCAGATAATTAGCCAATCAATCTAACAGAAGATCCTTATCTACCTGAAACAGATATGTACAGATGGACAAGTCTGAAGAAAATTTCATCTTGATTTGGCATTTCAGAAGCACCTCTCACCTTTGTAGCGTAACAAAGGCAGCTTTAAGCAATCTCAGTACAGTTATATTTATTAACACTTTGTGTGAGTCACTATCTCAAAATGCCTTATGCTGTACTTAAAACCATATTGGCACTCATTTCCTTTGAATGTTTTGCTAACCGCTACTAAAACTTTAAAGCCCCGGGGAAAGAGATGTAGGAGAGAGCTGGAATGCTTACACTTTAAACAAGGAGGCATACAAAGATCTGTCCCTCTTCTTCCCCACTCAAATCCTATATTTAAAACGTAATGTCATCCTTAAAATTTTAGAAGTATAAATTCCATTTCCTGCAGAAAATGCAACATATCCCCAGTGAGTGCACACAGCACAAAGGGCCATGGCATAGCACACAGATAATGATTTCAAGTCTTAACTGCAGCCACGTAAGAGAGCAATAAAGCCAACATGAATTGCATGAATGGATAGTGTATGCAATTTTTGAATTAACTTCATTTGTAACAGATTTTCTTTAAATAGCAGGTCCTGTTCTGTGCCTCTTTAATCCTATTTTTTCTCTTTTATCAAGTTTGGCAAAACAAAGAATAGCAGCAGTGAAGCGCAGGAATTAGGGAGAGGAAGGGGACCAAACGTCCCCATATGAGCTGCTCGCACAGTCACTGCTCCGTGTGCCAGGAGTTTTACAGCCCCCAGCCCCCACCAGTGGGGCTGGCAGAGGGGCAGGAGGGTGCTCAGGCTGCAGCCCCCTCCAGACACAAAGGCAGCAGGGTCTCCTCTGGTGCACCCATCACTTTCTGTCATCAGCACTTTGCCCTTTTCCTTTCTTTTTCGTCCCCCCGCCCCCATCTTCGATTTGCTACCTCCGAGACCCACCTCTCCCTCTTCCATCCCCAAAAGCATGCCAGTCACACCAAGAAAGGTGTCCACACATCATGCTCGTGCCAAACGCATTTCAAGAGAAATTCTAGTAGAGTGAAAAGAGTTACATATGTGCTCAGTTGTCTCCTCTGCCTGTGGAGGCAGTGATCAGCCTCTTACGGGATGATGCTTCTGCAGAGGAACTGCAGAAGGCTGATTAGGGCTTCTACTTAAAAGACGGGAAACAAAAAGCCCTATGAGTTGGAAAGGCCGCAAAGGGCGGTGTCCAGCTCCGTGGAGAACGCTGCAGCGCTGCTGTGAGCTGCTAGGCTCAGGCTCCATTTATAGCTGGGGTCAGGGTGGGAGTGGGACCAAGGACGTTTCCTCGCTGACTTCAGGCCATGATACAAGCTCCCGTCACCCTGCTCTCCCAGGCAGTCATTTATTTCCACTGCACACAAGGCCCACACCTGAATAAAGCCACAAGAAGGAGGCGGAGGCAGAGGCACAGAATAAAGATGTCCACAATGGCAAAGAGCGAGCTTCACTTCTTCAGCCGAAACAAATTGAAGGGGGAAAACTTGGATAAATACCAGGGCAACAAAAGTGCAGTTTAAGCTAAAAGATCATGTTACCCCAAAAATAAATTCAGGCTAATAGAACAGATGACTACCAGTCACGGAGTTCTTGAAGAGCCCTCCGACTGAAGGAACAAATTG
This sequence comes from Chauna torquata, assembly GCA_013399475.1. Taxonomy (NCBI): domain Eukaryota; kingdom Metazoa; phylum Chordata; class Aves; order Anseriformes; family Anhimidae; genus Chauna; species Chauna torquata. The sequence continues at coordinate 136,902 of VXAL01005084.1, read as the reverse complement.
AAGAAAAGCTGCTTCTGAGGCAGAGCTCGCCGTGTTTATGTAAGGGATTATGCACTGCTCTTTGCAACAGAAAGGGGCAGGAATCCATGGCCCAGGAGTCCCCCCCGTCCTACATTCCTAGATATTGGCCAAATGGAATTTTGCTAAACTTTCCAAATATTTTCCTTCCAAAGAAATCACTTTCAAGCTTCAAGCAAGTATGAAGAATTCCAGCCTGAAAGACTGATGTTCTTTATATAAAGACACTGTTGCATCAAAACAGAATGAATAGGCTTCTTTGAAACCTGTGGGAAAAGGATCGGTCCCCTAAGTTGCCAAACATGAGTAATAATTGCACTAGCTTATTTCCAGAGCACTTTCACTGTTTGCTATTGCCATCCTTTCTGAGGATGAACCAGATTCTCAGGGGAGCAATAATTAATAGACTCAGTCAAGAGATCATTTCCTCTGGTCCCTCTGCAGGGCTAAACAGCATCAGTCTCCAGGAAATAGAGTAAAGTGCAAGCGCTAAAAACAATCCAAGTCTGCTGCAACCAGGAGGAAGATATGTATCGAAGCAATGGGTGACATGCAAATATTTAAAGAAACTCAAGAAAAGCTACTCTCCCCATGACCCCTGTACAACTTTCCTTGGTGCTCAAGTTACACCTATGTAGATTTACTAAGATTGGAAGTACATGTTCCGGTGGTCATTTAAGAAGTAACTCACATATATTTAAAGAAGGGTCCATATGATATGGGAAGTGTCCATAAGCCAGGAAACTACCAAACACTCCGGACATGTATAAAAACATGGGACTAAAAAGTAGCCTGTAGGATCATGCATGATTCTCCCCATCACAACATCAAGTGGCAGTCACAGTTTTGATCTTGTAGTAGGGAACAGGAACACAAGAAGGCACCAGAAAGCAGGATGTCAAAACAGTTACGTGCCCTGAAACCTTCTCGTGTTTATGCATCAGATCCAGCCTGCATGCTGTAAAAGGGGCATCCTTCTGCAAGCACAACTGTGAGCAAAAGTGCATCAACATTAATACTGTAAGTTATTTGCTTTATTTATACTTGTATCTTGGTCCTTAAATTCTTCTCCACGATGGTATATTTTCCATTCCCAGAACTCATGCAATTACTTCTGCTGCTGTCAAAACTGCAACATTCTCATCATTTTGTTGAAAGACAAAAGTTATCAATGAAAAGAGAAGGGTTTTAAGGAACAGTATTTTAGGGATGGAATTGTCCAAAACCCACAGGTGAGCTCTCAATAAAACAAACACTGAAAATGCTACAACATCTGGAAGTCACCATTAAGCATTACCTCACGGAATCTAACCCTGAGCTTTGCAGCAAGGAGCTCTCTTGTTTACAAAACATAAGAAATCCCCACAATCAAAGAGAACATTTCCAAACAGATAACCGAATGTGGTGTCAGCAAGTTAACTTAAGTATCTTCTAGAAAGATAGAAAGGCTTTTCTGTTACACCCTCAAGAGACAAACGTGAGATCCCCTTTCTCCAGTCCTGTGGGGTGGCTATGCCAGTGGCGTTATTTAAAGACCAACGACAATGGGGTGACTGGGGTGACTGGGTTATCTTGTCGACAAAACCTCAGGTGAAACACTACCAACAGAGAAATAAAAGAACAGTATATGCAAACACAGCACTAAAATGCAAACAACTATGTAACCAACACAGTGTGTGTGTGTGTGTGTGTGTACACACACACACACACGACATAAGAGACACACTTGTGATTATGAGGTTCTCTTTTCCAAAATAAATTTCTTCTTTCAAGAGTGGCTCCTGGCTAAGGCGGGGGGAACGTGGGTCTGCCCTCTGGCTTGGCCTTTGCTCACGTGGCTGTGTCAGCAGGCTTGTTTACAGGCCAGGAAGATTTATATGAATTTCTGACTCAACCTCTCAACGCTGCTCTTCTGTAACGCTGAGAGAACTAAAGCTGCAGCTGAAGCCGCCGGGAGCTAGCAACCTCCAGGACTAATGAAAACCAAACCACTGGTCATTAGCTGAGAAGTCTGTTGAAAGGATTCTGGATTCACCAGCTACTCACAAGTGGACTGGATGGATTTCTTTCAGCNTGGATTGATTTCTTTCAGCCTTTTCCCCCCCCCCCCCACCCCTTTTTTGAGTCTCAGCACAATTTCTCTACAAGAAACTCTTCAAAAGCATTACACGTGCCCAGAGCATGCATCACGCAGTGGTGCAGGCCAAACGAAGCGCCAGTGCTCCTGCAGCAACTGGCTGCTCCACACAGGCTGGACATTGAGGGGGACACCAGCTGAACCATCTGTGAAGCTGCGTCTGCATGCCCGCTGGAACACGGTGTCACCACTGCTCTTCACTTGAAACACACGAGGACGGGACTGTAGCTTGGTGCTCCCCACAGCACGTCACTGCCGTAGGCAGCAGTAGCTCTAACCTTCAGTCTTCAGTAGACGTGCTTACATATGATCATCATGGAGCCTGAACCACTCGTAAGGCTGGGACCATCCAAACTGCACGTGGCACAGTACAGACGAAAACCACAATCCTGAACGCAAAGAAACCTAATCATAAGACATAACTGTGTGACAGGCAATAAACAGATCCTTGTTTTCCTACTTTTGCTTCAAGCGGAAAAGCTCTGAGGAGATTAAAAGAAAGCTCACGTAAAATTAACCTACTTTGTCTGATCACCAGGATCAAAAGTGCTAGTTTCTTATCTGCTCATTTGGAGCCTGACTGAGAAATTGCACTTGCAGTTAAGAATATGTCTAAATACGCACTGTGATGATGAGTCAGAGCACTTGTTGCCTTGCTCTGGTCACCCTGTTTAAGTTGCAGTCATGCTTTCTCTAAAATGGATCCACAAAGATAGCTAGAGGCCAGTTCAGGTGTAATCAGAGAGTGAACAGGAATAGCAAGACACATTAACTCCTCATGATAACTCCATTAACTGCAGGTACTTATCCCAGAATAAATGTGACCTCCTATTCTCTCCCTTGCTTTTGAATGCTTAATAGATAATCAATTCTACTCATTTAACAGAAATGTGAATAGTATTACTACTAGCTGAGAAAGTTTCATGCCAGAAAACATCAAGATGAGTCACCAAAACAACAAGATTACTTGTTAAAACCAAGGACACACACACACTTCCAATGCTGTTACCTCTGAATATACCAAAATGCATTAAACACTACATAGCAAGCTAAGTACAAGTTCTGCTCCTAACAATTCCTAAGTTTGATTTCATTAAAAACTATGGAAATTACATGCTCAGAAAAAGGAGGAAGGGCAGCATAAAGGTTACTCTGAGGAACTTGTCTGCTTGCTTAAGCAGGAGTACGCTCTGTTCCTGATTTTTAGTTAACCAAAATAGCTCTAAAACGACAAGATATGTTTCGGATCAACAGTTTGTTCTAAAGTGTTCATATCCACCTGTGTGCTGACTGCCAGATAGAAAATAAATGTTTATTTGCCTTTTAAAGCAAGAAACACAATATAACATACTTTTAATGCTACTCTCTGTAGTATAGAGCACACCATGGTATCAGTTCATACAAAAATAACTCCAGTTTTGTAATACAGATTGTCAATGATTTTAAAGGAAACTTATAGGACACACTGTTTAAATGAAATCAAGAATGGAAACAAGGTTTACATTTTTTTTTTTATCACAAAATTACTGAGAGAATTACTGAATTACTGAGAACTAAAACATACGGGTAAGAGGCATTTGATAAAATCCTATTTTTTCAATTGTAATAACTATATAGGACATAACAACAGTGTGAAAGGCACTCTAAGGAAGGAAAAAAAGACTGATCACTCTATAATTTGAGTTTTCATCACAAGATATAAGTTACTCGCTGGAATACTCGCAAAAACAGTGACCGGAAAAAAAAAAAATTCAAAAATGACCTGAGCTTGCACAGAATCTAAAACAAACCTCAGAGGTACAAGTTAACCCAACTGACTCAGATGCCTGCGTGGAAGAAAGATATACCACATCTGACTTTTTGTTCTGGAGCCAGGGGGGAGGCGCACGGTGGCACACAGAAGCAGAGAATGATGCAACAGAAGAGAGGACATATATAAATGGAAATAGGAAATGGATGAAAACCTACTTTAAACAAAGACCACGAGTAAGCCTAAAAATACTGAAACCATTCTCACCCTTGTTAAGCAGCCACGTGAATGCTGGGATTTTCAGAAGTAATGACTTAAATCTGCTCCCACTGAAGATGAAGCGTGTTTTACTCCAGACTGTAGTATGAGCAAAGGTACAGAATTTCAGAAAATTTCAGATAGAGCATTTGTAATATGTACTGTAAACAACACATTAATCCTTGTAAAACGAAAACTTGACATAGACGGGCCTCGTGCTCTGAAGAGAAGAACAGCGGCAGACAGGAGATCAAACACCAAGTGTCTGACACACACAAGACTAATCAACACCGTGTGATGACAATCCACACAAAACAAGGGAAAAAAGGAAGAGGCAGGAAGAGGGAATCATTTTTACTTCAATCCTCTACATCTTTGCACCCGAAGCCCTCCATCAGAAGTGAATTTGAAGACTTCAGAACAGAGCCTCAACTTGCAAAATGACACCAGCAAAATTAAAGGACACGGTTAAAAGAATGACATGAAGACTTTAACAGAGTTCCAGTAAGCTTATATTGGAGAACGTGCATTAGCAAATTAAATATGAACACAAAGCCTGGGAGAAGGGGAAAACCTTGCATTTTCCTATTACTTTTAGCAAAAGGGATGCTATAATTTGCAAAACCTCACACAAAGTAAATAATTATCTGTAGCCAAACGCATTGTGTTTATTTTAACATCAAAGATGTAGTGCAGACTAGAAAACTGATTAAAAAGTGTAAATATTCCACCAGAAACAACACAGGATCAGTTGGGCTGATAATGCATTCTGCACAGAGTTTTTATGAAGTTCTTGTGGATGGCCTATAGAGCATCTATATTTCACAATGGTTCGTTTTCTCATTTTCTTATAAGAGAGAATTTAAGAGAACTGAAAAAAAAAAGCAATAAACAAAAAAGCCATCCTCAGGAACACATTACTAAAGGAAAGGAATTCAACGATGTTTCTGCAGATGAAATTCCTTTTTCAGGCATGAATTCTACACAAAGGGCAAATGATTTAAACAACTGGTACAAAATAAGCCAAAAGAAAGATACATATAAACTCTGCTTAATGTTACATGTGAGTTAAAGTAAAAGGTATTATATTGACAGTCACAGATAAAAACTGTAAGGGCAGTACTATTTCTTGCCAAACACTTTAGGGTTATGCTTAGGGACAGAAAAAAACAACAGTTTGTCACAAATCAGATGTGCTCTCTGTGTTTATTTCAATTACTCTCTATTTGCTCTATGGAAAGAAATACTGCCCTTTATCTTTTTCAGCCCTGCAGAAAGAAAAAGGAGCTGCAAAAGCATATATGAGAGTTTTGCTGCACAGTAACAATTACCAGGTATTTTGTACCGGCAACAACGCATGAAATGGAACTCAGCCTCAGGCTTCAGCTGGCTAAATTTGCAGGACCAGCTACCATAAAAGGCACCTTTCCAAATTCAGCTGTGCAGACCTAAGAGTCACTGAAAGGCAGTAAATTTGAGAATCTAAAGTGCCATTTTATGCCATCACTTTGCAGAACATACTTGAACGCCACTTTGACATATTTAAAGTAACAAAAATAGGTCCTGCTCACCTGGATTTGAGAAAGCCTGCACCAATGCAAATGCAGAATTAGATGACTTGAATGCCTAATGGCAACGCATAAACGAAAACTGATACAAAACGGTGTGACACGGTATGGGAAAAGCCCAAATTCACCCCATCGCAGGAAGGGCCACAGTCTTGATTCTGGCTCAGTCTCATTTACAGCCTAGCAGGCACAGTGACATCTTTAATTTATAACCACAAATACCACTCTAGCACTGAAGGACTTAAATACCCTCCAGCCCTCTCCAGAAGTTAAGTACATGGTTCTGTTCATCACAAGCACCGCTGACAACAAAGCCTCCAGATTCATGAAAGACTCAATAAATGGAGACTCCCAAATCTCCCATATCAAGGAAGGCTTTCAAAGACTACGGAGATAATTACAGAATAGCAAGGACCACTTCTGATGCCACGAACCACCTTTATTTGGATGATTACTCTCCATTAGTAAACTCACAGCAGGGAGAATTTCCCCCAGAAAATAATTAGCCAGAAGGTAATCATCATCTGATCAGCAATCAGAAAGGACAACAGTGTCTTTTCTGTAAGCAAATGTAACCAACTCACACTCTCCTTGGTAAATTTAGTAATGAAAACATTTGTCAGGATAATATGCAGTCGTAGAGAAGGACTGCAAGGTTTGCTTTCTTTACCCTTTTTCTCCTCTGTGATTCTGACGGAGGTTAACTCTCCCCGTTGCAACAATTTTATCATCTTAAATTCCCATAAATACAGAATTCGATATTGCTTCACATGGGCTGTGTGATCACGTGTGGAAAATCCTGACTAAAATGCAGATACATTCTGCAAGAAGGCAGGTAAGGGGGCAACCAAGTTCTCAGCTTCGCTTCTCATTGGCCTGTCTTCCTGCGCCAGCAGACTGAATTTCGGATTTATGCCTATTTAAAATCAGACCTCTTGAATACACTTCAGGACACGGACTCGCAGAAAGACTGCATACGTACTTATATCGACTCACGGGGCCACACGACACTGCATGGCAGCAGGCAAAATCCATTGCCGTTTGCTCCTGGATACCTCAGGCTTCCGCGCATCACACGCGACCGGCAGCGAGCGGGGCAGCGCTCAGCCGCTGCGCGCTGCTAGGCCGCAGCCGCCGGTGCTCCTCCAGCGGGCGCCCCAGCGGGCAGCACCCAGGCAGCTCCGCCGTGAGGGTCGGGGCCCCTGATGGGAAGGGCGTCTCCTCTTGCTCAGCTCCCATTAGAGGCAAAGCTCCGGAGATTCATGTTTACTTCTCGTACAGGCTGATACAAACCAACTCTGGCCATTCCTCCTACCCCTACTTTTGCAAGGCACTGCAGGCAGCACAAGAAGTATGAGACTGAGCAGCTGCAACCCTGAGAGACCTCCACCCCGCAGCCAGCAGCCAAGCCATCCTCCTCCTCTCCGACCACCTGCCTGCACTCATTCGTCCGGATGTGCTCAGACACCGGAGCGGGGCACGCACCCGAGTACGAATGCAGGCGCGAGGCAAGAGCGCAGCAACAGGCACCTGGGAGAGGAGAGGAAGCGGCCAGCTCATCACGGGGTTCCTCGTTACGCAGAGAGATCCCCGCTTACAGATCAGCATCACCTCCTGCATTCTGCCACAAGCTCCTCAGCACCACACCCTGCACTAACAAACCACTCGCTTTTTTTTTTTTTAAATTAAAAAAGATAATTTTCCTGGGAATGGGGAATATTTCCAACATGCAGTACGGACAGCTTATGTTAAAGGGGTACACAATCATGGTACGCAAATACTAACCACAGCCTGAAATGATACGGGATGTGAACAGTTTACCACAGAGGAAAAAATGAAACATTTAAGGGCAGAGTACCAATAAATGGATGTCTCACCCAGAGGGGTCACTGGAATGCGAGACGATTTGCCAGGGAAGCAGCGGGTGTCGCTTCTGCGTGGAGCAGGACCGACATCTCTTTCAAGACCCGTGACACATTTCAGCAAGGAAAGGACTGGGCTGCAAGTATCTATGGTTTTCCTCCTACACAAGTTGGGGCTTGCTTTGTCTCCTTTCTTACAGATAGCACTACACACCACGTTCATTCAAGACCCCACCTGGAATGCTTAAATATATTTTCAAGTTTTTAAGCAAGCTCAATACCTGTCTATCAAACAACCATCTTCAGATTCTCTTCCACAGCTTGTGTTTAAACAACAAAGTGCTGTCCAAGGCTCAAGATATTTATTAATAGGATCAGACTGGGAAAAACACAGTAATCTACTCAAATGAGAAGAATTTCAGCTTGCAAGGATACTGCGCCCATATGCCAAGTCATGTACAGATGAGCGTAACAGGAGCTCTTACAGACTATTGGTTAAAGGGAGAAAACAGTCAATGTTAAACACCACCTAATTTATGTCTCTAAATCCAATCTGACAACCCAGACAACACAACAAGCTTTCTAAATATGTAAAGCTTTGCAAATCTTATACCGTTATTGACACCAAGAAAAATAACTGCAAATTTCAGGAGATACAGACACTCAGGCCAAAATATGGGTGCAATAGACCAGGTGTCTACAGACATACCTAGCCATGCAAGATGCTTGATAAAAATAAAAAATAAAAAACTGCTCACCTACAGTAAACAGACACTGAAGACTGGCTATAATCCAGGGGAATTACACAGTACAACACCGTCATAAAATCACACATCATCTACCTTCATGGCAGCGTAGCAAAGATGATTGATAATCAGGTGCAGATAAACTAATATACAAAAAACATATAAAGCGTTATTTAAAAGTAACCAATTCAATTGTATGATGAAACATCAAACAGACTCCAGTATCATTTCCAAAGACTCATTCAGCTGCTCCAAAAATGTAAAGCATCCAACCACGAAGTAACAGCAGACCATCGTACAGGTAGTTATAATTAGCACTTGCTCTTCCTGTATACCTGAGGGCACCATCGCCTGGACAGACCCAAACTTTACCTATGTTGCCTTTGGCAACTGAACACTACATCACAGTTTACTTAAGTACTGCTGTAATATTCAATTTCCCATTAGCAGTTACTAACACTTTTTGATTTAGTAGAGGATATATTCAGGAAATCCTTTCAACTGTGCACTGTCGATAACGTCTCAGATAGTCATCATTAGAAAGAAAAACGTTACTTATTCTTCTTTTTGAGTCAGCCGTTCCCGATAAGACCCAGGCATCTCCCAGGGGAGCATTCACGTTTGACACCCCCTTAGAGAAAGCAAATGTGAACCACGTAGCCCCGTCAGCCAGGGCTTGCTGCAGAAAGGCTTTCAGATTCTTTTTGTAAGTAATACAATGCATGCACACCTCCTTTATTCCCTAGACAAGAAAAAGCCATTTCACTTCATGCAGCAAAATGGCTTTCTGTATTCTCAAATATCATAGGCAGGAACAGTATGAAATTCAGACTTTGAATATATCTTTTCCAAGCCACTGAGAGTTCAGCTGCACTACTGCTGCAGGAGCAGACATCCCATTAGAATAAGAGCAGAGGCCAGCACCCTCATGGCTGCACCACTAGCGAATGACAGCGGTACATGGCACGCAAGGGAAAGAAGTTCAAAGGCGTCCAAAAGACTCTATAAACACTGTCATGTAAAACAGATCATTTCTTAGGTTATATTTTTATCTGAAATTTATATTCTAAATACATGAAGTTTTGAGGATCTGTGGCCACTACAAACACTTTTTTTTTTTTTTTTTTGGAAACAAATATCACTAGCAAGTCACCTCTTTCTTTACAGTGCTATACAAAGACATGATACAACAGGAAACCGACTGGCAACTGAAGATAAATAAAAGGAGAACCAACTACTTAAATAGATTTGTGACCTCAGTCATCTTTCGTTTACATGGCTTCACTCTTCAGGCTGAAAGAAATGTAAAAATCCACACGCAAATTTCCAAAGTGTTCTGGGAAACAGAACTGAAATACAAAACATCAGTCTGCGAGGGAAATACCGACCCCACAGAGTCTAACATTTTTACTTGAGGGTAGTTCTGTATCACACCACCTTCACATCTGAATTGGTCCTAAAGATTAACACGAGTTTCCATGCACCAGCTCTTTTAGGAAGAGAAGCACTCCCATGTAAAAGTGCCCTGTTCAAAGTCACCAAAAAAAGGACATGACAGAGACTGAAATTCTCAGTCCTCCCCTTGCACTTCATCTGCATGGCTGTCCCTCCTTCCGGGATGGCACAGGTTGCAGATTTTGGCCACAAGTGACCTTGCTGCTCTCACAAACTTCCTCAGTATGAGGATGAAGTCTCACTTGTGCAGCAGCTTTCCGAAGGACTATTGTTGGTTGGTTTATATCCCCTAGGAGAGAAATGTAATCAGTGTAAATTATAGCAGGGAAGTATACAGCCATATCAATGCCAAAGGACTCTGCACCTCTCTGAATAAAAACCCTGAAGCTCAAGTCACACATAGTTTTATTGAATAGCATCTGTGTAAGTACTACTACATGAGCTGCAACTGTGCTGCAGTGATGGACGATACTAGATAAGGACAGGCAGAGAAACCAAATGAAAGGGCAGCTTTACCTGCTGCCAGTACGAGGGGTGGCCGCTTTCTCTGTGCTTAAGGACACCTCTGTTCCCAGCCGGTATCTGGGCACAAACAGGGCCACATCAGCAGAGCTCTGCACCTGACCTAATACGCCTTGCCAAACGCAACCTGCATCGGTCCCCATCCTTTCTCCTGCACACTCAATAGAAAGGCAATTCATATACAAGTATGCGCGGAGAGCTCCGGGAATACATTAAGAGTTCAAGCACTGTAAGAAATATGTCCGAATCTGAATTAAAATCTACTTTCTGCAACTTTCTGAGCACCTGTCTGTGACACACACAAGAGCTCTTTGTGTCCTCTCCTCCTCTCATCCCAGCTCCTCGGTGTTAACTCACTGCTGCTTTGCATGGTTGATAAAAACTGGCTGGATGCACTTCAGAGTCCATCAATCCCAATCAAAGCTTGGCCTTGGTGTTCACTGCTGAGCAACAAACAGAGTTCATTTCCTATGTTTAAATATGTTCTTTAGAGATTAGCAATAAAAGCACTTTCAACTGATTACACTTTTGCAACATGAGTCATAATTGTCAATGGGAATTTCACCCAAATGAAGAACGAAGGATTGGGCTCAGCAGCGATCACACACCATATTCCTTCAGCAAAAAGCCCCACATGCACACAGCGAGTGCGAGTCCCTGACAAATCAAATCTGAGAGTGGGATTTTAGAAATCTGAACATGTAACCGTTCCTCTCCTGCTAACTGCCTCTTCTGCAACTTGCTTATCTGATGAAGCTGGAAGCGTTCTTCACAGTTTCCTCATTTGAAGAACACCTACAGAGTGATTTAATTCTTTTGAACTAGTTAACTCTGCCTTTGAGTTCTCAAGAGTATTAGAAAATATGCAGCTGTCTCCTACGGAGCAGAGATGTTTAACCTTAAGAGCCTGGTGGGCAAGAACCTATTGTCATGTCGCGCACAGCCTGAATGCCACCGCCTCACCAAGACCGACTGCACGACTGCAGTGCAGTTGGTCTACACAGGTGCCATCGGTCTCCTGGTCTGCCCCATTCCTGTGCTGCTTCCTTCTGGAGAGCCTGTGGGGAATGGAGAGAAGCCCGACAAATGGTTTTGGTGACAGCAGCCCACTCACAGCAGCCCTTTTCCTGAAGGGCCACCCAGCTTTTTCTCGTAACACCAGCGGTGGGGAGAGAATCCGGGATGCTCCAAGGAAAGAGAACAGCTGGGAACAGCCTGCAACCATAAGGACAACTTGTGCAGTCTCAAGCCAGTTCCCAAAGCGCCCTGTTGAAAGGACAGGACAGGATCAGGCCAGACAAGTGATCTTGGCAAGTTCCATTCAGCCTTGGGGCGGCTGAGTACGTTGCTTTAAAGAAAAGAAAGAAGTTGACGTTATTAGTCCTGCAAGATAAATTACTTACAGGATTTACTATCATCATTATAATAAATATGGTCTACTTGTGGCACATAATTGTTGTTGTTAAAATCTGTGAGTGGCCAAAGGCTCAAGTCGTCAGGCCATGTGTCTTGAAGTCAGAAAGGCAAGCAACTCTTTAAAAGCAGATTCTTGCAAAACGCAACCAAATCCACAGAAAGATGTCAGTACTTGGGTCCTCCCCACAAAGCATTTTACAGTTTGAAAGTGTCACCACCATTCTCAGTATTGCACTTGAATTATTCTGTAAACTAATATTTTGTTATAAATAACAATTAACATTACTACAACTAGACTATGGGAGGAAAACGTCTATTATCTTCTCTGTAATTCCCTCTATGCTCCAGAATGCATTCTGCGGTTCACCGTGTCATAGCTTCCCTTGCAAACTCGTTTCTTTTGTTTTCTGCATTCTTCCACCCAGATTGACAGATTTCAGATGGTAAAAACAAGCAGAAATCTGTCCACCTTACCAGCAAAAGGTCAACCGTACCCAACAAGACAAGAAAATGCCCCGAATACTACTGGAGGCAGGGAAAAATCCTTCTCTTCCCAAAATACTCCGCGGGATGACATCCAAATTGGGGGTGACCATAAGCCATCTCATACTTGCTCTCCTCCGGGACCCAGATGTCCCCTCTTTTTGGTAAGCAGCAGAGCTCAGTCTGGCAGAAGGCCTGGTTTTCTTCCCCAGGGACGAGCCTCCAGATGAAGCCCTGCCATACCCCACGGGGCACGGCGGCCACTGCCAAAGCCCTGCTCCTCTCCTATTCCCTGGAGGAAGACAGCCGGAGTTTCCATGTCAGGGCAAACATCCCCTCCCTTGAGGGAAACCCCTTCTGGTAAATGCTGGAGGACAAAACAAGATTAAAGATGCTACATCAAGACTCAGACGGCTACATCCAAACTAGACCATACTTCAAGCTTCCCGCTTCGGCCCGCTGAGAGGTTTGCTGTGCAACCCCGAGGCTATTTTTAGTCACTTATGTAAAAAAACTACATTTCAAATTACCAAAGGATCTCTCTAAGTATAACATCGCTTTCTGATGTTTTAGCCAAAATACACAGAGCAGTTTTTTGTTCCCCCTGTAACTGCTGCTAAGATGCAAAAAAACACATATGAATTTAGGAACTAAGAGGAAGACATCTCACGTCAGGAAGGTGACCACCCCTCTTCACTTCATGAAATCATTTGAAAAATGCTCCCAGAACATCTGGAGATCTTAGTACCAGTTACAAACACTGCGATTTCAATAACAGCTTAAAAATCAGAGTGAATTCAGTAGAGAACAGCGGATGATTAATCGGCAGGTAGAACCAACCCAGGCCTAAAAATTACAGGATATACCTTGGCCAGGCAACATATGGCAAGGGTGAGATATTATTTACCTCTCTACAAGTATTCATATAATATTACAAAGATACAAATATCAGACAGGGAAAAGACCTCTCTGGGCTGGTGAAACGAGGAAAAATTTTGGTTGTGTGTCTCAATGCAAGTGTAACCCTCTCTCTTTGCCTACTCTCCTTCAGTAAGATATTTTTATTCTTTTTCAGCTGGCTGGTTTCTTTTAACTTACTTTTCACCGACAAAAAACGTTTCAGCTGGTTAAGACGACCTCTTTGCCTACTGGAGATTTTTGGTGAGTCAACACCAATGCTCAATTCAAAGTGTAAATGTGACATAATTATCAGTCATCCCACTCACACTTAATATATGCTGGAACAAATGCGCTATAGGTTACGTGATCATCAAAACAGACATTAGAGTCTTAATTTAAAAGTCTTCCTTTGCATAAACTATAATTGCCGACATACCACGATATCTCAGAATCGCAATGGCCTCCATGCTGATTTAGGCTATGGCTACGTTACCATGCACCAGCGGTAAGATACCGTACAGCGGAGGACCACACAGATTTCAGAAGCTTGCACTAAAGCTGACTCTAGCTTGGTCCTGAGGGCCGTTCGGTCCTAGGCACCGGGCTGCACCAGGAGCACATCTTCCAGTCCTGCGGCATCTGAATGGGCATCAGTTCCCATGCTCCAGGGCTGCCCCGAGACATAAACCAAAGCAGAGACAAGGTGAGGAGATGTGCTTCAAAAGCACACTGCTGATCTGAACTAAAACGCTAAGGCATACGCTTCCTTACGCGCCTTTATGGAAATCATGAAATTTTAATTATCAGTCCTAAAAAGCAGAAGAAAAGCCCTCCACACTAATCACTATAATTTGCTCTGTCAATAAATTAATTGCTATTAAATACTATAACACTGCATAATTTTTATTTCACAGTTATCAAACCAACCCAAGAACGTGATTTGTATTTAGGCGATGTAATTATCCAAAGTTATCAAGAAAGGTACTAAGTTACATTTAAGCAGCGATGACAAAGGCCTCAATCCAACAAAGCTTTAAAGTCTCAGCTTATCTTCAGGTCAACAAGCATTTGATTTCAACGAGGCTACTCACAGACAACATTAAGCATATGCACGGATTATGCACAGCGTCGAGGTCCATACTGTCTAAACAAAGTACTAACATCACCTGCAAAATTCACTTACCTCCTAAGTGTATAAGTGCTATTTATTACTTTATTATTAAAAGTATATTTTACAAAGTAAAAGTTATTTTATTCTAAAATAGTAGTATTTTCAAATATTTAAAGTATTCTCAGGAGCACATTTTCCCCTTCGCTGTAACATACAGCGACCTAAGAACAGAGGTTTTGTAACGCTGGTGACGGTCACCCGAGGTGGCTGGCCATCCCGCTTCTTGCTTTGCATGACTGCTGACCGAACCGACTACACTATCTGCTGCTGGCTGCAGGCAAGAAAACGGACTGATACCCAACCGACAGAAGCAATAGTGTGCTTGCAGCTAGCAGTTGATGGTAGAGCGACAAGCACAACCACAGGAAGTAATAAAAGTTTCATGGAGCTAGCATGTGACACGACTGTTTCAGGTCTACTATGCGCCTACATACGAACGGGGCCATTGCCCTACTAAGAAGACAGTAACTGGCCGCATGAGAATGTTTCCCAGCAAAATCACTACTGCTACTCATACATGATGCAAAAGTTATTTGCTTCTAGGCGACTGGTTTAGACAATCCACCGCTGCCTCCGAAAGCTGCAGCGTTACCACAGGGGCTGAAGGCGCTGAGTAACATCTACGGCGGAGCGGGCATGACGGTGCTCAAGGAGAAAGACGTTACCAAAACAACAAAAACCGAAAAACCCCTCTTGCGCTCTAGGCTGCTGACGTTCGGTTTAAAGGCGGCATAAAAAGAAGCGCGGTCAGAGGGCGAGCGCTGGAGGCGCCGAGGCGAGCCAAGGGAGAGGACGCGGCGCAGGGCACCCCCGAGCGCGGGGCAGCGCGGGGGCCCCGCGGGGCTGGCGGCGGCACCACCCCGGCACC
>VXAL01005084.1:0-120907 GCA_013399475.1 Chauna torquata | reverse complement strand
GGGCTGGGAGCCGGGGGCTCGGAGCCACCCCGGGCGGCCCCAACAGCCGGCACCGCCGCCGGGAGGGAAAGGGGTCCCGGCGAGGCAGAGACAAACCGCAGCCGGGCATCCAGGCTCATCCTCGAAGGTTCGGATGAAACAGAGGAAGAAATAAAACTCCTGGGTTTCGGGGGGGTGTTGTTTGTTTGGGGCTTTTTGTTTGCTTGCTTGCTTGCTTGTTTTCTCAACGTGTTTTTATAAGGTGCGATTTGGGAGGGCTGGCTCACGGTCCTCGAACACACGGGCTTTAAAAAAGGAAGCGCTGTTTCACGGTATATTCATTATTTTATGAGCGTGTATTTACACCAGCTGTGGAAGAGGGAACAAATTCTGAAGGAAAATTGTATTCCGCTGTGTTATAATTAGAAGCGACTTGCCTAGGGAGGCTGCGGCATCTCCATCAATGGCAGCGTTTAAAAATACATAAACCTCGGTCAGAAATGACCTCAGCAGGCAGACCCGTCCTGAGGCCTCTTCCATCTTTTTAACAATTTTTCAATGCTTTGCAGAAATCTGTTATAACAATAGCTCCCCCAGTTACCCTGAGTTCTTCTCTGAGGAAATGATGTATGTGAAGTTAACGAGCTTTACTGGTTTTGACTTACAGTCTGGGCAAACATGTTACTAGCACGTTGCAGCACCTATAAACAGAGGTAATACAGTTCTTGGGGCGGGGGGGGTGGGGTGGGGTGAGGGAACATTTTTGGAAAACAACTTGGAATACACACTGGAAAGATACATCAGTCGAGCCAACGTTTCTATGCTCTCTACTGATGATGTACTGTGTCCAATGAGCTTCCAGTTATGGGTCTTCTATGGATCTTAATTCCTAGCGCAGAGGAAAACATCTTCAAGTGTTCCCATGGTTAGGGAGGTAATTTTCAGCTAACTTTGGCTTGGACAAAGCACAGTATATCTGCATTTACCCATAAAATCCATTTGTGTCTCTTGATCTGTGCTACTCCCCTTCCTGGAAAATGAGGCAGGGTAGATACTTGAACAACTGCAGAGAACGTATTGGAAAGCAGTACCCAGCAGACACAAACGTCGCATAACAAACATTTCAAATCACCAGCATCTCCAAGCAGGCATGCAAAAATTAATTAAAAAAAAAAAAGAAGAAGAAGAAGGAGCTGAGTGCCTGCTCTTCCCTTCTGAAGTTCTGCTTTTTATTTATTTCAGGGAGATGGTTTCATCCCGAAAACTCTACATATGCCCTATACTCTGACTCCCAGTGTTGTTTTTCCTCCGCTCTGCAGCCATGGCATTTGACCGCAGGAAGCAGCAGAAGGCAGACTAACAAGGTTTGGGAGAGGCATATAGTATTTCGACCCTCGAGCTCTATGGCATCACCACCTTCTTTTAGCCATACGTCCCGACGATCGTCAATGCAAAAGGAAATGCTAAACATCAAAAAAGGTTAGGATTAAAACATGGGGGACATGTTTCAATAAACACCCCAAAGTGAAAAGAACCGCATGGAGAAGACCAGAAATCCACAACTAGAAGGTAGAGAAGAAAAAGCCTAGCAAAGGCAGAGATGCAGAATATCGAGGAAACGGAGTAGTTTAGGAAAAGGCAGAAAACATAATGGCAGGAAGATTAAGAATGCCCCAGAGGAGAACAACTAAAGGTGAGGTTTTGCAGGTTGAACTCATCTGCCCTAGCGATTTAATGTCACCAGGAGGGACAGCCCGGCTCTGTGACCCTCTCCGTCCCCCGGCTTCCGGCTCTGTCCTGCTGCTGCCTCCCCTCCCTCAGCTTCAGCGCTTGCCGCAAACTAATGCAGCAAATGGAGCGCGTGGTTTTCGTGCCGTGCAGCAGGCTGAATCCGCTCACCGAGGGAGGAGATGAGTGCCAGAGCTGACACAAAGGAAAGCGTGAGCTTGTCTGGCTGGGAGCAGGGTACCGCGGTCAGAAGAGGAGCGTGCATGGAAGTACCTTTTCAGCGCTGACACTTTTTTACAGTGGCTTAGCTAAGACTGAAAATGAATAATATGCAAGCAGAAAAAGAAGTGGAACTTTTTACAATGACAAGGAAAGAGTTTGTGGGCCCAAACTTAGCAGTTCTGGAGAGGGCTGTCAACCCAGAAAGGTGCAAGTTTACTAGATGGGGTTTTTTTTCTGTCCACACAATACAAAAAATACAGAGAAAAGATTTTTTAAGTATTTCCACTCATAAAATCATAAAGGATTTGGTAAGTTGCAGGTATCAGAAATGTAATAGTGCAGTTCGACGCTCTTCTGTACCTAGTGACAAAAGTTAAAGCTAATTGCGAATTACGGAAGGAGTTTTCAAAGACCAGACCTTAAAATAAACGCTTTCTGGATTTCCAAAGCAAGATGTGGCTGTGAGTAACAAATTAGCTTATATTACATTTCTTGTGGCCAAGGAGTCTACCTGACTTTAAATTTCACAGAATTTGGAGCACAGCCCTGGTCTGCAATGAGCAGTAAGAGGCTGAGCTGTGCTACTCAGCAGCTTGCTATCATCTGTCCCTATTTTAAGCCATTTAGTTACCAGGATTAACATGCTGATCTTTCGCAGCAGTTCGAGCTAACTTGTCCTTTTTCACATTCCTTCCTTTTTCACATTCATTTATGTTTCATCCCTGGTGTTTCTTCCAAATTTCCTTCCTCCTTTACTTACCTGATAATGGGTACCCAATGAATGCATGCAACTCGCTTTGGAAAGTGTAAGCCTTCCAGTTCAGCTTCTCTTAGTAGGTCTTACAAAGCATAAGAGTTAATTTCCTGTATGCTCACTCCAAGGCTACTCAATCAAGAAAAAAACTACATAAGCCAGAAAAAATTCAGTAATTAATTTTAAATCCTTCCTACTTTATGAGATACTGCTTTTTTTGTATTTTCCATGATTCCCATTGTGGTTGTTGCCTGTGCTGCTTTAAAAAGCTGTAGTGTATGCTTTACACCTGAAAATGCAAATTACAGTAAAACCTTCACTCCTTCTTTCCTATTTATCTCTTACTGTTGACAACAGAAAAGAAGAATAAACAATGTTTCAGCTACAATTTAGTTGCTTCCAACATAGCATCTGGTCAATGAGTAGGTAATTGAATATTACTGTGCTGATCACTGATGGTGCCAGTTTCTGTTTTTTCAGTATTACTCTGTGGACTGAGTGATTTCTCCACACTAATTGCTCTAAAACAAAAGAAACTAGCTGTACGGTTGCAGACAGCACACGGTTATGGAACTGGGGGGAAGTGCCTTCTCCAACATGGCTCCTGGAACTAGTGACTCAAGCTGTCTGATGTCACATCAGATGAGGTACGGATAAGTTTCCAAACCCACCCTATTATGGGAGGGAAGCCAGCTTGGTCCTTACAGCAGTAGCGGATTCGTCTCACCTAAATTTAATCATCTACAATCTGCATCTCAGGTTATCACCCTAGGCTTTCCTACTCCGTGGGAAGAAGCAGACACATCCGATGGACAGCTTATGTCATTGCAAGTAGGGATCTGAAACAGGTCAAAGAAATCGCTCCCTAGAAGTGCCTGCTTCACTCGGCTGGGAGCCCACGACAATTCGTGCAGATGTCTGCCCTTCAGGCATCCGCCCTCAGTGAGAGGAAGCCCGCCCTGGGAGCTGTGAGGGATGGGGTCAGCCTTAAATCTCACTTGGGGCTTTCAGAAAAGGTCTTAACAGTCTCACTATCTTGACTGTTTTTGTTCCGGAAAGCCGGGGTGACAGTACTTACCTGGTGAAAAAACAGTCCGCTTCTTCAGGGGAAAAAGCTTCAAACAGGCATAAAGGTCTTGTTTGGTTTGACCTTTCTAATAGCATACAAATGCAGCTTCCACACAGAACTAGCTCCAAATCTGGAAAAGACTTGCCTCTGTGGCTGCTGAACCAGCGCCAAGAGTGATACTGGCAGCACACTTCTTCCTTAGGGAATTAGCACTTTTCTTATTCTGGCCAAATGTTCATTCGGTCAGTTACAGTGTAAGTCTATTTCCCAAAAAGAAAAGAGAGGAAGGATGACAGACAAGTACATCAAAAGCATAATCATCCATTAACAAAAACTAGAAAGTAAGGAATCACAATTTAGGGATAATACACTGCAAAAATCCTTTGTTCAGAACTAACTTTTTTGTTATTTTGAAAAAGTACTTATTTGCTACCTATCAAAATATGTTGATAGTTTCTCACCAGTTTGCAATAGAACTAGGGGAAACAGTACTTAATGCCTATGAAGAATGAAGCACCATCTCACTCGAGATGCTTTTTCACAACAGTGACATACATCTTCTTAGACAAAAGAAATCCTATTTAAAAAGAACTTGATCACTGTAACTCTCTGGATGTCTGAAACCCCTTTATATGAGATCTAATGCACTGGAAGAGCATGACACCGTTACGGCTCCTAAAGCGCACAGTTCTCCAAGTGTTGCTCATACCAGCGGAGAGGAAGTTGGAGCTTTATTCCTGGGGAGCCAACACAAAGCAGCCTGTGTTCCCCAAACACAAACCCTCAGCTTGTGTTTGCCCCAGGTGGTACAAGTGGTGAGGAACTGTACCCTGCGCACACCCACATCACGGTCCACCACTCTCCAAGTCTGTAAAGCCCAAGAGAGGACACCGACCTCCGGATTACTACCTCAAACCTGCAGACTGTGCTGTGTGGAGGGGCAGGAGCAGCATTTTTTCTTAGGAATGGCAACACTAAGCATCTAGAGGAAGACTCTCTCCTCCACTCTTCCCCTCACCCCGCGCTTGTGGGCACCATTTGGGAAGTAGCAGCAGCAGTGCCCAAAGTAGCCCCAGGGGAAGGTGACACTCAAGGCAACTTGCCCCAGGGCAAAAGCCAGTTTTTCTGGTAAGCATTCAGTATAAGAGGTGGACAACTCACAGAGAAATCGCGAGCAAAATCTTTTCCCTAATGGAAGTCTGCTATCCAGGAGTGCATTAGCCCTGATGCCACTGCCACCAGAACTTCACACAGGCATTTCAGTCCAGTTACCAAATTCATAATTTTTTCATCTAATAAATCACTATACTCTTTAGTTTCTAAGTCACAGAACGACACTCTGTGTGTGATACTGCACATTACTGCACCATCAGTTATCAGCAGTTTGGCAAAGCAATTTAACCCAAGATTCATATGTTAGAAGAAAGATAAATTACTTCACATTCCTTATGTTTGCACATTGTTCTCCATCTCCAGCATAAGTGAAAATTCATGACAATGTCTTTAAAGTAAAACTCCAAACTCATAACTTGCAAATCAAATCTATGACCCTATCACGTACCATAAAATAGTTTTTCAACAAAGATTAGCATTTACCCTCTGCAGGTCGCTATAATCCATTCGGCTTTTAAAGCTGCAGAAGAAACTAACAGTTATCCTGCCGTCTTTTTCTCTCCTCAAAGGCTGCAATTTAAATAAAAGGGACCTCTCACTGCTTCATGTGAAGATAAATGACAGATTGTCAGGCCTAATATTTTTTTTCTTTTTGGTTTTCCTAGTTGATGGAACAAGCTAAAAAGGCACACAGGAATAAGGTGAAAAAAAAGGGGGGGAGAGGAGAAAAAAAAGAAGCAAAATGCAAAATGGAAGCAAACGTAACTTCCAGGTTTAGCGCTTCAAAACAGCTTAAACGCCCTAAATGCACAAACCAAAAAATCTCATTGAAGTCTCATGTCTGTAGATGATACACATCTGGGAAAACAACTAGCTGGGAGATTTTTCTAGTTGCTGAAAGTGGGCAGATCTCCATGTAGTTCCTTCCTTGTTTATCTCCTTGCAGCTCACATTCACTGTAAACTGCATCACTGGGCTGAGCTCTCACTATCAATTACCCTTCTACCTAAAATGTGTTCTGAGAGCTGTAGAGGGAGAAAAGCACAATTTTGTTCCATTTCATATGACTTTTACAGAAGTTGCAGCTATACAAGAAAAATAAAAAACACTAATTTGAAACAAATTGGCTCCAGATACATGATTAGCTCTCTCTGACTAGAAATAGAAATGCTTATCAACAACTGACAGAAGCATGGGCTTCTATCTAAATTTACCACATGGATATTT
Source organism: Chauna torquata (assembly GCA_013399475.1). Lineage (NCBI taxonomy): Eukaryota > Metazoa > Chordata > Aves > Anseriformes > Anhimidae > Chauna > Chauna torquata. The sequence continues at coordinate 114,815 of VXAL01005084.1, read as the reverse complement.
GACAAGAATTTGGGAAGGGCAAGGGTTCTTTCACATACCTAAAGTGTTCTTAATATTGTTTTGTGGATAGTATAGTATTGTTAAAATCCATTGTGTGTGCAGAGTAACAGCTATAGAACAAACTCAACCAAGAAGTAATGCGACTATACCGTACAGTTTCTTTTAATGTCATAATTCATAAACCAGTTTTACAGTGTAAAAGTAATTATTTCAAGACTGAAATAAGAACAAGCCTCTTGTGACCAACAATAATAATATTCACAGTGTTAACAAACCTCTTCAAATGAAGTCATTGTTTAAAAGGTTTCAGGCTGCATGTGAAGTGGTTACAAATGTCAAGTTTGTGCAATTGTCAATAATTTGGGGATCATGTAAGCAGATGGACTTTGAGTCTTTGTGTTCTGGATTTCAGCTGTAAATTAGAGTCAGGGTATTATTCATAGCATTCACAGGAGCTGGCTGAAAAGCTAATTTTCCTGCTGATAAGGAACTTTGCTTTTCAAAATCTGATTTTCATCCGATTGAGACTAAAGCCAACATCTTAAAATTTCTTGTGAACTGTAAATTCTTACACTTTTTTGAGCCAGAAAAAGACAAATTGCGAAGTAGTCTGCTTGGGTACTACCCCCGGGGCTGTTTGCAATGAGCCTGACAAAAACTCGCCTTTTCTCTAAGCGCTGGGGGAGCTGTCATGCAAACCACTCCTGGAGTGACAGCCCTCGGGAGGCACCCCAGGACATCTCTGCGCCAGGGCAGGGAGCCTGGGAAGCCCGAGAGCCAGCCTGGGAACTGCTGTGGAATTAGGATGTGCCACAGCCCTGGGAAGCCCTGAGGTCTTGGCACTGGCACACAGCACGGCAGAGCCATCTCCAGCTGTGCCAAGCCCTGGCAGGCAGCCTGTCCTACAGCCCGTCCTACAGCCAGGGAGCCTGGCGCAGAGCAGTAATGCCAGGCAGCCTGCATTAGGAATGGGAACCCGGGATTTTCGGGATCACTGGATCTTGGTCTGGATCACTGGATGGACTTATCCAAAGATATGCACTCTGAGTCATCCCCAGGCCTTGCGCTGTGGGACAGCCCAGAAGGATTTTCTCACAGTCGTAAACCCAGAGCCTCTGTGCAGCCTGCTTGTAACCCAGGGATAGCTTTCTTGGATTCATTAGAAGTGGATTCAAGGAGTTGCAAATGAAATATTTGAAGGCCAGCAAATGGGCTTTTTCCACTGCAGCGAATTTCTACCCACTACTGTGATTAATGGCTTTCAAAATGTCTGCTCTTTTGTATTTATAAAATGGAATCACGTGCAATAGCCTCACACTGCGAGCTCCTCACGAGGTATTTTAAACTTGCATATACGGCTGTCCACCATGTTAACAACGAGTAACTCTACAATGTGCTCTAGCAATTTACATTCACTGTCTGGTTTTGCTCTGAAGAACTGGTATCACTGCAATTTCAATGTATGTATTTCTGGGGACTTTGAGCAGTAATAAGTTTTATTTGAGCATCATTTTCCCTGGCTATAAGTCCATCTTTGTTTCCACCTCGAGGCTGCAGAAGCATCAAAGCAGATTTACTTTCTGGTAAGAAACTTTAATCACCTAATGATTCAGGAATTCCCCTAACCTGTCATGACAAGTGAGAGAGAATATGAGGGAACTGACTTCAGCACTCCAAGGACAGATAGAAAGACACAGAATCTTAAACACTCTGGGTGACTTTTACCCTATCTCTAAAAACACTGTAAAGTAGGTAGGAAAACAAACAAAAAACCATGTGTAAGTGGTACAGCTGGGATTCATCTTCAGATTCATATACCTACCTACATGTAGGTGTCTATGCATGAGGTTAGGTGTCTTGGTCCCCGTTATAGCCACTGAAGGCATAGTCTACAGAGACAGGAGACTTGAAAGAGCTAGAGGCATGTCAGTCTAAAGCAGACACCATGTTTGACCCCTCGAATAAATTTCCAGACCCAACTACATAGGCAGACTACATGTGCCCACCTGTAGAAGCTACCAGTGTAGACACGTACATGTGCGGACCCCCACAATAGGTCTCTGTGCCCCTCGAAGAAAGAATGACAATGTTAAATATCTTTTCTTCAGCTGGCTGGGTAGCTAGTTTCTATGGCCACATGTTCCAAAAATGTAAACCCAAAAGCATGCAGGTTGGAGCTTGGGAAGGAATTTGCAAGAAGGCCTGTCTTACATGTCCTCGTAAAATGGATTAATCCCTTACCCTAGAGGATTCATGCATCAATGCGGTACTGTGCAGTGCATGCTGAAAACACAGACCAGTAAATATACTGCAAAAGGTGCATTTGTTGCACTTCTGTTCTCTCCTGCAGCAGTCGTGACGACCGTTGCATCAGATTTGGCTACTGTGCCTTAAAGATGGCATGTCATTCCCAGGAATTAAAACTCGGGCCAAAAGTGATGTATTTAATTGAAGTGTTACAGTACGTTAGTGCTAACAACTGCCTCCCGTTTATACTCAGTGAAAGGCTAAATCACCAAGGACTTGGGTGTCTGATTCTCACTGTTACCTGGAAACTAGAACCCTGAGTGCAAGCACTGTTGAGTGATTTTAAAAAGGGAACAGAAACACGAAAGCATGATTCATATAAGAAATACACCATCATCTAAGCACGGTTTCTCTACTTGCAGAGCCATGCTGTTTTAAACTGTGTGATCCTTTACTGCTGTATGTACACTGAATCCCTCCTGGTTTGGGTGTAGTTATTCCCGTGTCCCAAACTGGGGCTTTTTCCTTTGCAGGGATGGGAGGAAGGTAAAAACAGGGCAAAGCCCACAGCCTCCTGGGTCCAGAGGTAGCATAGCCGTGGCACTGAGCAATGTCACTTCTGCTAATCTGGGAGGGGAAGATTCCCCTGGGCAAAACAGCTTGGGAAATGCTGGGATGTATAAAAACACTGGCCTATTCTCAGGCAATTGTTTTGGAAAAGGTGAACTATGAATTGAAAGCACCACAGCTATTCCTAAGGAATCCCACACGAGCCTGCTGTCATAGGGCAGTCAGGACGCCTAGCTCCTTTGTAGTTAAATTCTTCTCCGGTGACTTGCTCTGCATTAACTGTCCTGGTGGAACTCACAAAAACGTGCCTATAGAAAAGGCCTTGGAAACCTTCCCTCTGATCCACCACAGCTTTACTCTCGCTTGAATCTGTTGTAATACCGATGAAGACGAAGCTGACATAGGGGAAGCTGGAATAACGCAGCAGTGAATCAGAGCCGTGGTCTTTTTTCCCCTTGTCGTCCTTCTGCCTTGACTGAAAAGTTCAAGGGGAAAGAAATCGTGGAAGTGGCTCTGCGTGTGATTTGTGCCCCTAAGCAGAGCCAGAAAGCTGTGAGCCAAGCACTAGGCTGAATCTTGAGACTTACTGTTTGTATTGAAGCTTATATTCACTGGCTGCAGAAGTTTAAGACCACTTGGCCCCACACAGCAGCTGGGAGGTATCAGAGCACTTGCGAGTATCCACCCATTCACCTCCAGCTAGACCGAGTAGCTGCAGATGCTGAAAACACCACAGAGTCCTAAGGAAAAGGAATTCATCCACATAGGACAAAGAATTTAAGCTGTTTACAGCTTTCTGGTCTCTAATGTTTATTACTCCCCCCATAAAATCTGCCTCCGTCTGTGGTATCTTGCAGTGACAGAGTTAATGAAAATCCAAGAAGCATTCCAAGGATAGCAACGCAGAATGAGAGCAACCTCAGCATTGTTTTGCTAAGATCTCAAATTGCCAATACGGCAAAATGAAGTAATGCACTCTGTCAACATGTAGTATGCTCTATAAATGGGATCACTTGTTCATCTGTTAGCAAAACATGCAGAAAGGCACTATTTGATCGGCCTTAGAGCAGCTGACTGCTTGCTTTAACTTCTTCCTTAGGATTTATTTGAAGCATGAAACTGCTGAAAGCCTCCAGTGAGTAAAAAGAGACAAAAATATCTACAAAAAAATAATTAAACGTATTGACAAATAGACCTCTCCTTATTTGATCAGTCTTGAGTTAGCATTTCGTTATTGGTAAAATTAAAACAAAAGTTAGTTAAAGCACTGAATGCTGAAAATCAGTTTCCATGGGCTTCAGTATTAATTTATAAAATCATTATATCTTTTTACAAACAAAAGATAACTTTATTAGTTAACTTGGAAACCTCAGACAGGTTTCATAAATTTATAGGCAGCTTCCAGATTGAATTTTGCTGATCCAGGCTTCTTAGGTGGAGTTTATGGAGCCAGACTTGTCATATGAGCTATTTCTATAAGCCCCAGGTAAATACACACAGGGTTCACGTTGTTAGAGAAAGTGTTTTTTTCTCTTCAAAAAAAAATTAAGTTAATCTTAAGGAAAAACAAAAGTTCATTCAGTACATTTTGTATTTGTTGTTTTTGATCCACTTTGGAAAGCCTTTTTCCTTCATCAGATCTACACTGCCCCAGCTTCTCTCAAACTCACTTTAACTCTTTCATTTCTTTTACCATGCTCTGCTTCAACGTCTGAGATGCTGTTCTCTGAGCTAGAAACAGCTGGATGGCACAGCTGGAGGAAAGGAAACAGGGGGTTCAGGTATTTCCTTCTTCTTCCCCATCAGTAGCCCTCACGCCTTCCCTTTCCTACTTATCTGCTTTAACTCAAGTCTCACATAAGGTTGGACCTTGTATTGCAATGTCCACTTAGAAATGTGAGTTTTCACTCCTGTAGCTGTATGGTGGTTTTACCCAGCTAAACAGTGGAACTCCACCACAACCACTCGCTCACTCCCCCTCCTGAAAGGAACAGGGGGAGAAAATACGATGGACAAGGGCTTAAGGGTTGAGATAAGGACAAGCAGGTTACTCACCAATGACCATCATGGGCAAAACAGACTCAACATAGGGAGATTAATATAATTTATTACTATCACTAGCAGACTAGAGCAGTGAGAAACTAAAAGCAAACTAAAAACACCTTCCCCCCATCCGCCCTCTTCTACCTCCTCCCCCCGAGCGGGGCAGGGGAACGGGGAATGGGGGCTGCGGTCAGCCCACATCGCTGCGTCTCTGCCGCTCCTTCGTGGTCACTCTCTGCCCCTGCGCCAGCGTGGGGTCCCCCCACGGGATGCCGTCCTTCCCGAACGGGTCCTGCGTGGGCTTCCCACAGGCTGCAGCTCTTCAGGAGCTGCTCCAACATGGGTCCGTACCACGGGGTCCATCCTTCAGGAGCAAACTGCTCCAGCACAGGTCCCCCACGGGTGGCAGCTCCCACTGGATCACCTGCTCCTGCGTGGGCTCCTCTCCACGGGCTGCAGCGTGGAGATCTGCTCCATGTGGTACCCCATGGGCTGCAGGGGGACAGCCTGCTCCACCATGGGCCCCACCACAGGCCGCAGGGGAACTTCTGCTCCGGTGCCTGGAGCATCTCCTGCCCTCCTTCTTCACTGACCTTGGTGTCTGCAGGGCTGTTCCTCACTCCTCTCACTCCCAGCTGCTGTGCGCAGCAGTTTTTTCCCCTTCTTAAATCTGCTCTCCCAGAGGCGCAAACAACATCGCTCATTGGTTCAGGTCTGGCCAGCGGTGCATCCCTTTTGGAGCCGGCTGGCGCTGGCTCTTATCTGACAGGGGGCAGCTTCTGGAATCTTCTCCCAGAAGCCACCCCTGTGGCCTCCCTGCTACCAAGCCTTTACCATGTAAACCCAATACAAGCTGAAGTCCTGACATAGATGCAATTACAGGGATTGAATGGATACATTTTATTTCCTTTTCATTCAAAATTGCTATGACCATCTATAATAGCTTTCTAAGAATTATCACTGTGGCTCTAATAACAGCGTTCCACAATTTTCAGTGTAAAGATGTACTTTGTAAACTCTATAGCCCACAGAATGTCTCTTCATTTAAGATTTCAATTTACTGATGATATGTCAATGAAATGTCATATAAAAATTTACCCATAAAACTCAGACTGAAGTACTCAGAGACACATATCAAGGCCAGGAATCAAAGGATCAGTAGCTTCCCCTTTAGGTATACAAGTCCGGCAGCAAAATGGGAAAATGACCCTCCACCAGTTTCATCTATATCATCTCTCCATCCACCATTGGTATCTAAGCTGAAATTTGCAAAGCAATTCAGGTTTTTCCATTTAATGATGATGTAGTATACTCACTACAGGTTAAAGTTTGTTACTAAATTTGCTATACATTAAAGCAAACTAAAGGTGTTCCCCCATAAATGGGAAAGAAATCTTCCTATGACAGAGAATATGAAAAAAGATAGCATAGGCAAATAAAAAATGAAGAAATGGATATGGCAATACATTAGGGATGACCAAACTTCTTGAACATTAACAGGAAATGGACACCTTCGTGTGACAAAGAGCTGTGAAACCCAAGGCAGCACGCCTGTTGGAGCAGCTCGTGCAGATGAAAAGACAACGCCAGGAGCTCCCACTGCTTCTCTATGGGACAGCCTACACTGCAGATCGCTGGGGATCCAGCTGACCAGCAGCGTTGACCTGAGCAATCCCTGCTGGCTTAGCTCTACTCACAGCCAAGGCTGCGTACCAGTCCCTGTGCTAGCACAACTTCACTGCTAGCCATACCATGAAATTATGGCACTTGAACTGTCCCATGAGCATTGAAGAGGTTGGCTACAAGCCCACAAGAGACTCCAAAGAAAAACAGAGCAATGTTCACGAGGAGAGACCCAGGAAGGTTTTCTGAGATGCAAAGGCTAGGTTTTCACTTTTTGCTGGTACTTGTGAGAAGGCAGGCAGCAGAATTTTGCTGCTGCTGTTGATGCCCAGGCCTCAGTGTTGTTCTACAGATGAGCATGCCAACAACAGACACAAAACAACGAAGCCACAGCTGAAAACTATCTGCCCATGACAGGCTTCTCTGCTGGATCCAGCTGTACGAGCACAAGCAGTTCTCTTGTGATCCTGGGTGAATTATCACTGTCCTAAGAGAAGTTACTGATCCCACAGGTCCACTGATAAAATATGTTTTCATTGCCCCTTATCTCATTTTAAGCAAAAGCATCTTTGCTAGTTTGAATAGTTTACACTGATAGTTGGAGAAGACTTGACTGATTTCTTGCTTGAACCATTAGCAGCCAGCATTCACCTATCCTGCTCTTGTTGGTACTTCTGAGACCTACTAGCACAATACGGTGATGAACAGATGGTTGCTGTGACCTGTTCCATCAGCCTAGAGGGATCCAGAAGGTGATGGCTGTATATGTCTGTCTACCATCTGGATTATTCTGATAAAAGGGATGATGCTAGACAGGTGTAGTGACCCTACTGGATTCTGAATGAATGCTCTTGATATTGTCTTCCTTTAATTCAAAATCATTGTGAAACATCCAAAGTGCAATAGAAACCGCTCTCTCACTTGCAGAGTATTTAATCACAGGTTGCTGACAATGGCTGTGATTCAAGGCAGCAGCTAGGTACTTGCTTAACTTTGAATATATTTGTAGTCCAAAGACTGTTCGTATTTTTAAAGCTCTGTACATGCTTAAATGTTTGTCTAAATCTAAGTCTAATTTGATTTTTTTTTTCTGATTCTTTATGAAGCACTAGGGCAGTATGGGGAATCCCACAGTGACCCCTGGAAATGGTTACTCTAGGATTCTTCCTGCTTTTTGGTGGAAAACTGCTCCTGAATCAATGGCAGAGAAAGTTACGGATCTCTGGGTTCTCCAAGTTCTATCTATCTGCTGCCTCTAGGATGATCTCAGGTCCAGCTAAGGGTCTTGGATGGAGAAGCCATCTCTCATTTCAAGTGGTTAGAAAGCCGTGGCAGAACTTCATGCAGGAAAAGTTTCCATACTGCCTCCTCTGCCCTGCTGTCATGACCTTTTATCAGCTTTTCTGGATTCACCACTTAAATACCATCCAACAAGCAAAGTGTTTCGCTCTGCATTGTGAAGTGTTTAATTAACCCACTGGTGTAGCATAACAAATGCTGCAAGAGGTACCAGAACACAAACCATGGTGTCCACTTGACGGAGACTAACAAGAACATGGCAGTTCTGCTGCTCAAGAACTGTCATGAAACGCAGACCTACACTCTACCATTTCCTGGGGGAATCCAACCAAAACAAATACAGGCAACTCTCAGCAAAGGGGAGGAGAGCACTCTGTGTGTGCAGCAAACAAACTACTAAAGCCACCAATGTCCCTCAGCCTTGATTGCAGCTGGACCATAGCATTCCTTCAGAGCATATACATTACTCAGAGCCTTTTCTGTTTATTTTCTTAACAATGCTTTGTTAAGTGGGGGAAGGGAGACTCAGATGTTCCCCTCCCTCTGTTTCAAAAAATCGGATGAAATTTTGTGACTAGATATAAGAGGAACCTCTATTAGCACCTGCCTTTAAGGCTCTTTAAGGTCTGAGCTTTGGTGCTCTTTTAGCTGACTCAAGATCTTTTCGTGTTTTAACTGGCACATTTATTTTTAGTTGAATATTATTAAATGAGCAATTCCATGATTGCAAAACTGGTAATATTTTAATTAATATACGATACATACAAAGGAAAGGAAATGGACTGAATCAATGTTCTTTTAATTTTAATTCAGAAGTTAAATCCAAATACAGTAAGTATTTGGTAAGTAAACTTGACAGTAGCTGTCACTTCAACTGCAAGTGAATTTTTCCTTCTTTTCTACAGCACTGGAACATAAAGATACTGCCAATATGCGGATAAGCACTGTGCATTATACAAAACAGCAGTGCATTGAAGCCTCATGTTGTAATGGAAAATCTAGATTTAAGATCTGGAGAGCAATGATAGAGAGGAGGAAAAATGTAGCTACCATTTGTAGCATAGTTGGTGGGATTTTTTTCCAAGTGAGGTCAGGGAAACATGTTGGATAACTACATTTACGAGGCTCCTCCTATGCAAGCACAATAGAGACAAGCCCATTGTTCTCAGTGCAGTTAATAAACTATGTTCTGTTCAAAGTTAGGTGGCTATTGTCCCCATGTCACTGAGGATGGAATTTATCTTAGTAGATTACAAAAAACAAACAAGTTTCTCACTTAATGAGAAGGCCCTGAAAAGCCATCATAACTATGTGATATGTTAGACAAACACTATATGCCATATTCTGCCCTGCTGCTCTACACTTCTCAAACACTGCTGACACCGAGACCCTGTGCAGACTCATGGTATGCTTAACCTGTCTGGTGGTGAGATGCTACCAAAGGAGTGGTCTTGCATCCCTCTGCTGCCCTCATGTCCATCCACATGCTCCTCATTCAGTGACCGTGTGGCAGGGCTGCTAATCGGAAGGAAAATTAATAGTGGATCAATTAATCATAATAGTGGAAAATTAAAAGGTGAATCACTTTTCTGTCAAATCGACTCACTCTGAGGTCACTCAACAGCTATACATGATGCAGGGGAAGCGGGAGGAATGAATGATTATGGGTTGCCTCTCAAAAGTGGCCTGCAATTAAACTGAATAAATTAAACATCTTGTGCAACTCAATTCGCTCTCCGAAAACCCTGTACATTCAGGGCTTATGACTCCTAAAAGAGTTTATATTAGCTCTTGTTTTCCCTTTGCGCAAGAGGACAGCCCCTATCAGCACTAGCAAGTATTTTTCCATGCAGTAGACAACTCCATTGTGGAATTCTCTGTCACAGCTGTGACAGCCAGGAGTGAAAATGGGTTCAAAAAACAAATAGACAAGCTCCCAGGCATCACTGGCTATCAAACAAAATTGCTACGACTAGCGTCTAGTTCAAGAAGACTTTACATCACTAACCATCAGGAATGGGAAAATACACCGTATATCTCACATTTCTTAATTCTTCTACTGTTTCTTTAATGACTGTTCCTGCCCACCACAGAAAACAGCGTTATAGTGTTGGGATCCTCTTGATCTCATCCAGTATGTGACGGCTTATACTAACTGTACACATATCTCACAGGAGTTTGCCACCTCATCTATAATCAGTGAGACCCTCGCAGGAAAACGCAGTGCTATCACTAGCATTATTGTCACGTCATTAGCGAAGGTCTACAAATTCTGAACTCCTCTAGAAAGAGTTGCTCGTAAAATGAAGATGGAACAGGGGAGGAAAAAAAGAGATCCATGAAGCCAAATGTTTTCAAAAAGAAATACAGAGCCGGAAAAATACGGTGACTGCTAAGACATTTGCTTTTGGGCCAAAGAGAAAAAATGAAATCAGTAAAGATGACATTTTTTACTCAAAAAACAAATAGGAATAAATATTTAAAAGGAATAATAATTTTTAAATGAATGTATTTTAGATTACAGGTTTGATTTAAACTCCACCTCATCTATTAGCCTAAGCTTTTGTGTGAAGATTCAGATTTTGACAGATAAAGTTTCTTTGCAGAGGAGGCCTTTAGGTGTCACCGAGATGGAAGGGACGTAATCGCGGGTCTCGGTACCGCTGCTCACCAGAGCCCCGATTCCCCGGAGCATTTACCTGAATTTAGCTCTAGAAATTAGAATGCCATAAATAACAGATCCACGAATCAAAGCAGGTGCTCAAGAGTCCTTTTGAAGAAGGAAGCTTTCCTGAACTTGAGGCCAGGTGATTAGTATGGACTCGGCCCAGAAATATATACATCAAATGCATGAACAGGAAACACGGTTCTTTAGTGGACAGACAACTGCTAAGAGAAGAATCCCTGCAAGATGGCTCCTCTGAGTTTCATCCGAATTCACCCACGATGAGGAGAGACAAAGTGGGGTGAAGCGCTTGACAGACACCTCCACCCACCAGAGCACCACCAGGTGCCCGAGTCCCACCCGAGCCCCGAGCCCCGGCCGGCGACATTCCTGCCTCCCCGCGACACTTTCCCCCCAGCGGGCGCCAGGCGCGGGCAGTGACAGCAGGCCCGCTGGGAGCGGCCGTCCCTTCGCAAGGCCTTACAGGACCGGCTACAGACAGCGTGAGAGGGCCAGGGGGAGAGCAAAGGGCAGACCCTGCCAATGGATTTGGCACCTGCAGCCAGCGAAAGGGAAGGAGAAAGGCAGCCCTATATTTAGCCAAGAGACATACAGGCTCTCTCAAGAAAGGCTCACTGCTCTGGAAGGTTAAAGCAAAGCAAAATCCTCGTCCGCTCCCTCCGGCGGAGGCTGCTGGCAGTCCCCGCATTCCTGTGCTGTCACCACCTTCTCCGCTCCCTCGCCTGCCCGGGGCCGGGGCTGTCAGGGGAGCCTCTGCTCACCCTCCCGGAGCAGCCCAGCGCCCTGCTCGCTGCTGCCGCCATCTGCGAGCGCAGACCTGGAAGGAAGCCTAATGGTTTGGTGATTTTAGAATTAACCGCTACGTTTTCATTATTCAGGTTTGTTTCACTTTAAGCTGCATTTTGACTTGAAGTCTCCAAACGCAAAAGGGCATTTCCTTAACCCATTGCACTGCAGAGCTTGTAAGTCATGTAATAGTGCAGCATGCTGAAGGCATGGGCCTGAACGAGAGTCAGCCTGTTCCTCTTGAAAGCTATTTTTGCTCTGCCTAAATGCTACGGATTCAGAAAAGCCATGCGGTGTATATCGCAGCTTTACTCCTCATTTTCCACTGACACATTTTTCCTCCAACCTTCCCAAGAGCCCACAGCAGTGAGGTGAAGGGAAGGGAGAAAACGGCAGAAGTTTCCCTTTTCTGCTGGGAGTGGTTTAGGAGAGCCTTAGGGGCTGGAGACTGCTGTCTCGCGCCTCGCACTTTGGAGCTGGAAAGGAGAAAGGAGGAAACTTTTTGGAGGAAACAGCAAGGAGGAGGGCTCCCAGTTGTTCTGCTCCGTCGTGTTGCCATGGCTGGGCGGGCTTTAGCTTCACTGTTTGTCCCTGGCCATCCCTGCCACAGGGGACGATGAACGCTACGATGGTGAGGAAGGAGCTCTCCAGAGGAGCTGGCTGAAACCAGAGTCCTTCGGACACCTCTGTGACAGTCCTAACCGCTCGAGGCGGCCGTGGCCGGGCAGGGGAATCCTGCCCACATGGGTGATGCATTTGTGGGCAGACGGCACGGTTGCGATCTCCACCTCACCAATGCTCTGCACCCCTAGACAGGCACATCTTGCTCACCCCAGCAAACAAGGCACGGAGCTGCTTGGAGAAACCCTTCACCTTTGCCCAAAATTTTGCTTCTGTTCCTGCCACTAATGTCAATTATCAATAGCAAATCTCAACATTTAATAATTTTCTTAATTTAATGAAATGTCCTGACAAAAAGTGCTTTTCTTTTTTTTTGAGGATAGCAAGTACTTAATGGGACAATGCTGTGTTTTAATAAAGACCAATTTTTCCATAGAACCTAGTTTCACCAGACTCACCCCAAGTGCTAAGCTCATTTTGAGCACACCAAACTCCAGGAGTGATGTAAATCCTTCCTTTTTTCTGACCGGTCTTACATATTTTCCCTAAAACATAGTTTGATTTACCTTTTTTTGTTGGCTTATTTCTTTGGTCACTGATCACTTGCAGTAATTCTTTTCTTTTCTCTCTGTTACTACTTTCAAAAGTGCCAACGTTATGTTTTAAAATAACTTCAAAGTACTGCTGGCCCTCCTCTACACTGTGTATTTCCAGCTCTGCCTGCCTTCTCATTAAAACTGGCCTTAAGCCTAATGTCATTTTCCTAACTTTTTCAGCTACCCCTGTCCTTTGTTCACTGAACAGTCTTTGGATTTGTTCTTTGTTTTTCCACAGAGTATTCCTGGTCTTGCCTATGTCATTCAGCAAGAAATCATTACTCCAAGGACTTTAAAGGAATACAAAGAATAAATATAACGCAGAACCATCACCGTGACCTGTAATAATCCAAACATATGTCTAGGACACACATACACACACACACAAAATCCCCCACTGCATACAGCTTTAAACAAAAACATGTAATTACTTTAACACACACTATCAGTAAACTCTGTTTCAAGATTCTGCAAGCTTTATGTAAAAGACTGAGGAGAATAAAAAACCAAGTCCCTATAGGGAAGAACTTGAGGTAATCCTGGATCAAAAGCAGCAGAAACATTAGGAACCTTGCTGAGAACAGTCTTTGCATTTGTGTAAATTACGCTGTGGTGCGTTTAATTTGTTATCTATTAACACCCAGTTCCTGATCCCCACTGCTACTACATAAGCTTTTTTTTTTCTCTGGGTTTTGATTGATAACAGTTTGGCGTGGGATTTTTTTTCCTCTTAGTTTCATTGCCATAACTTTATGACATTGAATTTCCTCTTGAAAATTGCACGTTTTGCTAGAACTCTCCATGTCTTTTGGCAGGTTCAGTGCTCCAAACCTACAACCTTCCACTAGTTGCAATAACCGCCTCGTTTAAAATCCCAGATCATTCATGAAAGCAAAATACAATAAATAAATAAATAAATACAGATTTACCTTTGATAAAAGGGTACTTACATAAATGTCTTCATTAATTCCTAAACTCAGTTTCAATTTAATATCAGCCTTGAATTTCAATATCATCTACCTTATTAAAGTTGCTTCAGAAATACACAAGCTTCACATAGTTTGCTCTGTTTTCTAAAAATTCATGTTCCCCACAGCATATCAACTTGTCATCATCTGAATATTTACAGAATAATCTCTTTATTTGCTTTTTGTTATGCCAGATACTTAAGTGAGACTAACTGGCCAGCAGCTCCCTGGGTTGTTTGCTTAGCTGTTTATGAAGAAGAGATCTCAGCAGAAATACATGCTGGTATTTCCTCTTATCACATCATCTGAATGGCTCTGCTTTTCCCCTCAGGATGCTCAAGTCCAAACCTCCAGGTCTAGATTATTTTAAAGTGTTTTCCTTATCTGGAGACTCAGGAGTTTGTTATTATGAATAACGAACAATACACTGCTTTTCCTCATTAAAGCACTGTGCAAACATTGGCGTGATTTGTGCTCCGGGGCTGGGAGCAGGGAATGGTTGCAGCCGGCTGTCCCTCAACACCAGCACACATTCCCTGCTAGTCCCACCAAGCCCCAGACCATTCACGCAGGAGTGTGGACGACTGCCCTGGCCACAGCAGCCTTTCCTGAGTGACCATACAGTGGGAGGAGACTTCTTCACTGAACAAAAAGCTCTGTTCAAGTCAATGTTTGGCAACTTAGGAATTATTTTGCTGCGTTTCTCACCCTGTAAAATGTCTTTGGCAATTGGTAAGGCTGGTGGGCCAGTGGCAATACCAGGGTTAAGGACTTCTTGATGCCCAGGGTATCAAAGGCAAATCCCACTTCTACACCACATTAGCACCACCCTAAATGCCCTGATTCTGTAGTCGTGGACAGTGCCAGGGGCAGGAACTCGTTAATCCAGCACTGCCGCCAAATCCCTTGTGCTGTGGAGCTGCTATCCAAAAAATACAATGTTTAATGACAAAACTTGCTTAGGCAGCTGCTCAAAAGGAGAGACAAGTTGCTTACACATGCATAGACCTGAATGACCTGTCTTATGCGGACTTCAAGATGCTTCATAAATATCTAAACCATCTAAAACCAAGTATTATTTAAAGCATCTGAAAAGTAACCACATCTCTAAGCATCAGAGCTTCAGTTCCCATGCTCCAAGGCGATGAAGTGGGCACTGACATCCACTATCCATTTGCTGCTCAGATGCAGGGTGCTGTGCCTGCAGCAAGGAAAGCTGAAAAACATCTGAAGCAACTTCTGGACCACCACAGTTTCTGCCCCATGCTTCAAAGTACATTGAAATTGCACCACCTTATGCTTTCAGGCAGGGCATTATGGTAAATCACTCCTGTTTCAATTTACCAAATGCAGGTAAAAACACAGCTATGTCATATTAAGGGGTTTTCTGAATGCAAGTTCATTTAAGGGCAGCAGTGTTGTAGTCTCTAGAGGGAACATGGTTTTGAAGCTGAGGCTGTAACCCATCGCTTCCAATTCCCTGGAAGCCCCAATTCTGACTCACAGCTCTCCTTTCACCTGCAGAGTACTCTCAAAAGCTAACTCCCCTGCTTGCACACGTTTCTTTTTCTGTGCTTACCACTGCTTTTGTCTTATGTTTTAACACAAATCATAAGCTTAATTAACATTTTTCTATTGTATTCTTCTACTTAGATTTTTTTAAGTTTCATTTCACTCTTTTTTTTCTTCTCGAAAATATTGTTGTAGCCTGGAGAAAGTGTCTGGTGAATTTACACAACACTAGGATGGGCCTAGCTTTGAACCCAGGGTGGAGAAACTTTTGATACGTTTCCAGACCATATAATTTTCTAGTCAGGTCTCTGGAGTTTCTGAAAAAAAAAAAAATTTCCCAGGCCCCGCACGTCTGTGAGATGTACCAGAGGAAAGCACCCAGTCTTTCTGAGAGGTAAGGGGCTGATTACACAACTTTCAGCACATCCTGAAAGCTGATTCCAAAAACTAATATTGCCTTTGGCGTCATGCAGAGTTCTTCACGTGGCCTTTTGAGAAGAAAGCAAGCACAGGAATGTGAAGGTTTTTTAATACAGCTTGCAAAGAAGAGAAGTATGGAGTTGAGAAATGAGACCAAACAACCCAAGATCTAACTCAGACTTGACCAAACCTTGACCACATCTTTCACTACATTTTGTTTTTGTCCTCTCCATTCAATGTGGTGGTGCAACAAAGGTCACTCAGCCAACCAGTATTAAACTGGTTAAAAATTTTCACACTCTATTCTCTAGCTAGTACCCACTGAGAAGGATGGATGTGCTGGAGATAAACTGCTGCTCTTGGAGACAAAAAAACGCTCAGATACAAAAAGCTCAGAGATTTCAAAACTGCTCCTCAGACAAAACTTCTTGCCAAATGGATGCCATGAATGTTCTACACACATTTGGGAGGTAGGACGACAGCTTGTCTTTTTACAGTGTGAATAACTGAGACTGTAATTTGGATAGCTGATTAAAAAATGACTAAAACTTCAGTGCACTTCTTAGAGCAACTCAGTTGTTAAAATGTGTTGGTTAGACACCAAAGCGTGCTGAACAAACAAAACCTTTTTATCACATAAGCCAATCATTTCCATATATACATATATATAATAAATAGAAAGGAGACAGGGTAATGCAAATTCCCCCTCTAAGCTGGAAATGAATTTTTTTTTTATTGGCAAGTCTTTCACTGCCTGACTACATTTGGAAATCACTCTGACTTGCCTTAAAATATAATACAATAAAAGGAATTTTCTCTTCACATTTTTCATACTCAAGCTATCCTAAAACAATTTTCCAACCAGGCTGACAGAGCAGTGGCAGTTTACCAAGACACAGCCTCCTGAACACTGATTTTGTTTAAGGTAAAAGGGACTGTGAGCCCAGTCGAGGTGAGAGACGTCTGTGTGGCTGATGGTGCCCCCAAAAACCAGCATCCATACATGGTGCTTCCCTGCAGCCTGCTCCCACCTCATCCCAGTCCTCACACAGGAGCTCACCCCTCTCCGCACCTCCTCCCCCTGCTTTTCAATGGAGAAGGATTTTAAATTGGGATCCCCTCTCAGTGCAGCGTGCACCTACCAACATGCCTAAGGCAGTCCTCAGCTGCAGCGCTGGAATGAAGAGGCTAGAGGGATGGAAAATGGGTGGAAACACCTCTAGAAACACCTCCGCATCCTCACTACCACTCGTGGGCACAACCTCAAAGACCTTGTGCTTTGAGCAAGGCCCACATCAGTACACCCACCCACCCGGGGGGTGCCCACCCTGGCAGCCACAGCTCAGCCCCGGTCCTGCACCAGCTCCAGCCCATCTCTGACCCACGGCAGCACCAGGCAGGAGGAGATGACGAGCCCAAAGGGGTTGTGCCGGAGGGAAAGGTCCCGCTCACAGCTATGGAGGACACAGGTTCCCAGCAGTAACCCAGCTGTCTCACAAGCCTGACAAAATCTGAACCGTGATGATGGTCTTGCAGAAAACTGAACCAGCAGCAGGAACCAAGTTGCCTGGAAGTCAGAGAGACCTGAAAACGCACGGCCAGCAGCTGCCCTGAACTCACTGCACTGGCTGAACTCCCATACTAGCGCGATTTCGCTAGCATTACAGTAATATCTGAGAGTCCTAGAGGTGAACTAAGACCTCTCTCTGCCAGGTGCTGCGCAAACAGCGTAAATTCACAATTTACTGAAAAAGCAACCAATGGACATTCCCTTCCTCCAGAGCAAAAGAAATGAAAACAAATAAGTGAGACAGATAAATAGAAGTCAGCAAAGGAATTTGTGTCTATCCTAGAAAGTATTTCAGAAAAAGAGTGAGCCTTTAAAAATGATAGCTTGAGAGAGAAGCACAGTTGCCAGGAATCAGAGACTATACTCCCACCAGATTTAAGATGTTTTAACAAAATACAGTTCATTTCTTTTGTCTTGAAAGAACATTTAAGCATGTTTTAAACAGTGGGATTTTTCCTCAACCTTCAGCACATGCCTGTTTTCATCCTTGGCTTTGGAGAAACTGGCTCCACCCTTGAAGGAAAAGAAAAGAAACACACAACGCTGCCAGTTTCATTTCCGAGATGAAGGAGGATTTGCAATTGCAAGCAGGTCCTCCAGTTCAGCACTTAGCCTTTGTGTGTAGAGACCACACAACATTTTCGTTGAAGGAGTACCTGGTGGAATACAAGGGTGGACATTACTGAAGTCAACTTTCTGGCAACACAGTGCTGGGAACATTAATTGTTCTGCTGTTTTCCTGCATGTTCATCTCTTATTTATTTAAGCTAACATGGTATTTAAGCTAACATGGAGGGGACAGAGACCATATTCTTATAGTAAGCCTGTGAGGAGGCTTAATAGAAATGCAGGTGAAGCCAGACAGAGGGCAGGAACTGCACCTTTTGCTCAGGAAGATTCACCAGATGGTTTCTCAAGTCCGCGTTTGTTCAATAACTAGACACTCATGAAAGTAAGGAACTTCTCTTTTCATAGCTGTTACTTTTAAGATGAAGAAAGAGGATGTTCAAAAATGGGCTTTTCAAAAATGGAACACAGTAAACTCAAGGAGCAGGTCAAAATCATGATACATACTAAGCAGCTATCAATCAGTAGTAGAAACAGTTCACAGAGTTTACTTAACTTGTCTGTCCTGCATACTTTACTATCGGAGCCATATATTGGCTGGGATAGTTTTTTCCAAGCCTTTTCTGAGCAGATTACTCCCAAGATGGTGCTCCTTGACACACCAACACGCCTTGTCCAGAGGCCTTTTTCCAGCAGCAATGCCTTCGGAAGCATACAAGCCTGGAAAGCAAATTTGCTTATAATGATTTAGCATGCTCGTCAGGGAGCTAGGGAACTCCTGTGCCTTTGATGTCCACCATACATACTGAAATACAGTAGGTGTGTTCTATAAGTACTATTCCAAGCCGAGATCAGGTGGGACAAGCACATGCCCAGTACAGAAGCAGAAGTACTGCTGATTTTTGATGCAGATCCATCACTTCTGTTTCTTAGACTTCTCCAGAAATCTCTCTCAAAACAAATCTGTTTCATTCACGTGTGTGAAATGGGGCTTGGCACTAACAAATGCGACAAAAAACAAAAGGTTTGATTAGTTCAATTTCTTCTTATTGCCAAAGCAACATCAAACAGAAACTACTTATTTTTTTCTTGAAGGAAAAGGTTATATGGCACTAAGTTGAGAAAAACATTACATTTTCATGCAACTGATCACAGTTTCTTATCACATTAGGTATTCAGGCTGTTCCAAACTGACTCTCACAGTAACATTTGTAAACTGTATTAACCGTCAATTTAAAATGCATTTATCTATGGATTACAACCAATTGATTACTCAAGAGTTCAGTAAGCCAAAAAAGAAAAAAAACAAACAAACTTTTTTTCCCAAAAGACAAATACTTTGTGTCAAAAACATATAATTAAAATATGCATCCAAACATTAAAAAAATATTTTTAATAAAAAGCGCTTTCTCAAGTCAGCAACTATTAGGACCTAAAGCATATATTTTGGTAAGAATGGATTTGCTAATATAAGAATTTTTATTCTAGGTGTATTTTTATTTTTATTCACTGGCATTGCAATTTGCACTAGAATCGATAAATCTAGCATGCTGTGTTTCTTATATCCCAAAAATTCAGTATCGTACTCTTGAGGTTCAACATCCTAAGTACATCAGTGATGCATTCAGCACAGAGCACTCTTCTGAATCTGCTACCCATTTATGGATGCAGTTTTGCACCTGTAGTCATAAGGCAGTGCCACTGAAAGCCTTTAGAAGCTTTATGCCAGCACAATTAGGTAGCTATCCAGACTGCATCAAAACACAAGTGAAAAAGAGAGATTTGCAAGGATGCAAACTAGCTTCTCACTTGTCTCATGCTCTGATGCTGTTAATGTAGCAGTGTGCCAGCAGCATGCAGCTGACCTCCAGCACATCAGGACACTGCCCGATGAGGTGGCACTTGTGCGATCCAATTAACTCTGCCCATGTCTTGAACCTTGTCTCATTTACATGTCAGTATTGGCAAGAGACGCAATAATGACGGTGGAAAGAAAAGGGCTCTGCAGTGCTGTCTTAGACTTGGGGCATCTACCAGCACTTTAAGGAGTGTCCCTAGCTGAGATTTCCGGAGGGAAATCAGTCTGAAGCAAATACATGGTTGCTATGAGAGTTAGTGCTAATATAAGTTGTTTTGCTCACTGCCACAGTCTGAGAAGAATGAGGTAAATGACTCAGCTTTCTTCACATGTACACAACAGCATTTCAAACGTACCTGCAAGATCACAAATTTGTGACACGAGACACTTAAGATCACTACCCCAAGAATCTCTATCAACACAAAATCGGGCTTCTTCGCAAACATTTTCAACTCCTAGGACATTTACGCAATGAATATAACTAGCCCCATTTTAAAGATGGCAGCTGAACCAGGGAACAACTGGCAATAGACCACATAAATGGGTCGGTCTTCTATGGCAGAGCCGCTAAACCCAAACAAGTACTTAAAGCACAAGACTCGCATGAATTTAGAACTGAATTTCCACCATCTGCTGTACTGGAAGCCCTGTGTAAGAGTACTATTAAAATTAAAATCAACTGAAAATCTTATGGTTAGATAAATTTTAAATGGATCCTTTAAGAAAATACATGAGCAAATAACAAGATCTGCAATAACGCAGAGAAAATTAATTACCTAGGCAGACTCCTTTTCAAGTTCATGACTCATGCCAGCATATAAATGTCTGCATGAAGCCAGCTCTTAATGCTAATTCTGTTGCTGTAAGAAAATTGTAACCTTCTCTGTAAAAAATGAGTACATACCTTGCTATTGATTTTTCAAGAGTCTGACTTGAAGAATGCTGTACTGCAACCGCAGATTTTCACTAACACCCTAAAATGTTTTGCTAAATTTTGTTTTTTCCTTGCACAGATACCAAAGACTCCTAGCCACATCCCATTCAGCCTCAGCTGCACAGAAGTTGTGCTCACATTCACTTCATTTGTTCCTTTTACTTGAATACAGAAATGGCAAATGTATCATTTAATAGGCCAAAAATCCCATTCCATATAATGACAATACCATGGTACAGAGAGTACAAAGAGTAGGAGTATGAAGAAAAGATGCATTTTGTTAAAACTAGTTTGTGGTTCAAAACATACTCCCCCTTCCATTCCCCTGCCAGGAGCTCATCTGTTTATCAGACAGTGCTGGCACCAGGTCGCAGCACCACAGCTCAGGCTGGGCTTCTAGAAGAGCCATCCCTGTCTGCCTCCAGGAGGACGTGTCTCATAACAACAGCATCTTGCCACAGAGTTAATTTAGGCTCATGAGCTACCAGCTGTAGGTATCTGCTTTTTATACAAGAATTACTGAAAGGCCCCTTGTTCTCGTTCGTGTGATGCAGGCATCCCGTCCCTGGCAGTGGGCAGGATGTCTGCAGCACGCCAACACCAGAGGTGTCACCAGGATGTGGCAGGCCCTCTACAGACACACAGCCACACACCTCTGCTGCTGAAAGGGGCCCGAAGCACCATGTCTGATGACGCACTAAACATAGCAGAGGTATTTGGCTGGCAGGCTGAGAGTTGGTCAAGTGTCCTGGCGGCCCCTTGCATGCCACAAGCATCTCACTCCAGGGCTGCCTTCCCACTACAGAAAGCAAAAACAGGGCAGGAAAAAGGAAGGGATGAGGAAAAATGCTTCCTCCCCATCACACTTTCCCCTCGCTTCACCAGCCCCATGTCCATGGCACCGGCGAGGCTCAGCACGGTGAAGGCTGAAAGCAGGAGGATGTTGCATCTTGTCACCTTCCGCGCCCAGCCTCACCCCAACTACTGGCACCCAGTGGACCAGGCAAAAGGGTAAAATTGGTCCAGTGTTGACAGGCACCTGTGGAGGAGGGGATGGGTAGGAGATGGAGGCAATAGGGAGTGTGCCGTACGCTCCTCCCCGCCCCTGCCACGGCACTGCAAGGCGGCTAGGCTGGTCCTGGGTGCGGGAGTGGGCACCTTGCAGGCACAGGGGAGGTGACGACAGGAGCGGGGAGAAACTGGAGTAGTGAAGATCACTTGTCCCGCTCCCTTCCATCATTTTCCCCATTTTTTTCTCACCTCCATGTGTGCCAACAGGGAAGAGGAGGAATGAAGACAAGCAGCAAAGAATCAAAACATGTAGGAGGCGAAGGGGCTCCTCTTGTGTCACCTCCCTCCCCCATGGGCTGCTGCACAACACAGCGTGTGCACCCAAAGCAGGGCAGATCCAAGCAGCTACATTTATATGATGCAGTGGCAGATGGTGTAGTCCTAGCCCGCACCTGCAAAGCAGCCCAGCCTTATCCCAAAGTGCCATACCCAAGCTGCATCTGGAGGTAACATGGTCAACAGCATCTCTGCACCCCATTTCCTAGACAATGTGGACACAGCACCTACATCCTTATTTAGATGGCTGTGATGTAAAGAGGAGAAAGGGACAACTCAGAGGAGTTAAACAGAAAGATAATTAGAGAATGGTTTTTTTTTCCTGTAAAAATGATATGTGTGGCTTTTTTTGAAAGCGAACTTTAAAGGTGAAATGCTTGGGTAGCGAACTCATGAATTCCTTCCATATATTCTCAGAAAGTGAAACAGAACATGACCAGTGTTGCCCTAGATTGATTTTATGACTTTGTTATTATTTTTTATTCATACCACTGACATAGACATGGAACAACCAGTCAACTGGGCAAATATCAGTATTTCCAGCTACACTGGAATAAAGCAATTTGCTGGATGTTCCAATGTTTCTGCATCAAAGTAGTAATAGATATTTAAATTGTTGTTTAGACTTCAAAGTTAAGATGAATGGGGGCATTCTCATTTCTTTCCTGCTGCTATGCTTTCAGGTTGTGCCTTTTAATAAGACCTGGCATGTGCAATTCACATCACACAGAGTAATTTATATTTAAAAGCTACAGATCTTATTTTCGGAGAAACATGACAGGCATCTGTATACAGTATGTTACCTTGATTTGGCCTGTTCATCTTAATTGCAGCAACTGAAAAGCATCCAAGCAGTC
Organism: Chauna torquata; assembly: GCA_013399475.1. NCBI lineage: Eukaryota > Metazoa > Chordata > Aves > Anseriformes > Anhimidae > Chauna > Chauna torquata. Next base: position 92,311 of record VXAL01005084.1, on the reverse strand, counting down.
TGTTACGCGGCTTGAATACCTCCTTCATCATCGCATCCGCACAATACAGCACTTGTTTGCAGTAGCCACTCAGCATGCCAGGGGAGATCTATGTCACTGTACGCTCCTGCTCAGGAACCCGCCCCATGTGAGATATCTTCCAGAAAACAGAACAATTCTGAGACTTGAGATCAAACTCACACACTCTCATGATCCTTTCTTGGTGTCCGTTAATTTTGTCTGCGTCACTTCCCTGATACACAGAATTCTGGTCTTTAGCTAAAGTTTACTGACATCTTACTAAATTTTGTGGGAAGCTGGAGAGAGGAGAGGCAGAGTACACGCAAGAGGTTTGTTGTGGCAATGATCTGTAAAAATGTTATGGATGTATTTACTCTGCTAAAAGGCTCTTTGCTAGATATACAATTGGATACTTGTTTTATTTATTATTTGCTGCTCTGTTCAAGCTGAAATTATTTTAAAGGATTTATTCTGTATAATTAGAGGGGTGAGGGATGGATATTTTTTTACACAAAACAGGGATCTGGCTTTTTAAATACCTGAGGCAATATTTGCATTTGTAAAACAGGACAAACACGAGAGCATAAATCAACAAGAGCACTGCAAGTACATTGTCAAGGACGCAGACCTTAAGAAGGCCATTTAGCTTGTGCAACCTAAGCTACACTTGAAGATTTACAATTGCGGAGAAAGGTTGTATCATTTGCCTCTTAAGCAATGCAAAAACAAAACAAAACAAAACAGTTATTAATTTGTGTTTCTGGAACGTGTAATGAAAACAAGATATCTGCAAGTCCCAAAGGCATTCCATAATGCCCCCACTTTGCTATTTTCACCACGCCGACTCCCAACAGTGTACCAAAGCCCTCTCTCCTCTGGGCCCACCTGCAATAAAACACCGGGATCCTCTCTTTGATAGTGAGCAGGACTGCGCTTCTCGCCTGCCAAGACGTTAACAGCTCGGCTGCAGCAGAAGAGCCTCTGGAAGGGCCTCGCTCGCGGCTCAGGAATGCTGCTCAAGCCTCCGCCACTCAGGTGTTGTTAAACAGCAGCAACAGAGCAAACATCTGCAAATTTATTCTAAACATTGGCACCAAGCAGGCCTATTCTGAAGAGAACACATGAATTACAGTCGTGCCCAAAGGTCGCTTCCAAATCTCTGGCGTAAGTTGATTTGCTCTGACAGAAAGAGGGAAACAAACTAGGGACCTGGAGAGATGAGTGGGACAAAATTCCCTGGTGAAATTGATGGCTGTTTTCGCCTGATCTTCATGTGATGAAACTGAGCTTGTGACTCATCACATTAAATTACATTTCCAAACTGCCCCAGTAGAGTAGAGAAGAGCAAAAATACGGCTCAGAAACTAGAAGTTCTGGTTTTCAGCACCAGGTGGACACTGTTAGGGACCAAGAAAGGAAACAAGAGCCGTGGAGGCATCTCAACTTCAGCTAACTCCACACTTTATTTAGCTAACAACATACCCCTTACCAAAAGCTTTGAATCTCTGTTTAAATAAAAAGCCTGGCAGAGAAATATTCTGATTTGTAGAGGCAACAGACTGTTAAATAAAGATTATTTAGCTCTTCACTTCTACTAGGTATCCATATACACTCAGCTGAATTCTATCATATTGGTTTTAACATCGTATCCCAAAAATTCAGGACAGAAATAGCAACGCTTTTTTAATGTCAGGGAGTAACAAACGAGGAAATTAAGAAGGCATATCTACACAATAAATACATGTTCTCATTTTTCAGTTGGTTAGTGACTTTGGAGGTTTGTTGTGCTTTCTGGTGGGACAGAATAAGTGTAAATCAACACTCAGCTTTCAAACAAGAAGTCAGTGGGCATCCCAAGTACTGCTCAAGAACTATGTCTGGCTTCTGTAACAACAGTTCCTTACTCTCATAATTTCTTATTGAAACACTAGGTTACTTTTGATGCCAATGTGGTAGCAAAAATGGGGCTCGCTTCCACATCTTCTGTGCTAAAACATACAAGAAAAAGGACATTTTAAATTCTTTTTTTTTTGTAGTGGTTTCCAAAACTCAATAAAAATGTACAGCTTCCATCTTTCATTTCTGAACTGGTTAAGCAATTTGCACTGTCTTATTTTTTGTTCTTTCTTAAATGACAGTTACAAGGGGATAAACTTTGAACAAAGAGACAGAGAAATGATGAATCCTGTTCTCAACTGCTTCATGCATAGAAAGAAAACCCTGACACCCACCTACAGAAGAAGGTCTAGACATGATTTCCTTCCCTTCACAGTTTTCTCACAGCTAATTGAAAAAAACAAGGAGCTTTTAAACACGAGTTTAGTTACAACCATGTAACTAACCTATCCCAGTCACTACAGTTACAATCATGTTAATACTATGCTCTTCCACTAAATGCTCCCATTGTCACAGTTAAAACAATCTTCAAATGCAAAGAAATTAGTCATTATTATTATTATTATTATTGTTATGTCCATGCACTCAAATTACTTTTTCTTAACTGTTCTTCACAGATGCCTTTTTTTTTTTTTGATATAGTCTAAAGGAAGCTGATGAGTATCAGTCCATTGCAGGTACATTGCATTTGCGCTCACCTTTTTTGTTCTTGCTAGAAACATTACTACCCAATTTGCTTGCATATAGCCCATGATTTATCTGTAAAAATAGCCCCAAGTATTTAGCAGTAATGCTGGTCATATATATACGTGAATAGATACGACATCAACCTTCAAACCGTTCTCTTCCTGTAATCCCCTTGTTTTGATCCTCCACGTGGTTACTATCCTAAAGTAACACATGAAGAGTTCAACTAAGATATCTGGTGTACACACAGTCAGGGTTATTCTCTATTGCAAAAATCCTGTAGTCTAAGTGAATGACATAGCCTAAAGAAATAACCACAGATTTTTCTGCCAGATCCTCATTTTACTATGAGGTTGGTGGAATGGAATAAATATTATTTAAGACAATCATTTATAAATATTCATTTTATAAAAGCACTGTTCTGGTAAGGAAAAATCTTTCTGAACGAAGAAGGGACGTGATAAAAAAAAAAAGAAAGCACTGCTTCCTTCAGGAAACTGGGTCAACCCCATGCCAGCTGTTTGTGTATGGAGATATTTGTGGCTATGATATTATGATAAGCCTTGCACATCTTCAGTATCTTTCACTGAAACAACCCAGAGCCCTTCACTAGCAGAGATTTGACACACGTTGAAGATAGGCAAACATGAATACTTTCATTTTACACTCATGCATGGGGAAGTTAAATGGGGTTCCTGGCCGTAAAGCCAAGTGGAACCTGTGGCATGGTTGAAAAGAAAACCCTCAGTAATATTTGGCTTACCATTCTATCCAGTCACCAGTCCACAGGTTCCCCTGAGGTCAGTACATTTCAGTCCCTAAATGATTATTTCTTATTCTGTGTTCCTGATATTATCTTGATGTTCTTGGCATATGTTAATAACCCCCGCAGGGCACGTAAACTGTTCTGATGGTCTCAAACTAATAAAAGAACGGTTCTTATCAGGCATAGAGGAGATTCCTAGGAAACCCATTAACAGTTACAGTGATTCACTCAATTTTCCATTGAACTGTATTTGCTACGCCATCAGCCTTGCTCATTGCATATTAACAAATGTCACATCTGTTAAATCCCCAGTAAATGGTAATTTTCCCCAGATTACTATCCACTTTGACAAGCGTAACTTCAAGCATATGTATTGTGGGATGCAGCACAGTAATGTTTCTGTTGGATTCGGCAGATGCAGCAGCAGGGCAATCTCCACCCTCACTCTTTTTGCCTCACGGAGGCAAAACACTGACCTAAACACGCCCGTGTATTTCAGGCACTACTGCTCACCTTACCATCCCAGTCCTTCATAATATTGCCTCTTTCCCCCTTCTCCTCTCTCCAGAGAGAGGTCTGGTCCCAGAGGAAGCCAGCCTTGGTCCTCAGCTGCTCTTGCTTACTCCCTGCTCCCACATCCGCCCCTGCCATGGAGCAGCAGCAAGGGGAAACCTCCCCAGCCTGGACGCCTCTGCTGGGGCCAGCAGGGATTCACGCGGCACTGCCCAGCAGCCACGAGCTAGCAGCAGTTCTCAGCTGCGGCCTGAACGCACGATTACGAAAGAGCTGAATGCTATGGCTCATGTGGTTTCCAAACCTTCATAGCTGCTGTCATCTCAACGCGCACTCCAAGTCAATGCATACATACAGATATCTGTGTTTAAACAACGACACAAATGTTCTTTGAGGAGTACCACTGCATAACCCAGGCCTTTGGCTAACAAAAGGTGATGGATATGAAGTGCATACGTGTTCATACACAAATGACAGGTTTTATATGTTTAGGGGGTTTTCTAACAGTCTAATTCCTAACACCTAGCCATGTCAGACCAGTGACTTTCCACAGTATCAACAGTCTTGAGGACACTGGGAAAGCAGTCATTATTATTAAAGTATAACAAAATTGTATTGGATAAACACGCGTGGATTTATTTTACCAGCGCTGGCATAAACCAAACATCTATGTCTTAGGGCAGGTCAGTACACAGCGAACGAGAAGAGAAGCCTCTGAGCTGTCAGGGTGGCTGCGGACACAGACAGGACACAACTGATGTTGTTTAAGTTTAGGCTTCCTACTAGCACTGCCTCTTCAAAGCTGGAGGCTCCAGAGTCAGGGGCCCCCAGAAAGGAGAAACAAAACAACACCAGCAACCAGGCAGCCAGCAGAGGCTCATGAAGCCACAGCCCTGGTGACTGACAGAAAAAATGACGAAAAAGTCTGGAGGAGTAGACAAGGGGGCCCTTCGAATTACAAACAACAAAGATAAATATTTTCTTTGATACACTTGCCAATTTTCTGATGAGATAAATGAAAGAGAAACTGCCCTAGGATCTGGATTCTGGACACCAGTATTTTCCACATTTTAGCCGTTTTTGCTCTGCCTTAATGTGCAATATAGCAATTTATAGAAACAGCAGTGTTTGAGAATAAAAGGCGTGCAATTTTTTGCTATTAAAAAAAAAAGTTACTTGTTTCAGAAGGCAGCAGACCCAACTATAACATGAGTTAATGCTAGTTTAAATATATTTTTTAATATACTCAAACTATCATTAAGCAATTATAAGCAATCAAGTGAAAGCTGTTTAACAGCTACCGGCCACAGCTGCTAGCTACCTTACCTCAGTCAGAAATCACCACCCCCTCAGTGGGGTGATTTAAACAAACCCATTTTATCACAGTGAAGTATAAGCGTTCGCATATTCAATTACTCAACTGAGAAATCAGTAGCTTCCAGGAGCAGGGAAGTAACTTCTTTACAGCTCCAAATGGATCTGGAAAGGGTGCGTCTGACAGTGCCCACCAATATTTGAGCTGTTCTTTCTCCAAAGGTGGCTGTCAGATTTTCCAGTTCATATTGCTACTAATGCTCCTCTCCGGGCTGCCAAGATAGCATGCGTTTAAAGTGCTGTTCTCCTCTGAAAAATAATTTTAATTAAAATGGTATTCAAGGGTCCCATATTCTTTGTTTCTCACTAATTATAACAGCACATTTGTTCAGTTTCCAAGCTAATGGGTGCTTTCGCTAACTGCCAGCTCCCAAATTAAACATGGGATCAGAAACTGCAGGCTTTTTTTCTTCTCGAGTCTTATTTTGCTGCCACTCCATCTTCTGGGGTTGCATATTCTCTGCAAGGAGAGCATCCGCCAACATCTCTGCACGTAAAACTCAGAGATGAGCTCTGCCGAGCATGCCTGACAGTGCAGCACACGTCCTGGTTGCTGTGCTGGGCCCATGGACAAAGAGAAGTCAGAAGTCAAGTAGATTTAAATTCGCCTACTAGGAAGAGTCAGTGGGCACACAGATTTTTCCAGTCTTCTCGAAACACTACTTGATGTGTACTTAGCCAACGACCAACACAGAGAATTTAACTAAAACATTTTGGACCTTGCCAATAACGCCTCTGTTCTCCCTGCTCAGAGACTCTGAACTAGAGGAGCAGGTGCAGGGGTGCGCAGAAGGTAACCTGGGGACAGACTGGGTCCCAGTGACATCCATATGCAGCGCTCCCATGCATAGAAAGAAAAGACCCTGCATGAAGTGAGAGGATTTACAGTGGACTTCTCAACAGATCAGAGTGTAACCACAGTTTGTAAAAGATATTGTGCAAGTTTAGGATTGACTATTTTGTCGCACTGTGTTGCTCTTTAAAAAGAAAACCAAAAGCATCCGCTAATAAATACAGCTGACAGCAAGTCCAGGAGCAGCCCCAGCAACTTATTCCTCCATGGGAAGTCCAAACGAGTTCCTGACATTCCCTCTGTGGGCTCACACAGGGAGCGGGTCCCCGAAGCTGAAGTGTTACCCACAGGATCCAATGGACGAAGTGGTGTGAAACTGGGTCCCTGTGATCAGAGGGTGCAGGGACAGCGCACATGTCAGCAGGAGTGGGCAAAATAAGGATGCGGAGGAGAAAGGGGTCACAGGAACCAGTACTTGCGCTTTCACAGAGGACACGACTCTCTCTTCAAGGAAAGTGATAGCTTTATCATTAGCAAATTGAAATAGCTCTTTGCTCTCCAAACCTTTCAGTTAGCTATCAGTCTGACATTTCCATAGCGATAACAGTCATAATTGTCTCAAAAACACTGTGCACCGAATCCTTAGGAAAAAATTACTGAAGGCACTAATATAATGCATAAACACACCATTGCTCCAAACTACAATTGGAAAGATACGGTCTAAGGCCTGACCTGCAAGCCCAGTTTGTGGACAGATGTGGCTGTTTCTAGAAGTTAGAGATTAGCGCATTCACATCAGCTGTGGTAACACTCAAAACACATTTTCTAAATCCGTCTGGTCCAGCAGAAGCAGGTACCGCGGGGACCAGGCATAAGGCTGCGAGTGGATTTCAGGAGGACTCTCTGGCTTTGGCTATGGGCAGTAACATCATCAGCTGTCCAGCTTTGGAGTGCTTAGTTTAAAAACCACACTGTTACTTTGGCCTAGACTTTTTCAGTGCAATTCCATGTTGCACCATACAACATATTTTTACAAATAGAAATCAACCACTTGACCACAGGAAAACAATAAATACTGCAGAATGACCCAAAGCTGCCACCAGAGGAAGGGTGTTAAATGGTCAAAGACGACTTGAAATTACCTCTGGGAATTACCTGGGAACTCAAGTATCAGGCTGCACTAAGTTACAGTACTCACCACATTTCTCCAGAGCTGCACCCCAGGACAGACACCTGCTGCAACTGCCGGACCCGCACGGGAAGGATCGTGCCACCTCGCGCAGCAAAGATCAGCTGGAACCCACAATTGCGGCCTGGGTGACGCTGTCTGCTCTTGCAAGTCTTCTAACCCTGCTGCTGCCAGATACCCACTGGCATTGCCATCAGCCCAATTATAAAAGAACAAATCACCAGGCAGAGAGGTTGACACCAGGAACTGGCTCTTCTGGCTTGTGTCTACACAGCAGTGAACTCTCTCCTTGGAGTAGCCAAGAGAGACTACAAAGCATTTCAAAGTACATTAGGGACACCTTTTCGTTTACAATGTTGAGACAGAACCCAAGACATGTTTATGAAAAGCTACAAGACCAATCTTCTTTCCCACATGTTTCTTCCCCGAGAAATGAGTAACTTTCAGATGTTTGCCACAGAAGCTGTGGCAGAGGTTCACCCAATCAGGCCACAAAAGCAGACCCACACCTTTGTAATAGCTTTCAGACTTCCACTATTTTCCCAAAACAAATTTTAAAAGTACACTTTCTACTAAAAATTAACATGTAACTTTACAATCATTGCTGCTTTAAGCACATTGGTATAAAATGGGTAATTTCCTGATTGATAAAAGCTTTATTAAAATACCATGATGCATTTTGGTGTAGTGCCTTTGAGACTAAGGATCAAAAATATTTTCAATGTACATATTTCTCTCAAAAAAAATCATTTTTTTTACCTCATTTAATTAATTACTAGTTTTTAACTGAGGGAAACTCTCTTTTTTCCCTTTCATGCCTTTGACATAAAGTCTCAGTCCTGCCCCATGAGATATTCCTACCCATCAGCCTACAGTTTTTGACCTATTAACATCACTAAAACACGCAAGCTATTCCAAAAAAAATTAAGTAGAATTTGATTCCCTATTCCCGCTAAAGTAATATACATTACAAATGTTCCAGTGATGTCTGTGATGCTATTTCTTGAGCAAGAAACCCCCATGCTAGTTTCAAGTGTCCTGGTAGGCTGCCTCTCACAAAAGACAGGTACCAAAACTTTCAGAGCCCTACCCCTAGTTTGGGATAATGACTTTACTTCCTTTCCTATAAAACAAGGTAAATAATACCTAAATAAGGCATGATTAGTCCTACTATTTTAAAGGATCTTTAATCAGTATTGCTCTGTATTATAAAAAATTATGTATACATAATTACAAATAGAGAACAATTAAGTCATTGAACTTTACCTTTTGAGCAGCTTTTATCACGGTTTTGGCTACCCTTCTTTCAGCCTAACATTGTCAAGCTAATACTGCCCTTCGGGCCATGAGGTAGGATGACAGACCAGAGTTGGAGACATAAGACACTCACACAAAGGAGACAAAAGACAGGGAGTACCTCCGCCGTGTAACTGATGACTTATGGAGGTCGGGTAGGGTGGAGAGACAAGCTCACAATCCCTGTCAGTGCCTGCAAGGTACAAATAGTACATGCAAGAGCAGAGAATGGTCAGAAAAGTAAAGGACTCAAGATAGGTGATGAGGATTCACCTACACCCCTTGACATTCGCAGTCCTGGACAGATCACTTGGACTTGGTGACTGAATGCCAGACAAACCACTTGGAGGCATGGTTTTGGTGCCTGTGAGTATGTGGGCTTCACAGTTTTGTTTTACGCTAAAACTGCCTTCCCCTCTGACAGAGCTCTGCTGCATTAGCTAGGCTTTGTTTCTGCAGTGTTACATCATTTGCTGTGTTATGACCTTCATTTTGTTCAGCATCATCCAGGTGCTATTGTACAGGTATGAAGTACATGTGTAGCTGTTATATGTGCAAAAGGAAATGCTTTTTAGTTTTGTGTACTATGAATAAGCCCTCCAGATGCCATGCTGCGTTTAAGGGAACCTAATCCTTTTTTGAGGAAGAAGAATCCACTTCATGTCACATTTCACAGACCCCCCAGCTATGCAACAGCAACTGCAGAAGTACAACCACGTCCCATTTAGACATTGCTAACGATGCTATCAGTTCTAAAGCCAGGTTTGTGTGCTCTGAGCAACTCCAGTTGTGTATGCTCACAAATGCAACAGCAGCTTCTGCAAACTTAACAGCAGTGAAACAACAGCACTGAATGCAGAAACCAGAAGAACACTGAAGTTGCTTTTACAAGCTGGAAATGAATACTGATCAGTCAGAAAAGTGAACAATGAGAAACCTAAGGTAAAATGTGTAATCAGAGCTTGGGCTTGACTATTCTAAGGGCTGCACACAAGTATTTTGACACAAACGCAGCATTAAGCGTTTGAATCCTTCATACCAGCTGTCTGCACCAGCATGGCAATGGGATTATGCTGGTCTACTCTTGGTCTTAATGCATCTTGAGTATACCACAGCTTTGCAATAACACAACTGCACGGTGTCAATATCCCTCAGAGCTGGATGCCTCACTGCAGACAGGCTGGCGTTTTGAGGCACACTGAACTGTACCAGGTAAGTTAAGACCTGTGCAGGTGGGGAACGGGAGGGACTGCCTGGTGCAGGAGCAGCAGAGGGAGGGCTGTGAGATCAGCAGGTCGTGGTGGCACCTCGGCTGGCCCATCACCAACATCCCTGCACGTCTTCGGGACACTCGCATCTCAGGCAGGGTTCCCAGATCAGAAGACAAAGGACAGTGAGTAGATCCTGGTGACTCAAGATAGGAGGAGAACAGAGAGTAATCCCTGTCAGCCTCACGTGGGTACAAAAGATACTACCAAAACCAGCACATGGTCACCAGGCTATGAAGAACTCAGGAGATAATCTGTTTGTCATGGCAAGGAAACCTGACCAGGCCACCTGGATGCACATACCTTCATGCCTGAATGCCAGACAGACTACCTGGACACATCTACATTGGTGCTTGTGAGTGCGAGAGGGAGAGTAAGTGAAACTGGATTAATTTTAAAATAAACAAGGTCCCTAAGGCATTGCATTGAGGTTTGCAACATTGTTGGTACAATGCTGCAACATGATTTCCTACAGAGATGCTCTGAGCTAAAGGATTGTACAGGATCTTGGTGTCATTGTCAGACTAGCAACAGCTGCATATGCAAGCATTTCCTTTTTTTTTTTTTTTTTTCCTGCCTGAGCTGCATTGGATTACAAAATCGAATGTATGAATTGGACAGGAAAATGCTGTACCTAATTAGCTAGACTCTACAGCCGAATAGCCGACTTCCACACTAAGTCGTTAAGGCAAACAACAAAATAAGAAAGAAGACTGGGCACACAACATGTGTGTCCAGCATTAACATAAACAATAGTTAAAAAAATGGAAGCAATATTCGATCTAATGCTTTAGGGTTTGCGCCAAGATCTATCACTGACCATATGGATACAGTACAAAGCATTAACCCACACCTGCCTGCTAAGAGGTCTGACATCACCACGGGGACTACCTGTGTTGGCTGCGGTTTAAAGCACCTCGAATGCTGGATAAGTCTGATCTAATCCTGTGTTCCTACTCACAGTAAACCAGTTACAGATCCCCAGACTCATTGTCATCTTCCTTTAAGTCTCCCTCCCCTTCAAGCAGATCTTGAACGTACAGCTGTCAGAGCAGGAATGAAGAGTGACAGCTGCAGTGATATTTCAGGCACCTATCTGCACACAGAATAAGCGTCACACTTTTTGTGGCTTTGTAAAGCTGTAACAACAACTTTAGGGCTGATTCTTATAATGCATGGTTTTTGCTAGTTTCTTAATAAGCATTAATTACTCACTCATATACCAGCAGCACTGAGCACTGCTGAGCAGCACACAGGTCATGATGTACTGGGTCCTACACATTTGCAACAGAATGTCTCTGCCTCTCCCACACCAAGTAAGTCTATTTCTACAGCCAAATGACTCCAGTTATTCCAAGATGGCCATCACAAACTGTCAGTTATCAGAAGGGCTTAAAAGCTACAGAGGAAAATTGGAGAAATTCTGAGCAACTTAAAGTTGCTAGCTATAAAACAGTAGTTAAGGTTGCATGGCAAAGCTCAGTCAGCCTTATGAGATCCTTTCTTTCTTTGCTTCGAATAGAGATGCATTTACACGTATGTCCATGGGAGCATTTGGAGCAAAATCCTTCTTTGCTAATAACCCACTAATCACTAGGATAGCTACATCACATGTGCACATGCACAAAAAACACCACAGCAGCGGTGATGTCAGCAATGGCTGCTAAAATGCTGAAGCTAAAGTCTTCTTAGCTTATGGTACCCCTGCTGTGTACACTTTGCTGCTGTTTCATTTACTTAACACATTGAGGGGGTGATGAGTAAGAACACGGTTCCTTTATAGCCCAGAGGAAGTGGCAATAGTAAAGATAATCAAGCACCAGGAAGTGCATGTCAAACCTGACTGACGACTGCTTCAGTAGCAGAACAGATACAACATTTTGGTTTTACCTTGATAATGCAACTTGCCCAGTAACAACCAGGTGGTGAAGTTTCTGAGGAAGTTTTAAGAATTTCCAAGAACATCCCACTAAAAACCAGGGTCTTACCCAAAATTAGTCCACTTCTACCATGAAACAATTGTGACGAAAGTTATTGCACAATCCAGGACTTTCTAGGTCTACGTGTATGCTCACTGCTTAGAGCAAATGCAATAAATCCTGCATTTCCTGTAAGCATCAGATCCACTGGGTGTATGTGGACTTGCCCAGCAAATTTTGGAGTAGTAAATCTACACATTGAGTAAACCCATCAGTATATGAAGTTGTCAATGAACACAGAAGTGGATATGTGGATTTTATCTTCATTTACCCACAACTGTAGTACAGACACCAAGGCTCAAGGGAAGCACTGGATTTAACTGAATATGGTGCTACACAATTACATGACAGTTCAGTTCAGGCTGTGAGACATTTTAAGGAATTACAAAAAAAAAAAAAAAAAATCCACAATTGTTACCTTGACAAAATTCCCAGGCAAGAAACAGTACACATCTACAGAAACCCAGAAGTAGAATGATCTTGAGCATCAGTAGGAATGTATGAATTGGGCCTTCCCAGGACTGCAGGTAACCAGAAGTAACATGGGAAACAAAACAATCACACTCAAAATGAATGTTTTTTATACACCATCCCCTAAGAAATTATCCTAAATATATACTTTAAACAAAAATTACCAAATTTCTGTGTGCTAGGTCTTTCCTTCTGTACACAATTTAATTTGATGATTCATTAAGTTAGAGTTCCAAATCGATTACAAAAAAGAGAAATAATTGTCCATTTACTTAAACCACTTGAAAGGGATTTCATTTTATTTGTTGTTGCTTAAGCTGCATCACTGTATATAATTTCAACAGCATCATTCAGGTCAATACAGATATGGAGCTGGATAGGCAGAAGGTAACAGAGCTGGTTAAGTGTTAAGAATGTTTCACTTTCTTCAGTCAACAAAATCTTTTCTAATACGGTACTTTAACACTCATGTTATAGTTCTTATAAAACTCCCAGGAATTAGAGGTGTGCATAAATTGTAAACATCCATCTTGTGCAATAGTCAGTGTTTCTATCTTTTTTCCATTTTAAAATGGAGTGAAAGGCTGGAAACGTGACATATTCCACTGAATAGACTTTTTTGAGAAATCATAGGCTGTCAAGCCACCCTTCTGGATAGCTGTCAGTCAGCATATCAAGCAGCCTGCCTTGTTTGTAGCTTACCTACTGCACTGGATTTGTAGGGGGAAAAAACAGGTTTCACCTTCATCAAGAATTACATATATACCTAGGGATATTTTGATCCCAATCTACAAGACTTCTCTGACCAAAATCTCTCTTACCATGGACATATGCATGTACAATATGCACACACGCAGACATTGTTCAGTACAGGTAAGAGTGCGCAGTTGTCAGAATATGCAAAATCCTTTTGAAATTATGTGTGAGGAGTGGGGAAATTATCAAAAAAATGGAAAGTCAAGGGGAACATCTTTAGGATGAAAACACTATCAGAGCACAACTTCTAGGCACAATACTAGAAAAACCTTGGAAAAAAACACTGACCTTCACCCTTGTAGGTATTTTTTTCTATGCAACAAGAGTGGCATACATACAGAATGGCCAGGTAAGGACTGCATAGGAAACCAGTGGCTCACCAGAGTTCCCAGAGATATGGTTACATCTGCAGCTAAAGGAATCAGATGATTATGTCATTAAATTACAAAAATCAATTCAGAAACAAAGCTAAGACTAACAGAAACTGCTTCTGAAAAAGCAAAACTCTGTCATCCCCTCTTGGAGCCATTGTGCTCGTGGGTAGACCCAGGAACGTGTGACTTCTCTGATGAGCAGCCTTGGGAATCACGCAGAACAAACATCCTGTTTGCGTGATCTAAATACCATCCGACCTAATCCACATGTTATTTTAACTGGCTGTTCTCTATTGTCATTGCAATTGGCAGTACCTGGCTGCATCCAAGACCTCTCTTTGATGTTCCACCCTCCGGAACAGGGGTCAGCACATCTCAAATGGGACGGTGTCAACACCCTCCTGCCGAGCCCAGGTGGCAACGTGGTTAGTTCACAATACTCAGCCACCTGGTACACCTTCCTGCAGTGGGAATCTTCTGTCTCGTAAGTACGAGATTATCGATAGAAACCTTGGTAAATCCCTAGCTCTTTGAGCTGCAGAGAGCACTTGTAAAGCGATGACTCACTGCATATCAGTGGCACAGCGTTTGAACGAGCTCTGCCAACAACCTGAAACAACAGCTGAGAGAGGTGTGACCTTTCTCACTTCAGAGCAGCAGGCTGTTGATTTTGAAACGCAATGATAAATGAACGTCAGCTTTGTTAGCAACCTAATGAAGTTACCAGAAGGGGGAAGATCACGCTCTGAAGTAAGCTGCTTGAGTAGCTTATGAACAAAATTTACGATAACGTCAATGGTTGTTTTTTTTTTTTTTTTCCAGGTTTTCCTAGCCAGGAAAAAGAATATTGAATTCTGCATCTTGAGCCCAGTCTCCAACTGTCATAAACATCCACATCATACAAAACCTTCTGCAAATTACCCAAGCGCACATGTAGAATTAGGTAAGTGTCTCTCTCACTGAGAAGCTGCTGCAGAATTTTGCTCCTCTGATGGTTAGATTTTTTTTTTTTCTAATTTCAAGTTAAAGTGTGCACTCCTTCAGGTCATCTGTTCATATGCTAAGACTGTCCTTTAACTGAAATAGTCTTCAGCGTTTGCCAATTTATATCCTCAGATAGGTAGCAATCAAATCTTCCCAGGCTTTGTTTTTTTAAACCAAACTGCCAAACTTTTAATCTCAGCTCCTTAGAAGGGCATTCTGTTCCTCCTATCACACCACTTCCATTTTTCCGATTCACAAGATAATCCAGTCTTTCCTTCCCCTTAAGAATGGAATATCTTAATCCCCCTTGTTGTTGACTACAACTCCAGGCTTTGAGTCATCAGCATATTTCATTAGTACAGTTCTTCTTTTATTCCAAATGTCTATTTTACTAAATTGGTCCCAAGACTAACAGGAATTTCACTGGTAATTTCCCTCCAGCTAACATTTCCTCTTTCAGCACTAATTGTTGTCATATCTTCATTAGCCAATTCCCTACTCATCTCAGATTTTTTTCTTCTAATCTGACTTGTTTTGTGTAACAACTCTCTATGTAACAAAAACATTAAGGCCAATTAAAGAATTCTATATTAAAAAATATACTATTAAAGGAAAAGCTCAGGCAAACATTTAATTAAGTCATCTTCTAGCTATGTTGAACAACCAAAGCCATAACAAAGTCTCTGCTAAACCAGCATGTCCTCTAATGGGGACTATTTGGTTTCCTTTTCCTTTTCCCTCTATGCTCTTCTCCTCTCAGTTTAAGCGCAGAAAATGGTATGAGCATGGCTTTAACCTCAGTTGTGGTTATTTCCATTATAGGAGCACTTGTGCCAAAGCTGATTTGGAAGTATTTTGGCTTCTCAGCTTAAACTGGTGACGAAAGTATTCTCATGCCAACATGTAAAAGTTTCCACCCAAATGACAGACCTTTTCTCCAGCTCACGCTGCGGTGAGGGCAGCCATCTCCAGCTGGGAGGTGGAGTCAGGAGGGAGGAACCAGTAACTTCTTAAACTGCTGGAGCAGGGTTTGCCAGAACATCTTCTGCAACATGCTAGAGGTGGTATCTTAAACTGATCTACCTAAGTCAGAAGACATAGTGAATTAAAGGCAGCTGAGGGTGCAATTCCAAGTTATAGCTAATGATGCCACCAAGAGCTGTAGTGCTCTCCGATTCAGCCCATCACTGCTAGCACCAGCTCCTGCCTGAGCTTACAGTGGCAGATATAAGGAATTCACACAGATGAAAAACTATCACTTCATTTTTCTCCAAAAGGTGGTTTACCTTTCTCAACTAGTTTGCTGTGAGTGCCAGTGCTAGCAAAGCAGTTTAAAACTTAGCTGAAATAAGAATACCCCTCAGGCAGTTGAGCAGCCTACAAAACCAATTTTAAAGCAGATTTAAACACAAGCCATACATCTTTTTTTTGTGTGTGTGCAAATGGAGCCTGTGGACCCAGATCATGGTTGGGTGCTCCTATCTCCAGCTGGCTGTCTTGTCCTTGTGTCTCTTGTCCCTTCTCCCTGTAATGGTGACAACAAAATGGGATGTGCCTCTGCTCAAATGGCGTGGCAGGAGACAGGGGTGGTTAAGCATCATCATCCAGATCTGCTGTCCCTACTTTGGGCAATGACTAAAGTCTTGCCAGTGAAATGAAGCCGCGATGTCCACTGGAGGATCTGGGTTGGGATGATCACAGATGTAGCTATTACTTCCTCAGGAGAATGGCTAGAAAGCTATCCTGGCCCTGCTTTAATCATATGTCCATTTAACTCTTGCATCCAGTTATAAAAAAGCTATGTGCTACATAATTTTCTTTTTATCAAAGGAATGCATTTTTTGTGTGTAGCAATAAGGAAAACACAAGTCCTTGATGAGACCAGTTTCAAGCTAGTATCCTTAGGTACTTGCATCAATCTTGAAAAACTAGGTTTGTAAATCATGGAGAATAAGCTTGCTGCAAAAATATCAGTGTTTGTCATTGTCTTTTTGGTACTTGATGCTTCTCAATGCCTCACAAAACCGAAAAAACTGCAGAGGTTGAAATAATAGTTAATAACAGATGATTGTACTTAAGAAGAAAACTCTTGAATTCTCTGAATTTATTCTTATTGAACGTGAATGATCTCACCCAGATACACCAGTTGGTTTCCTAACAGTTCAGACATAATGAGCGTCAGCACTAATTCATTATCTGTGAGAAAGAGCCGCAGTACAGGGACAGAACTTTCACAGCACATGGCCTTGTGTTGGCTAAGATTCTGCACCATAAATATTAAAATGCTCTGGGAGACTGAAACCTTTGAACCTTCAGAGCGAAAAAATCTACATTAGGAATGAAAATATTTCCTGTTTCCTCGCAGAACTTTAAAAGCACACAAATATGCTAGGCAATCAGTTTGCAGCTGATAGTAAGTTTTTCTCATACAGTATGTCACTGCAAATGAGATATGCTAACATTTTCAATTTACATGCTTCCTTCTAAAGATTTCTGGTGACAAAAGGGTGAATGCTGTTAGCAACATTAGGTAGTCTTGCCATATCACTTGTTCTACGCATTTGAATGAATGACTTGACCCACTCAAGAAGAGCAATAACCTCTCAGTATACACTGTTTAAAGGGCTTTATTGTTATCACAAAAAAAGTGCGAAGGTGGAGAAGGTCATGTTTATGTACTTAGTGTACATTCTTGACACACAATCAGGAAACTCCTTTTAAAGTATTTCCAAACCCATGTCCAAATAATATTATACTGTAAATCCCGTTCATATGTAATCCTGCTTATCTTCCGAGATGAATCATGCTCCTCTGAAGTAAGAGAAAGTCGCCTGGATTGTTTTGCTGAGCAGCTAAAATCTCACGATGTCTGTCAGAGGGTTGGACCATGGCACCTTCAGCTTCACTTACCCTGAACTTGACCACACTGGCCAGATAAGATCTAGGACCTTACTACAACAACAGAACAGAACCCTCTTTCCATGGGCTGAATCTATACCCAAAGTCTTGAGTTAAAGCAACATGGAAGGATGTCAAAAGAAGACTTGCTGCTAGAACCAAATGGACTGACCCTGCAGACGTGAGAGGCCAACAGCTCTACAAAGCAAATCCTTTTGCAGCAACACTGGTCTAAGTAGTTTCAGTCCTGACCTCCCTGCTGCTTCATTCCTTCCTCCGCTCCAGAATGAGCACCATTGCGCTCCACAGTGCAGATGTAAAAGCTGTGTCAGCAGAGATTACAGGACTGATCTGTTCTCAAATCCCTCTGGGTAGAAAATGTTGAAAGTTTGGAGGAAAAAAGTTGGATGTAAAAAGTGAGGATTGTGTTTCCCTCTCCCACATTCAAAACCTCTCAGAAATACCACCTTTATTTTGCTTTCAACTAATTCCACCCCAGAACACAAAACCTAAAATATTCCCCCAAAAGCTGAGCTGCTGGTCCCAGAACTTGCCTCATTTATCTTTCATTATGTTTCCCTACCAGTTAGCTAATTTTTCCTATTAATTCATTGGCTTTATTTTTGCATAAACATAATAAATATGAAATTTGTGTAAATATTTGTATTATATATATTATAATTTACTGTGGTAAATGATTTCTAAGTAAAAGCTGATCTCAATTAAGTTTCTCTAATTTGTGCTGGGAACATCTGAAAAAAGAAGATGCTTGTATAGAAACAGGTTTTGTTTTACATAACATAGCATCTTTTATGTTCTGCACCATCCAACCCCGCCAAGAATGATTTCAGCTGGAAAATATCCTGGTAGGGAGACGTACTTGTAACTTTAGATACCATGAAGTACAAGTCTGAAACTTCAAATTTCAGCACTGTGTCCATAACAGTAAGGAGCAAAAGAACTCCACTTCAGTTGAAAGATAAACTTAAATAAAGCAAAGTAAAGATATTATTGCATAGTAGTCCAGCTAACAAGCAGTAACAGAGAAACC
The DNA here is from genome assembly GCA_013399475.1 of Chauna torquata. Lineage (NCBI taxonomy): Eukaryota > Metazoa > Chordata > Aves > Anseriformes > Anhimidae > Chauna > Chauna torquata. The sequence goes on along the minus strand of VXAL01005084.1, from coordinate 74,016 downwards.
AATGAAGTGAAATTAAAGCAAGCTTAACTCATTTAAAAATGTAAAGAGAACTGAAGACTGATGAGAAGGTCAAATGAATGTAATAAACTTCCCACTTTGTGTAAGATTTGCTTCTCTGGTTCTACATGTCTCAGCCATGATTGGGTTTAAAATACTGTTTTTCTGACAGCTTATTTTCAAAGACTGTAAGATGATGAAATCCTACACAATCACAGAGATTTTCATCCCACGTTCTTCATTAAAAAAAAAAAGAAAAAGAATAAGCATTTCAATTTCTGGATATGTCTGTATTTTCAGACCTTCAAAGCTTGGTTCCTGCCAGCCTAAACCCATAGATGTGCTTGTTTCCAAATATCCAAAAGGCTGTAAAAGACTGGAATGACCTGCAGATCAGAGGAAGGAAGGGACTGACTTGTAAACACCAACAAATGCTCACTACTTACTAGCAAGGTATCAGGAGAACCGAGGAGACATTAAAGCACCACCACATAAAACTACAAAGAGATCATTTCTGGATCGTGCATTTTGTTATGGAGCTCTACCTCACTAATGTAGTTTCTCCATCTTAGTAAGTTTATAAAAAATATGGAAATCCTTTTGTGTAATTAGATCATGATGCTTTGAGTTCCTGAAGAGCTACTATGTAGTTGGGCTTCCCAACACTGCATAAAAAAATATTCTCTCTTTGAAAACAGAAGTGATAAGGCAAGATGCCCACAGCCATACAAGCAAATTCGTGTTCAGCTAATGGTTAAATGCTCTTATCCAAGAGATCAGTGGCTATTAAGACTGATGTTCTTTATGTTAAACGTGCTCCTGTAAAGTCCTTCTTTTAAAGGCAACCGATTCCCTTTTTTTCTTCTGGTCAACTAACTCCAACAAATGGAGAGACTATACAGCTGTGATGGGGGGATACACCATGGCAGGCAATATTGAGGCAAGGGGGCTCACATCATCTTATTCTTCATAGTGAATCCTCAGCTGGCAGATATCTTGAGTTCCTGTCATGGTTGCCAAGACTGCCAACAGATACGCTGCGAAATCATTGAGAAGACATAGGAACAAACATGGCACTAGAAATTAGGTTTCTCCTCCCAAGTGAGTGCTTGCTGCTTTGTTGAAGGGACCCTTACCCTGCTTTTTCCCCTGCCCCTGAGTATTAACACTCAGGAACAGCTGTTCATAAGAGTGAGTGTTGTCCTAAGCACTGAGCTCAACCTCCTGACCACTCTTCTCCAGAAACACATCAGTTTGCAAGTATCTGGCTAAGAGAGCAACCTACCAAACTCCTAAAGTAGTTTACCAATGAAAAAATAATCATTTGCTCGTGCAATTGCATTTGTATCATAGCACATTTGAAACAAGAATGTTCCAAAAAAAATGAAACAGAGAAATTTGGAATGAGATGGTTCCTGAAAAGAAGTACAGTCCAGGATAGATGAGTATTCTGAAGAAGTAAGGTATCAGAATATTAGAGAGAAAAGCTTTAAAAGCTGATGATTCGAGGGGGAAACAAAAGTGGGTTTGGTAGGCATATGACAAAATTAATAACCAATATGAAATGAAATACATAAAATTACAAGGAATGGATGACACCAGTGACTGTTGTATAGCAGCAGGGGCAAACATGCAGACCTCTGTTTACTTTTATCCATTGTTTTACAAGGCTTAGAGTCTACCCCCAGAATACAAACAACTATATTGCAGCCATTCTCCAAAGAGCATACCATACCACCTCCTGGTAACAAAACAGGAGCTACATTCTACTCCTGCTTTAGAGCTGGCTCCTAAACATGCTCAAATAACCAGAAATTTCTCCACTACTGCCATCAGGCTTTGAAATCCTGCCACTGGCCAATGCTAGCACATAATGATGGATACAGACCATTGAGCACAATATTCACATTTAGCTTTGATGTCCTACTTCCTCACTGCTGTGACTACATCTCATGCACGAGCAACACAGTGTAATGCTGCTACGGCACATGTCAGCTCCATTGCCTGGTGCATCACGGTTGAAAGCAAGTATCACTAGGCAACTCCCCCCAGTGCAGAGACCATGCTGCTCTGCTGCAACAGGGATGTACATTGCTAGCAAAGCCCTTGAAAAGTCCTTTCTGGAATATGGGTGAGCATCCCCTGCCCTCCTCTGCCATGTGATCTCAAACACTGTTAACTTGATTCTTGTTGCAGATGTGCTCCTGTCTGATCTCCAGTGCCCAGGAATGCCTCACATGCCAAAATATAAATCTGAAACACAGATCACAGAAAACTCAGACATCTGCAGAAGGGGAGACAGAACTAGCAGTGACCATGGGGTTCAGTCCTTCTTCAACACAAGAGGATAATGGGAATGATAACCACATTGTTTGTAGCACTGTGATTTAAGCTAACTAACATACTTCACAGTTCTTTCCCTATTGCTTAGAAGTCTCCAAGTCTCCCTTGCCTTGTTTCTGGTGCTCAGAAGTGGAGTGGAAACAGGGAGGGCATAGGAGAAATACAAGAAAAAGGCTCCTCTCTTGGCTGCTTAAAACATGAGCTTTGATGCTTCATTAACCCTTTGCTAACTGTCCTGCCAGCTGAAGTGCTACTGGCAGTTCTTTGGCAGATCACACAGTGGAAATTACATGCCAGGAATGCACTGCTAGGAGAGCAGTCACCAGAAGCATATCATTGAGTGCTCTTACCGCTCTATTGTTTCACCTCTCCAGCTGCACACTTGGAGGCAGTAATTCTCAAGTACCTTCCCTTCCCAGAGTAGTATGAGATCAGTGTACAAAATACAATCTCTTCACAAGAGGTTGTTTATACAGGCATGTCTGCTTGGCTACAGCAAAGGATACCTCTGTGCACAGGTTTGCCTATTCCCCACTGAGAGCCATATCTATGCCAGTTACAAATGACAATGTTTTCCTGATTTGTTTAAGCCAATTTAGTGTAACTAAAGTATCCTAAAGTGATGGTGACACCTCTCCAACACTTCTGTCTTCGCATTCCCAGTCACTTCCTCAATGCAATGCTAAAAATTGTTTGACTGTGTGATAAAGGAAATGACTTGCTCAAAACTAACCCAGTGGCAAAAAAAAAAGTAAAAAGGAGCAAAAGATTGGTTTTCAGCTGGATCAGTTCTCTGATCCAACAATCACTATGCAGCTGTGTCTTTACTAAGTGCTGACACAGAGGAAGCAGAAGGAACACTGACTGCCTTAAAGAAATCATGAAATTGCAAACTAAGCAGACCTAATTTAAAAAAAAAAACATAACAATAGCTGAAAGTTTTATTGTGGGTGGGTCCCCAGAGCTCAAAATATCAGCCCAGTTAACAGAGCGCTGCTACATCATAACATTCACTTTCAGGACAGTAGCGGCACTACAATATTCTGATCATTGTGGCGCAAACACAGTCTACAAGCTACCTTCAGAATTAAGTCAAGGGTGTCTGTGTCGTGTTTTGTGAATAGTGTTGTACAAAAGCAATTACTGTTACCTGAAAGTCATGATACAAATGCCCCTCAGAAAACACCTAGGTAAATGATCTGTGAGAAGCAAAGAATCTGAACCTCTTTGAAGATGTTTTGCTTTTGTGCATCATTAATTACTTTAATATTACCATAATTTATCTGAGTGAATGGCTGACTCTGACATTTTTGGAACTTTCTTTTGACTTTTTATTATTTGTACATTTAGAAACAGTTTTCTGTGAGGTTCACTGTTGCCTTACTAAATATGTCGAATCCTGTAGGGCATGGCAGACACAGTCATTAATATTCAATTTCTGCTGTTAAATCTAGCCGCTCAATTCTGCCTGATGTTAAATTTTGCTTTTGTCAAATATGGCCGGGATTGAATGATGGGGAAGTGGCAGTAGAATCACAAACATCCTAAAACTAAGCACATATCAAATAGTACAAAACCTGTAAGTAAAACAATTAGCAGAAGCACCCACTTATGAAAAATACTTGTGCCTATCCCATGCCAAGCTCAAGGAGACCCTGATTCCTGAAGAAGTCAACCGTGACACATTTCTGTTCTCAGCAGGAAGAGCGCAGCAGAGTGGGGGACCACTTCAGCACTGACAGGATGAAATCACCAGGCTGGCAAATCCGTTTAACTTCCTGAATAGCAGCCTTGTTACTGTGCCTAAAAGGCAGCATCATTTCTTCAGTTCAGACAAAAGCAGAAAGAAATCCTCCAGCAATTTGGAAAGTTGTTTTTTTTTTTTTCTTTCAGCTTGGACATGATTTGGATGCTTCACTAAAAGACAGACTGACCAGTAAAGCTTCAAACCCTTCTGAAAAAAGTTAGGAGAAATTACTTCAGTCTGTTTCACCATGTGTTTAAGATACTCGGCATCTCCTGTTCAGCACTTGAAAAAGGGTGGCTGTAACAAGTGCAGCGCCCAGGCCCCAAGGGCACCACCCCCCCGCCATGGCTCCCCAACCTGCCCAGGCCCAGGCCCCCACATCACCCAGAGCCACCAGCCCCTGCCCCAATGAGGCCACAGCAGGGCCGGGCTCCAGCTGCCCACGTCCCGGCCAGGCCCATGTCCCGGCCTGGCCTCGTCCCATCCCCATCCCAGGGAGGCATCCAGTGCTGGGGCTGCCCTGGTGCCACCGGCACCGGCTGCCTGCTCCTGACTGGGGGGAGCTCGGACCCTGGCATTCAGGATTATGAACTGGGGCATGAATATGTGTCTGACAGCAGCAGGTCTGATGTAAGTCTCCCATGCCCATAGATGCTCTGCGCGACAGGCCTGCTGGAGGTTACGGTATTTGTGAACTCAAATCTGCACAGCAGCCTCTGCACACAGAGCAAAATGAGGCAAGAGCATGGGTTAAAAAACAGTTGTTGCTGTCCCCAAGCTGTTTTCCAGCAAGCCAATTAACACTTCAAATGATCCTGTGTTTATTTTTAAACACAGCACCAAGCACCAGTTTGGCATAACTTTGTGGGGTGCTTATGAGCAAGCCTGCACTGGTTGACCACTGAGTTAGCATCAGCTGTTCAGTTCCCTGAACACTAACTCTGGTATCCAAAAAAATTTTTTTTTTTTTATTAAAATCCAAAAAGCAGTGGATGCAGCTCCACACTGATTTTAATGATAACTATCCCCACAAATGCATCCTTCATTTTCACTCAGCCTCCTTTTAAGGGGCTGCAGTCACACGGGTGATTTCAGCTGGCAGGAGCATGGCCGACAGCAGTGCTATCTTCACACTGGCCTCTGGATAACCTGGTGACACAAAGCTGAAAGCTCTGCGTGAGATTGGGAGCCACCTCTCTCACTTCACCCTTATCAGACTGTAAAATTGGGGCATGCAGCTCATCAGCTGTTCCTACCTCCATGCCAGGCTGGGATTTCGGAAGCAAACAATTTTAGGGTAACACAGAGGTCCATCAGCCAAAACATTTGTCACAGAAGCCAGAGGGCCCCCACACGTGGGATTGACTCCTCCTGGTGGAAGGGTTGGTCAGGAGCCCGGACATGAGGTCCTGGGCATGTTTGTGGGAGACTCCTGGTGCCCTCCACCCACGTCCTCCTGCATCCTCAAGGATCCTGCTCACTATTGAAACAGCATGGCTCACACACTGTTACTCTAGCTTACTCTAAGCCCACACACCGTCTCCTCTCTGGTGACTCTTCCTTTCTGTGGCTTGGGCATTTTTAAGGCCAAAAAGGCTGTTTTTACTGCGGCTGGCCCTCACACTGGTCATGTTTTCCTACAAGACGCTATCACACGTACCTCGTTTCTGTGCTCTAGGCTGCTGCTTTATGACCACTGCATGCCACTTGCTGATGGGCAGCCGAGCCAATCCACAGGCTTGCTGCTGGAAGTGAGGGACTTCCTCCTCATCTGAATTGCTCCACCACCCCACTGATGCTGAGGGGGTGGCAGGAAGGCGGGAGCCCCACAAAACCCCTTCATAGGTGGCCCCAGGCCAGCTAGAGGCAAACACGAGATCACCCTGGTGCTGCAGCCCCGCAGGGCCATGCATCTCCATCCCCTTCTGCGTACCAATGCAAGCACGCACCAGGGGAAGCAGACCATTGTGCTGACCTGGATTTAAAATGTTAGTCGGGGTTTGAGCTGGCTCTGTGTTAAGCAGGAGGCAGTTCAGGGCAAGCCAGCTCATCACATGCCCTGCTGAAGTAGGAGGGGGATGATCTACCAATCTGATGTTGGTGGAAAAGCAAGTCAGAGCAACTGCAGCACGTGGTGGTCCCTCCTAGACGGCAACCTGTCCACCTGGACTCTCATCATGAAACTCTTGTGCCTCGTAAGCCCATGGTTAGTCAAATAAGAGTAATCTGTGAATCGCACTGGGAAAGAGTCAGTCTAGCTCTTTGCTTTCCCCATGGGCTCAGCTTTGATGACTAATGTGATAATCCCAGACTCTCAACAAAACATGTTTTGTTCAGACTTTTGTACATCAGGGCCTGAAGGGCACATCAAGACTGTACTTCCTATTTCTCTGTGATAGATTACATTTTGTTCCAATAACACAGATTCTCCGAGGGGTTCCTGTTGCTTTTACGGAAACTGTTTAGCATTGAAAGTTTTCAGGCTCTGAAAGTCCAGTAGAAAATCATCATTTTTGGATAGCTTGGTGGTTCCAAGACCATTCTGAGTGAAAAGTGACAAAAAATGGCACCTCAGGGTTCAGTAGCAGTTAATAAACTGATACCCAAATTAAGTCTTGTTTACTTTAGGTAAAACTGCTTGTTTTTCCTAGCCTTGCAAAGCCCACTTGAAATCAGCAATGTGAGTCGATTTCTTTTATTTTAATAAATTGTCAGCTACTCCTTAATTCACATCTCACTCTAGCTTGTCTGGTAGAACAAGCTTGAATACTGCAATTCTGTGGTGTGGCCTGAGACAACTTAAGCTCCTCACTGGCAAAAGGAAGAATTTCTAGTCAAGTCTATTTCTGCCACCTGTTTCTCTCTAACGTGCTAGAAGAATAACCCAGGTTAAAAAATAATATATATATTTTTTAACTAGGTTTGAGAGTTGAAATGGTTCACCACAGAGAAGTGCCAAGACCCAAGAGGAGGGAGAAGACAATGCTACTGGGTCAGGGAAGGAGGATCACGTGAGGAAAGGGTGAGACTGCCCTTCTGGCAGAGGTGAGCTATCCATCTGACCCACTCATAAGGTGACTTAAGAACACTGTGAGCCAAGATTGGTCCTCAGTTAAAGATTTTTGCAGTTCCACACACGCTCACATTTAAAATGCTTTCCCTGAGCCTTAGTTTTATTCACTTGTGCCAAGTTTAAAAGTTAATTCACTGTTGCATCATGGCAAATGCATTTCTGTGAGAATTTGACAAGCAGAGTAATAACTCTCCTTTCTTCATATGATCCTAATCTCTGGCAAGAAACTGGAAAAAAATTGTTTCCAGAAAATGACTATGATAAGTACAAACAATTCAGTGCCATTTTCATACCAATGTGCTTTCAACTATCATTAAGTCTGCATGAGAACAACAACCAGAAAACTACTGGAGCACTCTGAACCCTGACTGGAGGTTTTACTGTATCTGTTGTTTTCCATTGTATATTTAAAACAAAACAAAAACAAAACAAAACAAAATAAAAACAAACAAACCATATGCATTAAATTTAGGGTTACATAAATGTGTGAAAGACTGGGACCTAAACTAGCATGTTGCAACTCCTGTAGAAGTACTTTAGACTAAGGAGAAAGGAGATGAACAAGTGGATAAAGAAGATATTGCCAACTCCTAATTTCAACACAAACCCTTAGGAAGAAAGAGAGCAGTGAAAACAGAAAACTGTTTTATAGTTTTTGGGCAGTGATATGCGTTCAGTCTAAACTGGGAAAGACCATCAATTGCAAAGGCCTCCTATATACGTTCATCTTTGTGACTATCTAAACAAGATCAGTCTAGACTTCCTAGTCCTGTAGAAAAGATTACTGTTCTAAACAGTGTGTCCTTCACAGCTCTCCGCTGGACTTGTTCCCTTAGGAAAGATTGCGTTGGAGCCAACATCTTTAGTTCCACACTTTGTTTTATTGAACTCCACTAGGAACCTTTTAACACTGCTCTTCCACACAAAAAGGTTATGGAACAACGAAATATGGAAGAACATCCAGTGACTGAACACTGAGAGATAATGACATCAGGCTGGCCTGTCACCTAACAAGAAATTAATTTCTTTCCAGAAGGGTAAGACTGCCCATGTTAACTCACTAGTCTCCCTCTTTCATGCCTCTTTCTGCATAAAGAGGTATCATTATGAACTCAGAAGTTGGTCCTCCTTGGTCAAAAAAGCAGTACCTATGATATAAGAATATGCAAAATAAGTACAGGATTCCCAGTGATTTTGAAAGAACAGAGATGCTTTCTGAGTGAATTAAAAATCAGACTGCCACAAAATTTACACTTTGAATTTTATAATTCACAATCTTTTCTGATAGTACTTAAGATTTTTACTGGAATGCAAAGGATATTATTTTTAAGTTCTACTATAATTTATTCAGCGTCCTGGTATTTATTAACCACAGCTATTTTGATGTTATGGTAGGCTCAAAAAAGATATTATTCACTGTATTTACATGAGACCTATTATTTTATGCATGATGGTAAACCTCATGAGAAAATCGTGACCATGCAAAATTTCAGCTTAGTCAGAATTCCCTCTGGTGACCTAAAGGGAATCAGTGCAGCTGGAACTGGACTGTTTTCCATCTGTACATTTATTTTTTGTGAGATCTCTGATTGCCCAGCTAGAGGAAGCAAAATACAGCAGGCTTCTCATCCTAAAGCTGGACAAGATGATGAGCAATGTGTTGTGAATTTAGCTGGAGAGAGATCTCAGGAGGAAGTCTTACCCTTCATTTCACACTGCCACTGAATGGGGAGCTGTGCAGAGGCATTGACAACGAGGGAATGTGAGACAGGAGAGAAAGGACCCAGGGATGGGAACGACATGCTACTAGGGGAAGACAATAATAGGAAATGAAATATAAGCTATTTGAGGAAAGAGGTGCAGTGGGTAAAGAACTAATGGTGAGGACTGGTAGACAGATGTTTTGAGACAATTTGTTGGGTGCATCCAATGCATTTCAGAGGCATTTCCTTAAATGTATGAGCAGACAAATGAAATACTCTTCTCCCAGAGGGAATGAGAAAACAAGTAAGACCAAAAAACAGTTGAAATCAGAAAAAAAAGAAAGAAAAACACAACCAATTATGTAAACCTACTATTATGTTAGTCATTATTTAAACCAATATATTTATATTTTTGTTTGTCTCATACCTTTCAGATTCACAGGTGAAACATTTTTCAGTACATGATTAATACGTAGAATTTCTCTGCCATGTGTTCAACTTTAATAGTACATATAATTTCTTTATTTAAAATTTGGTTTCCCAAGTACCTTTGGTTTTGAACTCACAATGGTCTCTGCCATCATCTTGCATTCTCCTTTACCTCACAAAAGTATTTCAAAGAAGCATTCCCTAAACACTAAACCTACAGCACTTTAACTAGTATTCAGCAAGAAACTATTCTGTGGCTTAAGACCTCAAGCCAATTCTCTTTCGAACAGTGTGAAAAAGCATTCATAGCAATTTTAGTGTTCCCTGCCCTCACAAACCACACTTTACGATATTTTTGTTGGAGGCAAGAAGAAGGAAACATACAGAATAACCACATTCAAAAGAGCCATGGTTTAACACTGTAAAATGCTAATTCTGTTTCATCTGCCACAATATACAAACCCTAGTGTATCCAGTCCAGTGGTAGACAACATTGAAAGTGTTGGCGTTTTTATAGTGCTTTCTATCTTCAGATTGCTGGCCTAAATTAAACATTGAAAATTGCCAGTCCCTTTAGAAAACCTGGAAGGATTTTAACAGGGTGATTTGCTGCAGACCACCTTGTCTGGGAGCATCAAGTAATCCAAGTATTTTTAAAGGTCCTTCAAGCTGGGCAAACAGAATCACCTATGACTACTCTTTAATGGCTCCAGACACTTGAAAACAAATGTAATTTCTCATTGACAAACTGAGTTCATGAGTGCTCCAGCCCTCTTATGCAGCAGTGGGGTATCAAGGGGGACAGAGGTGTGTAAGAGCAGGCTGATGGGAAAGCTATTACATACCCTTGAGTGCTCTGCTACAACTTAACTCATGAATATATGTGGAATCTGTCAAGTAGGATTTCTAGAGTTCCCTACGTTGAGGCTCCCAAGCATTTTACTTACGTAGGAAGGCTGATTTGTTAAACCTGCCTCTGGCTGGGACACCCTGGTTCCTGCAGCACTGCATTTTTATGCACAGGAAACCTCGACAGTGAGACACAACCAGCGAATTCTGTGCAGCTTCGCCAGAGGAACTAGCTGCACAGGAGGTGTTTCTGCCCCACAAACCATGAGTATCGATGCATGTGCATCTTCACACCCCAGCTGTGACCCAGCTGTGTTGGCAGAGGTCTGGAGCACAGAGCTGGCCTCAGCTTTGGTGTGTAACCACAGAGCTATCCTCTCCATCAACAGGAGACTGATGAGTCAACTCATTTAATTCCTCTTGATAGATGGTCTTTCATGCAATTTCACCTGGTTTTCTTTCACCCAGAAAGAGCACTGTAAATATTTAGGCTTTTCAAAAATAAAGAGGGCCAACTTCCTGAACATGACCGATGTGCAGCGCTTTTACTGTAACAAGGAAATGGAGAGCAAAGCTGTTTGAGTGCCATCTGGACAAACAACTTTCATCTACACAAACATGTCTCAGCGAGTGCAAGTCCCATGGGCAGGATATTTGCCACCAGCTTTCAGATTCACATGACCCTTCTCACAAACACTTCAAGGCCTTTAGATTAGGCGTCTCTGTTCGTTCCTGTCACAGTCTTTTGGTGCATATTTCCTCATTTATGTGGAAGAAGGGCTTTATCTACACATCTGACTCTGGCCCTACTAACTCGATGAGGCCCAGCCACAACAGCAGTCCAGGCTGCTGTGATAACCCCATACTGAACTGCTGCCATGTGTGTGTGACACACTGTTGATTTGTATTTTTGACAGCCCTTTAACAACCCAATCCCCTTTCCCAAACAGAGAAGTATTTTAAAAGCTATATTCAAGTTTGGGTTTAATGGGTACCCGCTGTTTCTTGCTGGGTTGGCCATGACAGTGGATGAAGGAATGGGGCAACCCAGAGCTGCTGGGAAGACCTGGTACGTTCTCAGGCTGACCCTCAGCTAGAGGTGGTGAAACATGATGTTTCAATCAGTGTTCTAGCCTGCCACATCTGTTCCCCTAAAATAGGCAGAAGTACCATGAGGCCATGCAGAAGGAGGATGGCTAAGTTCAGCTACGCTGCTTGCCTCCTCTGTCCCTCCTGGTGTCACTGGCATCCACGCTGTAAAGCATGATCAAGAGGAGTCAGTGGGAGTGAGGGTGAGGAGGCCTTTCCATTCCCACTGCTTCCCTGGGATCACCTTCATCTCCCCTAATCACTCTCCTGCCCAGTCTCTTCTGCAAGACTATACCTATTCTGCAAACAGCCTTGTCATTCCCTGACTGCCCTTCCTCTCCTTCAAGCAGCTCCTCTCACCCAAAATGGAGCCAGGCTTATTCTTGCTGTGAGGAGCAGGAAGGAGGGGAAATTTTTGAACAGCAATCCCTCATCTGCTCGAGCATCAGACGCTGCTTTACGCCTCCTGTATTAGGGAAGAGGTGGGGGAATGCAAGGTAATCTGTAGGTGTGCTAAACAGCTACAATGGTAATTGCATTATTAAAATCCTCTAATGTAAGATTGCCTAGAGAGAGGAAGGAGAACAGCTAAGCTGCCTACTCAATTCTTCTTTGTATAAACAAGGCCATGGAAATGTACGCAGTGTACCATGGAGACTGGCTTATGAGAGCCTTCTTACAATCTCTGAAGCTCTCTAGGGCTACATTTGATCTGTTGTTCGCTTGGCTCTTTTGTTTCTTTGTGCGGTGTTAGCTAATCATCTGAAAACAGTAGTTTACACTCAGTCACAATAATGCACTACCTTTCTACCAAAACCATTAACTTCCTACATAAGTATTTTTCAAGAATCAAAGTCAAAAATCAAGGAGAGGAAGCTATAGGAAAAAAAACTTAAGCATAACTAAAGGAATATTTTGTTGATGCTTAAATGAAAAAAATAAAAAGGAAGACAAAAGTCAACAGAACCATCATTTGTTGATTTTGTACCAAGTGCTACTTGCCAGTGCCAAGTAGCTGTACACACCATTTTTCTCCAAACTGATGGCAGCCAGACTCAACACTCTTCCTACTCCAGGCCTCTCAAAGCATGATGACAATGCACTAATTTTGGAAGAGCACTATTCTAAAATGGAGCGCAAAGCTTCAGTTACTACCTACCCAGGGATCTTCCAAGCCATGTCCCTAACTCTGCCACACACTCAGCTGCCTCTGCCCCCTATACAACTGCATTTCATGGTCAAGACACTCAGAAGCAGGATCTTGCACCCAGAGGTGCTGCTACTGAGCATGCTATGATGATGATCCAGCCTCTGAAGTCGAAGCCACAGATCTGGAAATCCTTTCAGCCTGCTTAAAGCATATGATTGGGGTGCATGCTGTTTGTGGCTGGTGGCTCTTCTGGGTAGCTATTTTTGCTGTCATATGGAAATAAAAAGAAAGGTATGCCTGGAAGTAAAACAAGCTTGGACTACGGCTGCAAAACCTGCAGTACAGGGACTGGAAGGCACCTCTCAGCTAAGTCCTGGGCATTGCCAACTATTGCAGTGTTTGGTGAGGTCACAGTCACAAGCTTTCTTGCCAGACAAGTCCCTTATTAAACCTGCTGCATTTACTCCCATTACTTTCATTCCAAAGAGTTTGAGAGGCTTGCTGCTTTGATGGCTGGAAACTGTCTTCTAACTTCTGTCTATTCAGTGATACATTATAGCCCTTTAAATCTTCAGCTTAAATAGCTGTGCTCTACCATTTCATCCCTAGTATTTGGTCCCTACTAAGAAAGGATAATCCTACTGCCTTCTCAATGTCCTTCTTTTGTGAGGCTAAGCAATCTACAATCTTTTGATCTTCCTCCTCCCTGATTCTAGCAGCGCTTACTTGGATCTACTTCAGCCATAGGTCATTGTACTTGAATATAGATGGACAAAATTGTACGTGAAGTCTCAGTCATGCCTTGCACAATGAAGTAACTCTTCTTTTTTTTTCTTTAGATAGAACTATGTATACACAAGTAAATTATTAGTTTTCCAAAGATCATAAAGTATTTCCAAAATTAAGTCTCATCATAATACTACAAAGTATATGATACTTATGAACAAAGGCATTCTAGGGCTTCTTTTGCAAGTCACTGAAAGAACTGGGTCTTATTCTTCCATTTACTGAAGACCATTCCTGCCTTCAACTCAATGCTGGGATGAAAAATTCCATCGATCAGTCTTTGTGGTACGGTTCTAAGTGCAACCGACACTACAGTATACAAGTATTGGATTTCTAGGTGCAGGCCTCCCAGTAAATCAAATTCAAACTATAGCTGTCACTGGTCATTAGTGTATAAGAATCCATTTTTGGTCAAGTTTTTCTTCAGAAATTTTGGGTTTACTGCTCACTGCAAAACCAAGAAATCATCTTCTCTGTGCTGTTCCGTTATGCTCCTGTATCATTATCTTACATTTCCTACTGAGAAGCCATAATCATTCCATGAGAAAAATAAAGGTCATAATTATATACAAAAACAATTATTTCCCATTCTTTTTTCTCTTTCCTGAAAACGGAAACGCTGCTTTCGTAATATCTCATGCCCAACTGTCTAGAAGAAAGTATGATCAGCTAAATCATATTGCAGTGAAAGGAAGGGCTTAATGACACCTGGATGAGTTTTAGCTTACATTCCCCCAAATCTGAACAATGAAGAAGATTGTCATAATGCCTATTTATAAAACAATTTTCCTTTTGCTTCTAACATGAGACCAACATACATATCTCCAGGTGTTTCCAAGATATCCAACATACTGATGTCATATTGATGCCTAACCTGCTTGTTAAGGGTGGAGGTATGAAACAACAGTACTGATAGACTTAACTACTATGAGAAGCGAGCTATTATGGACAAGTATTTGTGCATTTACTGCGAAATTTCACAGTATTTTCCATTTTTATTCCATTTTCCAGTTTTTCCAAATTTCCCTATACTAGAGCAACTCATCCTCAGAAATCTTTACAATTCTTTCTGTGCTAAAACTGTTCTCGAGCAGCTGTGAAGTTGAGGAGGATACGTAAATGTACCAGTACCTGAAAGTCTAAAGACACCTTTAGGAGGACCGCAGCATTAAAAATTAACTTTGCTATCCTATGAACTCTATGAGCCTCTCTGAGACCTGTTGTGTCACAGCCAGTTCCTCTCTCACAGTACTACATGTTTAACAAGACCATATAAGCAAAGGACAAGGATGAAGATATCCTTACCCTGGCTTTCACCCTCAGTTCCATGAATGCAAAGCATAAAGACTGCCCCAAACTATATTCACAGCATTTTGTTCTTTATCTAATCCATTTTTTAACTTATTTATACTCTTGACCTCTTAATATCCTGCAGGAATTGAATCATATACTCCTAAAAAAAATGGTTCTTCTTTCATTCTTGATAAATTCTCCTGCCCAACATTCCTGCACCTCCCAGGTAGCATCAGAACAGTAATTTTTACCCAACATCTTACCCAGTATAAGACAAAGACATCCTCCCAGAAATGACAGAAATAAACAGAAATTACTGTGAACCAACATTCATTCTATCATTATCAGGTATCATTATAAGATTCACTCAAGAAGTTCCATACGTATGTTTCCACACAGCATTTCTTGGGGATGTTGCTACTGTTGTGATATGGTTTGTGACAACTGAAAGCAGGTACCTAGCCAGGACTTTGGCAGAACATAGCCAAGGTGGCCCTTAACTCAGAAGAGTGACCAGCAGGACCACACAGTAATGGAAAATTGTGAAGACCAGCAGAGACAGCAGCACCAGAGGATGACAAAGACAATATTCCTATAAGACATCCTGGGGCTCACACTAATAGTCTGGGGCAGAAATCTAACCTGGGAGCACCCCTCAGCACAAAAAGCATGTTGCAAGCCCCAGCTGGAAGGGATTTGTCCCTGCAGCCAGTAGCTCTCCAGGTTGTGTTGATAAATTCACCATCAGCACTGTTGTCAGGTATATTTGACTTGCTGCAAGGGAGTAACTGCTGTATCTTGCGAAGAAGCTTGGCAGAAGGTTAAAATCCTCCTCATACTCCGAGGCCTAACTTACACTCAGCCTTCTGGGTTATGGAGCCTTCTGCTGAAGGCTGGCTAACAGGTAGAAGTGACTGAATCCAGAGAAGCTGTACAGCTGTGTGGTTTTGGAAGATCATCAGTTAGATGGCAGAGCCATGCTTCCCACCCGTCTGTTTTTCAGAGGGGAAGTGTCTGCAGCAATTTGCTCAACATCTAACAAGCAAAATCCTGGACAATATAACAGAGCAGGAACTGAAGAGACTTCCAGAATTTTGGGGCAGTTGTAGAGGCTAACTCTAGAATGAAAAGTGCAATTTGTCAAGGACTTAGGTCATAGATACATTAGTATTGCCACCTCAGTGGAAAGGGTAGCTGTGGCTAGGAAATATTTCATTAGAGAGGAAATATACTTTTATGTGGGGAAAGAGAAGAGAAAAACGGAAAATGAGAAGATAGCTGTAAAGAATGGAGAAAGCTGGCATACTGTCATTTGCAGATTGACCAGAACTATAAAAAGCTTGGGGGCCATATAGTTAAAAATGCATTTGTTGAATTCACAAAACACTAGCATTTGTTCCATAAAATACGGAAATTTTTAAACTTAGGAAGAAGAGATGCAAGTCACAGCACGGAAGACCACCTCCTCCGGGACTGAGTACGGTGGAAACAACTTGCATGCTGGCTGATTGAAATGGATATTCCAGTGTGGAGTGTTTACTATGTTTTGAAGGGCACTGGAGTGTAGTGCTTGATCTTATAATAAGAGGTGCAACTCAGCAGCTGTGTTCCTCTGTATGTTTTAATCCTGTCACTATACAAAGCTGCATGTTATCGTTTGCTCCACTGAGACTGCTCCAAGAAGCTAATTCTCCACAAGTCTAATTTCACATCTCTCAGTTCGGATTAAACAAATGTTTCCTGGAACTATTTGGAACTATTTAGGGAGTGCTGAGAGAGTTACTTGATCATTTACCACTTTTGTCAGACAGAGTACTTTCTTCACCTTAACTCTCTTTTGATTACTCCCACCAACCAAACTAAAGTGCACTGCCAAACTGACAGAACTCTGTATGATCACCACACACGATACTGCCTTAAGCATGTCAGTACTTTGAACTCCTTGCAGACTCACTTGAAGCCTTTGAATCATGGCCTCTGGAGTTTTGAGAAAGAGATATTGGGGAGCTTGGACAAGATACTGTACAGAAAAAAAAAAAAAAGAGTGAGAAAATATTTCCATCTCTGGTATAGACACCACTTGGAAAAAGCTGGCAGTAGGGGGCTAAAAGCCATGCACGACTAGAGAGGTACTCTGCTCTACCCAGCAAAGTGCTAGGCCATCTGTAGCTAGGAAAAGTAGCTGAAATACACCTGTTGAATTACACTGCAGGGAGAGATGACACTGCTGGAGAGACCCCCAAAATAGTGGTTTCAAAAGGTCTGTCCACTCACAGGTCTCCTGTAACATCATGCTCTGATAATGTTCCTCTCTGGAGTGACTGGTAAGTGACTGCCATGCTCTCTGCAGGGCTCTTCAAATTGCTCTTTCAATGTGTGGTACCATTTCCTCCAAAAAATAGGTTCCTGTTCCTCAAGGGAAAGGTAAATATTGAATGAGTTGCTGAAAGTGTTGCTCTGGCAGCATCTACCCCAGAGACCTCATTTTAACGCCTGAATAGAGGACCCCCAGCAGTGTCTGGCAGCTACCTGTCCTATGAGATGAGCAAACAGGGCCATCAGCTCCAGTCCCGACTTCACATCACAGGCCTCAAGAACACAGCTCTTGCTGCTGCAAGGGGAAGGGCCATCCTGGCTGCCTTAGAAGAGAGTCAACCGCCTCATAGGCATGCAGCTACCAAGCACCTAGATTGAGTTCATGTAAAACAGCAGTTGTAGGGTTGCCAACGATGCAACTGCAAAGAATTTGTATATGCAAGCCTTAAAGCAAACCACTGCTTTGTAAAGCAGGAAGAGTGATGCTCTGAGATTACTTACTGAAATCTAAACTGCAAAATAATGGAGTTTGACAAACACTTCCGACATAGAAGACACTGTAATGCAAACTAGAGCTAGTGAGACACAATGGCTTTTTGCAGATAAGATCTACCCGAACTTGCACTTACACAGGTAGGAAAAGAGGACAGCAGAAAGTAAATAAAACAACCGTGCCTGCTTTCCCCCCACTCACCTTCCCACAAAGCACACACTCCAAGCATGTATGGGGCACAGGGCGGAAAACATGTGTGTCAGCAGCAGAGCCAGCGCTCAGGGTCTGCCATTATTGAGCAATACATTCCAAATACTATCCACTGAAAAAATGTTTTGAATTAATGAGAGACTCCTTCAGCCTGGAAAAGTTGAGAACCGCTGAAGAAAATGTTTTCCTTTAACAAGATAAAAACAAGAAGCTTAAGTGTCCCATGCTAGCAAAATATCTGTCTGCAGCCAGATACACAGCACAAGACTCCCTCGTGTGGCCTTTGAAATACAGCTCTTCCCTCCCGAAAAGTTGAATCAGAATTGCTATCAAATAGCAAGCTAAGCAAAAATCAATCATTTTTAGTCAAACAGATACATCAAACAAGGAGATGGGAAAACACTGACAGAAAATTCTAAACCTTAGTAGAGAGACTAGCTCATTTAAAACTTTTACTAAAGCAGATACTGTTAACCAGCACAGCAGATGCCCAGCTTTTGCCTTCTCAGAGGAAAAATTCCAGCATTTTTACTTTTTTCTTCCAAAATATTTTTTTTCTATTTTTATGGGAAAACTGAGAGGTGGTCAAATGAAAACGTCTGTTTATATCTGTAAACGGGAGAAATTGCAGTTTTGGAGAGCACAACATTTTTCATATTCATTTTATCTTTTTTCCCCAAAACTAGCAAGCTTTGCTGTAGTTGGATATCAGAAATTGATGATGCTGCAAGCTTAAACCCTGTAGCAATTCTCAAGTGCTTTGTCTAGTTCATTTTTCTTTATCTAAGGAAGTAAGGGAATCTTATTTCTCTCAAGGGATTCTTAAGGGAAACAATCTACAATCAAATACATCTCACTGTCATATTGTTAGAGCTTGTATTTATCATTCCTTAAATTCTGGTACAAGTTGTTAAGCTTTTCTTCAGATTAGTGGGATAAGAAAGCGGGAGGGAAGAAATGAGTCATCACATGCGTCCTCAGGTTTTGTATCGGTGAATCATTCAACACTCATTGCATCACAGACGTCCCGTGCAGCAACCAGGGTAGCTCTACTATGGTTAAATACGTATAAACTTGTATAAGCTTGTACATAAACAAACAAGAATGACGTTTCCTTTTATTTTACGTAGCTGCATACCCATATTCCCGTAATCTGGATCTGGTAAGGTTAATATGTATACCATCGGCTTTCAGAAGACTCCAGCTTCAATACTGATGAAACAAGTGTTTTAAAACTGATGGTCCCTATGTTAGCAGCAAACATGCTGCAAAAGACTCACTTCCTAACCACAGACCTCAGCTTTTCGCTCATTTGACATCAATACATCTGCATCAGTACATGCTCTAATCATGTCGTGCTGTTCCATTCAGTCACAACAAAATGCCATGTACAAATCCACAGGAAGTAAAGAAAATCACCCAGCAGAGTTCTTTTTAATGAATAATTTTAAAAAAATTAGTCATTCTTCTACCACAAAGAGCAATCAGTATGGAAGCCTGACAGCCCTCCCAGGAAAACAGTGTACTTTTCTAACTCGCAATCATCACTTCTCTCTCTATTCCCATATGTAAAAAACAACATATTATAAAAAAAATTCTTTGTTTAAAAAAACCACACATACACCTGCTAACTTTAAGGAAGCAGCTTTAAAAGCAAAGCTGGAGGCTACATCATGACTCTGAGATCACAGGCGATATGAAAAAACAAGGAACAGAACCAGAGGAGCTCCAAAAAGCTAAAGAAGCTTTTGATTAGAGGACCCAAAAAATCATTGAGCCTAGGTTTTGGTCAAGAACAGGTTTTTGTAGCTGAAACAGCAGCTATAAAGCAAGGAGAGAGCCCACTGAAGCCTACGCCTGCTCTCTTCTGGCCATGCCTGTGCCTGCTGCCGTTGGCAGGGCAGCCTCTCACTGTCCCCATGCTGAACTTCCCCACCGCCCACACCAGGAGGGACCACAGACTTGCAGTGGGGTTGAAGACATCAAACCGGGGACATTGGGAAACAGCGATGGGAAAATCCAAACTGTAGCAGAGGGACTGGCAAAACACTCGTGCTATCTGGGGTATTTCATGTGCCTGCAGCCACAGCTCCAAATAAGTCAAATACACACAGTCATCAAGTTGAGTGGCCGTTCAGCATCAGTTGGATGGGTTGGCAAAGGCTTCAGTTTGCCTGAGAGGATTCAGTTTTCCAAGATCTGGGCAGTGTTGATGCAGGCCATCGTATGACTAACCGTAGTGCGGCTGATGGATGCTGTCACCCTCGCAACACAACAGAAACAGTAAGATTGCCAAGTAACATAAGTGAAAGCAATTTAATCTCTTTTCACCTGCCAAGCAATCAATTACTTGAAAAATTAACTTGTTTCTCAGCAGCTCATGAGCAGATCTGAACAAACTCTCACCATGAGACCTGGCAGTGGACACGGGCAGCACTTCAGGATGGGACAATAACGATGTCAGGCTGGGCTGCTCTGCTTGGGTTCCTACTAGGCAACTTCAGCAGTAAACCAAACAGGCACAGTTAAACCAACCCCCTTCCATTCCAGATGGAGGAAATGGTGAAGGATGAACCAAAGTTATTACATCGAACTGCTCCCTTCAACACACCCATGCTCCTTCTCAGATGCCTTCGTTGCCTCCAGTGACCAGCATGCAGCAAACCCCACCATACCTCAGCAGCCTCAGCAGCCTTCATAATGCTCAGTAATACTCTAGTAATGCCCAAGTAACACCAAGTTAGCAGGCAACACACAGAGTGTTTTGCACCTCTGTGAGCTGCAATACAGGCACAAATGTATTCAAAGGAATAAGCAACTTGCCAAACTTCTTCCTTTGTTAATGATTTTAACCCAACCGTTTCCCAAGAATTTCAGGGTGGACAGTCTACTATGTGACTATGCCTAAAGAAACACATCTGACAGTAAGTTCATACTTATATTTCATCAATGATTTTAGGACAAATTCACTACCAATTAGATCTCAAGATCTCAAAAACATGCATTTATGACCTACCAGGAAAAAAAAAAATCTCACATATTTTTCTAGTTTTCCACCAGAAAATATTTCCTTGAGATTGAGTACATAGCAACTTGTAAACTGAGCTTTTTCTCCTGGGAAAAATATATCACTAATAGTAAATTGAATTTAAACTTTTCGGTGTGTCTCATCTTCTCTTTTGTATATTAGAAATTATTAAGTATATAAGAAAACATTTCAATATAAGAAAAAACATTTTGATTGATCTTTTTTTTCCCAAACATTTGATTTGTAAAAGATTGAGATGCCTTAATTTTTACTCTAATTCAAAGACAAAATTATTTTTTAAATCATGGATCTCATACATGATATGAACTTCATTTTCTGTACATTTTTTGGGTAATCTTAAAATACAGATGTGAGTTTAATAACAGCAAGAAAACAAAATGACTAGAGGAGAAAACAGAATAAAATTTCAGATATCTTTGTAAAAAGAAATAGGAAAATAGTAAGACAATTACTGAATATAGAAAAGCAGCAAAATCTTAATTTCTTCTGAAAATGAGTGTTTTTACTTCTTTAACAGATTTTTTTTTTTCTGTTCTGTTGGAAGCCTCACATACTCTTCTCCTCCACTGGGTGGCATTACTACCTAGAGTGGTAGCATTGGACTACCTGAAGTTGTTGTGAAGTAAACGTTCCACATCCCTTCTTGGTCTGAATCTATAGAATTAAACCAGTTTCCTGAGACAACCATCTAAACTAGTCTGCTGACACGCAAAACCACCACTTTTTAGTTATACTCTCGTCTGATAGTTTCAGACTGAAGACTGTTGTAAAATAGCTATCTTACAGCTTAATTTAATTCAAATTATTGATTTTGGCAATGTTGAATCACACATCTCTGCAAAGAATAAATTCCAAAGGGAAGGATTAATATATTAAAAGCATACGATCGTTATCTGTGAAGCAGAGAGAGATACAGAATAAAATTAGGTATAAAATAACTCGCAACTTCTAGGTCTGAAAGAGCATTTGAGCTCTAGTAAAAATCAGGGTGTTCAAGCCCCTAACCAGTCCCACTGAAGTGTAACACATGCTTACTACCTCGGTGAATGTAGTGCCACAAAAAAAGCAAGAGAGTGGATGCAGGAGAGGGGGAAGTTATTTTGTCTCTTCTGCACGAGCAGGACGCCTGGGCTCTGCAGACCATCCCACAAATTCCATCACCAAATTGCTGCTTTTTTTCCCATCCATGTATCAAGACCTACCTGCCCATTTCCTTCCAGTAAAGCCAAAGTGTAGGGAGTGAGGAATGAAGCTACAAACCCAAGTTACATCTCAGCTGACTGAAAAGATGTAGTTGGTACGCACGCATGGACACTGAGAAATACTTCGGGTCACAGTTTAGACAGCAACTTGTCACTACTAGGAAATGCATGAGGAACAGGAATAAATTTCAACAATCTCTTTTTTTTTCATGTTTACGATGTTAAAAAGTAGGAGGTCAGAAATAAGTGAATCTAGAGTCATTATGCATTATATATATAAATATTAGCAGGTAGAGGGTTAGATAATTTACTGACAAAACTTCCGATGTGGTAACAGTACCATTTTAGCCTAATTTGATCAAAACGCTTAGGCCACGATCCCCTTCTGTTTGTTTTGTTATCCCATCCTTCTCAATGCCACCGCTCCTGCTTTCTCCACCCCTTTCACCAAGAAACGCTGTTGGTAATCCCTTAAACAGACTGTCTTTGTGTGCACAGAGCAGACATAGCTCACATTAAGCTTTCATCCTTGAAGAACTCACACGCACTTACAGTAGGAAAGGAACCTTGCACTTCTGGCATATCACAAGTATTTCATTGCAAACTTCTGTTGTGTTACTATTGCTTTTTGTCCCAGGTCTTGCACTAGGCTTGAATGTCTTCATGGCTGGGAGTAAGTGCACAGAGGAGCCTGCCCAGACTGAGCCTTCTAGGAAAACAAAAACAAACGAAGCCCAAACCTTACTTCCCCCCTGCACCAAATGAAATATCCATGGGGTAGAAACCGTACCATGCCTTCAGTAGTGCCCTCTTCAAGTAATGAGAATAAAATCTCCATCCCTCCTTCCTTCCTTTGGCTAGAGCCTCTTATGTCGTACGGTACCTTGCTTCTTGTGCTTTTATTCCAGAAAAATCCATTTGAAAGAGTTTATAGTCCAGACTGACAGGCTTGAGTGTGCCCGAGCTGGCTCCCACACAACGATGCGCAGCCACACATTCCTGTCTGGCCCCCCATCTGCATGCATGACGTGCAGGGCTGCCCACGCTCATCCCTATGCATGTGCAAATGGGAGCTCGAGACACAATGCACAGTGGATTTCTACACTGCTTAATTAATGTAAACATTTAGAAAAAGAGAATTCTCCCTGCAGAATGAGTTCATGGTATGAAGCTGTCTACCCACTTCTTCCTTTGCTCTGGTATTCTCTCTACGATAGTGTACATTTACGGCAAGAACTTGATTAAAGAGCCAAATATGTCTTTTTCTCAGACTTGTATTTAAAATCTCCCCACAGAAAAAAGAGTGGAGTCGTTCTTTCTCTTTTCGTTGCCATTTAGCAGCCACATTTAACCTATTTTCATCATTCGCACAGACTTCAGGATTTTTTTTCTATTCATCTGTGGACTACTTTAGATAAATTGTGGTCTTTGTCCTCTAAGAGGAGGCTGGAATAGGAGGAATGAAGTTTCTTCAGTAATGATTGTTTCTTTCAATAGCAGCAAGTTACAGATTTTCTTTATGCCACCAAGGACAAAGTTATTTTCATAGTGTGACTAATGGTTATTCAAAAGTGACTGTAAGGATACAAGAATTACTCTATTATTGCCAAATCCAGTTTACCCACTTACTATATTTGCAATAGTTCATTCACCCCTCCCATCTAAAGCTACCATCTTCTCAGTTCTGCTAATTTAGCAGTTCATCCAGTCCTGTCCTAACCCAGCCGTGTAAAGTGATACAGATAAATGCAGAGAGAGTGAGAAAAGAAAAAAAGAAAGAAAATCTAATACAAACTGTTCTCCATACAAACACTTCTTGCAGTCCATTTTAAAAAACGCTTATTTCAGAGATCTGGAAGAAAAGAACAAGTGGTAAAGTGTAAACAGTAGTCATGTAGGCCAAATCTGTCACCAACAGATGAGCATCTGTAACTCAAACGGGTTTTCGATCAGACTTTATGAAGGTACTTTCTATGCATGTTAAGTTCATTTCTGTTCACATATTTGGGCATTGGTTTGGCCAACATGCATGTCTCTCAGCTTCTTACCGTATCAGATGACCACATCAAAGAAGCAACGTCAACTGAAGGACTTGTCCATATGCTGAATAATCAATGCAAAGAAGGTTTCTCCTCCCCATTTCTCACTCCTATCAGCACGAGCTAGAGCCCCGCTGCCAGACCGTGCTGCCAGGAGCCAGAGCCAGTACTGTCTGACAGGTACCATGGGTGCCAGAGCACACTTCTGGTCACACTGATGCGAACGATTCTACCCGCCATGCTTGCAAAGAATGTTGCTCATTATTTTAATGAGTGTACAGACTGAGCAATTTTCAGCTCCATGTGCCACATCATGTACAAATTAGCCAGCAGAAAAAAATGTCATCCTAGACTAATTCATGTGCAGTTGCAGCTTCACGGTTTTGTCCAAGAAGCATACTTCTTGTCATCTCTGAGAAAGGCTGGATTTAAGAAGCACTCAGGCCAGTAGTTCTGAGTTGCCTTTTTCCTCACATGAGGGATTTGCAAATAATCCTACAGTCCTCTCACGTCTCCAGATACATGGGCTATGTACACACCAGAGAATTCGCACTGCTATTAATCACTGTATTTTCTGAGCTTTTTGTATGTAATGTAGACTGGCAACAGAAGACTTCATACATTCTTTGATTCTTTCTCTCGCCAGCTTAAAGCAAATTCCATCACGCGTTTTTGGGTGAGTTAAAATACACAAGAAATGTGTCCCACTTTACAGTAGAATTCATCACTACCAGACTCTCTAGCAATTTTCCATCTACATGCTATTCGTCCTTCTACAACAACACAGTCACCTTCTCTACTTGTTTCTTATCCAATGTGTGAACTCTTGTGCTCAGCTGTAGCAGAACTCAGAGTCACAGAAGGCACAGCTGGAAAATGCTGACAGCCAGGACCAGCTACAGCTGAGCTCTTACAGGAATGGCTAACAAAGCTGAGAAATCACTGCCCCTGGAAGGTAAGTACAGCCTAGGCAATCTGTTTCAGTGCTTCACTATCCTTATCATCAAAGAAATCCTAATGTTCAACCTGTCTCCCTTTCACTCTATTTTTTTTGGTCTTATTTGCTGTGGACACAGAGAATTATATTGCCTCTTTGCCTGTGGACATATTCAACAAATTTGGAGTGTCTCTCCAGCATCTTCTTTTCTGTGAATTAATTCTTTCAGACATTTTTTATATATTGCAGTCTATGAACTTCTGGTCAACCATCTTTGGTATTTTCCTGGATTACCTCAAAATGGCCAACATTGTTCCTGAGGAGAGATGCCCAAAAATGGAATGGTACTTTTGCTAAAGCCTCAGCAGGGCCAAGTAGAGCAGGCAGACTACTTTGCAAGTCTTGTATGCAGCATCCCTGTTTATACACACTATGGTGTTTGCTTCCCTCACAACATATGACACACTGAATCATGGATTAAATCTGAGTCAATAATAACCACTGCATCTTCTTCTGCAGAACTGCTGCCTAACAATTCATCCCCTATCATGGGGATGTGCCATTCACTGCCAATAACCAAATACAGTATTGTGCACTTGACTTGTATCTTATTTCTGACCTGTCTGTTCAAAACAAACTAATTTTAATCCCGTCCTTCAATGTTTGCAGAGCAATTCCTATCTCAGTTTGTCATTGGCTGTGCAGTGAATAAACTTAGCCTCTACCCCATTTTCCAAGTCATTAATAAAAAATGTTAATTAATTTTGGACCATGACAGACCCCTGGCTCAGTACATAAGATTGACCTCTTGCTCAATATGTAATTCCCATTAATGCCTGCACAGACAGACATGCGGCTTACTGTGTTATGGAGATACAGCATAACGATCTCTACACTTCCTAGGATTTTCAAGGTAATATGAAAATAAAGACCAGATATACTCATTTTCCACTTTGTAGAAAACAAGCTCTTTTCAAAGAAAAGCACTAGATTATTTTCCACCTCCTTCCATGTTTTTAATTAGTCTTTCCTTCAGTACATGTTTAAAGTCTTCAGATCATACAGAAACTCAGTTAATGAATCCATATTTCCTAGACCATATTCTTCTATCTGTTATCAAATTTGGTTGCTGTGTTTCCTGCTCTGTGTTCTTTTAGGGATAGTCACCAATTTGACTGTCTTGATTTTCATAAATAATCCTTTTTGCCAGATCTACAGCTCCATGTACCATTTAAGAACCTGGTAATAACCAGAGAAACACCCTCTGAATCACTCAGTTGAGCTGCCCTCCTCGTGGTTGTGCTTTTTTCCACTTCATTTTCATTAGTCCTCTTTCCTTCAGTAGACATCACTGAAAGATGAAGCATATTTTTCATTTGATCATTTTGATTCTGTGCTCTGCCATCACTGCAGAGCAAATGCATTCCCTTATTTATGTATCGCTAAAGAACTTTTACTATTGGTATCTTTCTTCTACTATAACTAAGCTGGAATTACTTTTTTTTTTTTCTTACTACGGGTCTGTTTTCTCTGGCCTTTAAACGTTTCTATGGTGGTCTTTTTGTTCTTCTTTTTCCTATTCTTTGTGAAAAACTCACTGCTTACTTCTAACCACCTCAAAAAGTTCATTATTTGACTAAAACACTTCTCAGTTTGAAATACTACTTCCAGTTCCTCCACCAAACCACATATAAAACAGAGTGGTTTCATTGATTATGTGGTAACAAAGCCTTTTACTATCATATCTAGTAACACCTAAACCTCTCTGTTAGTAATTGTTCCTACCCCCATATCCACTGGGATGACAAGAGCCAGCAGTCCGGTAGTGCCGAACGAACAGCACCAGCCAGAGGGACTTTCAGGCACAGGGACTGAAAGAGTGAGGAATCTCCCTGGGCTCATCTCTGTGAAGCTCTGCAAACATAGGTGTCCTTTTTGCTATGCCACTTACTGGCTTTTCTGCCCTACCTTGCAGACAATACATTAATATTTTTCCTTCAAGATTCATGTCAACAGCTCTCTGCCTCTTACCCTGCTCAAATGCAGTCCAGAAAATGAGACTGCCCCACCACCAAAACACCAAAAGCAAAGGAGAAATTAGTATTAATATTGGTTCTTTTACCCTCAGAGCATCTTTTGTCCCATGAGTAACTTCTGAATATCTCTGTAAGAAAGTCGGAAGCAGCAGCATGCATTTCAGGATGGCAGCTGACCTCTCTCACCTTTCTGGATAATGATGTCCTCATTTTCTAAGTGAGAAAAATTCACATGAAGAAGCTGAATCTCAGGCAAAGGCACAAGAACCATTTCTGTGGCATTCTCCAGCCAGCAGAGAAAGCTCCCATCGCCTGCATCCAGCTCCCACACCAGCTGACATCCAGCACACCAGCATGGAACGGCAATGTGAGTCAGTCCATAAATCCACTGAGTGTGCCTGGAGAGATGCTCTGGGACTATGGTCAAATCAGTTTGATCTTCTGTGTTGCTCAGACTGTGATCTCTCTGAAGACTATGTCCTCCTGTATACACACCAAGGTCAGTGCCTTAAAGGGATCCCAACAGGAGGATGGCTTCGAAAAACAGCTGTACGAAAAGTAAATTGCATCAAACACTCTAAAGGACTTCCTCCAACAGCTGCCATAGGAACCAACTGTCTGGGGGGCAGAAAACAAACATAAAGTCGTATTAAGCGCTAAGAAAAATTACAGAGGCTGGGGATTCTGGATTTACAAAGTCCTGACCCAGAGAATGAAGACAGTAAGAGCACTCATTGTCTGTCCCTCTCGAGCAGGATCCTTTGTAAATAACATTAGGATATTATTACTTAAAAGTGAAGTACGTTTCTCAAGGATTCAAGCTTTATAAGGGATGAGTTTGCAATGATTTTGGTTAAGAATCATCTTTTCTTTCTCAAGCTTTTTTGGTAGAAGTGATGTAGCATTTCAGTAGCTTGCAATGCTATTTTAGAAACTACCCACCTGCAATGATTTTCGAGAAATAAAGGACTCTAACTATATAAACAGTCTTGACTTTTCAACCCCTTCAGCTTGTCACTTTGTGAAACAGATAACAAAACACGGAGAAGTAGCCTCAAGATCTGCAATTCTTCGGTACAAAATGCCGTTTTGGTGCAGCTTTTATCTTATAAAGTATCCCTGTTTCAAGAAAATGTTCGTTTCCTACTCAAAGACCAGTTCTTGTCATCATTTATTAAGATGGATTTTCCAGCTCTTTCAAAGCAAGATATTTTCTCTTTGCACTTTTTAAATTAAGGTAGTACTGCTCAATGTTATCTGCAGGATATGTATAGTAAACTCCCTTATCATTCCTTTTGACATGCATCATTGGAAGTTTTCTTCTTAGATACCGAAAAATTAGTACCTCTATTTTGTACAGCAAGAGCACATACAAATACCTTGCGCTAACTAGCAGTATAGTAATAGCTTCCCTTTTCTTACTGCAGTTCCCCTTCTCCCTCACTCATTTTCTTAAATATTTTCCTCTCTCATAGTCTCCCCAAATGTGGACACATCGTAGAAGCCTGTCACATGGAGGAAAGCCTTATGATCTGATCTCAAATCCAACCTTTAACAAGTAACATGGTCAGAATCAGATTCTGCTTGAGTTTCTTGGTCTAACGGACCTCTTAGCTTAGCCTATATAGTTGAAGCCACCTTCCCTCCTCAGTCACCTTCTGAAACCATGTGAGACTGCAGCAGGAATGCAGGAAACCATACCTGACCGGGGCACAGCCTCAATAGTCATTTGAAACAAAGCACTCAGCAGTGCTGATGAGAAGGTAACTACCCCATTCAAGCTCCGATCAAATTTGTGTTTTATTACGTTGGAAGTTGCAAATAACCAAAAAGACTATTAGGCAGTTCAGACATGACAAGTAAAATGTCTCACTAATTAGCACCAGAAACTGAAGTCTTAAAAGCATATTACAGGTGTTTTATGTTCCTGCCTGCCTCCACTGAGTAGTGGATACGGTGCTACACCTTGTTCTCAGGACAGTAAGTCTCCTATAGCTACACTTGCTATAGATGCCACAGATGAAATCACTTACAAAATCTTTTATCTTTCTGAGAGGAAACAGCAGTCCCCTCATCTAGCAAAAGCATGGTCTTGTCAGCATGTAAAACAAGACCTCAAGGTTTCATATTAGATTGCAGACAAGATGCCTTCCATTAAACACGACTGGCCATTGTGGCTACTCCCTCCCTGAGCGGAACAACTGCAATAAATGCAAATGATGCTGTTTTACCCAGGAGTTACCTTGTCCATAGAGTTTGCTGAAGAGTGCACTCCTTTCAAGACTTCCTATTCATACGCAAACTCCATAGGTATTCTGAAAATAACACAAAAAGCCAGCTTGTGGTGAGATTAAAGAGAAGATGAAATGCTTGAAGATACACCGCGCCACGTTCCCTCAAAGTGTGGCATCTGATTCTTGCAAGAATGGGGTAAGAGCTGTCACGTCAGCCAACTGAAGAGGGGACTCTTGGAAGCAACAGGCCACTTGCAAGCTCATCCTTACAGGCACAGTCAATGTCCAAAATAAAACACCGGGAGCCTCACACCAGGGAGAAACTAGTTATCACCACAACAGCTAATGGTGCTTTGGTATACACATCTCATATTCAGAAATGATTTATGGGGGCAATAAACTCTTAAGCAATTTATCCTTTCATGTTTGGCTCACAATTCCCACTGGAATCATACGCACTATGGAAACTATGATAGATAATCTGTTAAAAAAGTGCATCTGTTTCTTCTGCAATGTTTTCAGCATGAAACCAAGCTTGAACTTAATAGATGGGTCCTTCCAGTATGGGATCATTTTGTAGATAATTCTTCTCCCAAATGACCTCAAATGCTTTCACATTTTCCATGAGCAAATCAATGTTTACATTCAAGCTTCCTCTCTCTCTTTTTGATGGCAGTGGAAGTTGCAAGATTTTAAAATGTCATAAATACTGTATGAGAAAAAGTTTTCCTCCCTCGGTTTCAGAAACTTAGGGACTGTCATGACAGCTTACCTATAAACATGAGGGATAGCCAGAAATCTGCTACAAAGAGTACAATTTTAATTTGTCATCAGAACTCAAAATTAGTATCAGATCTTTAGAATAGGTTCTGGAAACTAACATGGTAAAGAAAAGGGGTGACAGCAAGAGGTCTTGAATTATTTTCCACTGTGATTATATGATAAACGTGTGCTTTCAAGTCTCACGCATAGTCTCTACAGAAAGAAAAGGGTGAGTCTAAGCCTGGAAAATTTCCAGCTGTGTCCTTCTAATATCCTTTCAGAGTCTCAATTTAACAAAAGCACCCACACATACACACGAAAGATCTACTTCCATACTAATGAGTAAAAGTACTTAGCAGTAATCTAAACTAGACTTCCTCAATGGATCAAGGAGATTTAATTGCATTTAGCCCATGAGTTTAACGTTTGGTAATTTTCTTGCCAACATCCTGCCATCGTTAACATCAATATCTGTTAATGATGCACAAGTTCTTCTCATTAACTGACTGAATTTCTAAATTATAAAATGATGAGCTGCTCTTAAGCCAGTCAAGTTTTTGCTTCCTAAGAATGCAAGGACAGGACCTGATATCCCTTTTTTTTTCTTTTTTTTTAAGAGTAAATTTGTTGCAGAGAAAGCTCCCCAAAGATTCCCCAAAGATATGGTGTTGTAGTGTTCATGCTTCCCTATCATTCTGAAGAACCACTGCCAAACAGCAAGATGGAATCAGGTCCTATCTTTCTCCTGAAAATGGCAAAAGATGTTGGTGCCTTGCGTTAGCACCAGCTTCCTACGGGGCTATGCCTGGAAGAAGAGCCCTCAGAGTGGGACCTGCTAAAAAACTAGGCAAGTAAGGCTGTAACACAACAGTCACCTGAGAAAAGACCAGCATCCCTCTGGAGCAGCATGGAGCAGATTCAAAGCACCAGGCCTAAACCCAAGGGCCAGAGCACAACCTGACCCTGTCAGAGGTAAAATGGATTGTTAGTATTAATCCTGGCCAGACTGTGGAGTAGGTTTGTTGACATTTTCTTGAAGAAAAGTGACCGTTCGGTACATATTCCAAAAGCAAGGGACACACNAAAAAAACACCACCAGTCTGCAGTGACGCCTTTCCAATGCATTAACTCCTTTCCTGCCAGGTGTCCTGTTGCTTCTGGAGACATAGACCCAGACAAAACCAGAGGATATGAGATGATAGCACCATAACTCATTTCCCTCTATAAAGATATGGGACTACAGAATAAACTCCTTCACGGGAAAAACACACTAGCAGCGCAACCCATGGTGTGGTCAAAAGCACAGACACTGGGACGGGTGATGACAGGATGTGGGCAGTTGAACAAGTGACAGCCAAAACAAATGAGATCTCACATATCTGTAAATAGGTCTTTAATCATAGAATCATAGAATGGTTTGGGTTAGAAGGGACACTTAAGGATCATCTAGTTCCAACCCCCCTGCCATGGGCAGGGATGCTACCCACTAGATCAGGTTGCTCAGGGCCCCATCCAACCTGGCCTTGAACACCTCAAGGGATGCGGCATCCACAGTTTCTCTGGGCAACCTGTTCCAGTGCCTCACCACCCTCTGAGTAAAGCACTTCTTACATATATCTAGTCTAAATCTCCCCTCTTTCAGTTTAAAACCATTACGCCTTGTCCTGCCACTATACTCCCTGACAAAGAGTCCCTCCCCAGCTTTCTTGTAGACCCCCTTTAGGTACTGGAAGGCCACTATAAGGTCTCCCCAGATCCTTCCTTTCTCCAGGCTGAACAACCCCAACTCTCTAAGCCTTTTGTCAAAGGAGAGGTGCTACAGCCCTCTGATCATCCTCACGGCCCTCCTCTGGACTCGCTTTAACAGGTCCATGTCTTTCTTGCGTTAGGGGTCCCAGAGCTGAACACAGTACTCCAGGTGGGGTCTCACAAGAGTGGAGTAGAGGGGGAAAATCACCTCCCTAGACCTGCTGGCCATGCTTCTTTTGATGTAGCCCAGGGTATGGTTGGTTTCATGGACTGCAAGCGCACATTATCAGCTCATGTTGAGCTTCTCATGAACCAACACCCCCAAGTCTTTCTCCTCAGGGCTACTCTCAAAACATTCTCCGCCCAGCCTGTATTTGTGCTTGGGATTGCCCCGACCCAGGTGCAAACCCAAACCTTGTACTTGGCCTTGTTGAACTTCAGGAGGTTCGCATGGGCCCACCTCTCAAGCCTGTCAAGGTCCCTCTGGATGGCATCCCTTCGTCCCACTGTGTCAACCGTGCCACACAGCTTGGTGTCATCGGCAAAATTCCTGAGGGTGCACCCAATCCCACTGTCCATGTAACCAACAAAGATGTTAAACAATGCCAGTCCCAATACCGACCCCTGAGGAACGCCACTCATCACTGGTCTCCACCTGGACATTGAGCTGTTGACCACAACTCTTTGAGTGTAACCATCCAGCCAACTCCTTATCCACCAAGTGGTCCATCCATCAAATTCATGTCTCTCCAACTTAGAGACAAATATGTCATGTGGGACAGTGTCAAACACTTTGCACAAGTCCAGGTATATGACATCAGTTGCTCTTCCCCTACCCACCAATGCTGTTACTTCATCATAGGCCACCAGATGTGTCAGGCATGATTTGCTCTTAGTGAAGCCATGTTGGCTGTCACCAATCACCTCCTCATTTTCCATGTGCCCTAGCATAGTTTCCAGGAGGATCTGCTCCGTGATCTTGCCAGGCACAGAGGTGAAACTGTCTGGTCTGTAGTTCCCTGGATCTTCCTTTTCTCCATTTCTAAAAATGGGGGTTATGTTTCCCCTCTTCCAGTCAGTGGGAACTTCACCAGACGGCCACAACTTCTCAGATATGATGGACATGAGCTTAGCAACTTTATCCACCAGTTCCCTCAGGACCTACCAATGCATCTCATCTGGTCCCATGGTCTTGTGCACCTTCAGGTTCCTTAGATGGTCTCAAACCTGATCTTCTCTTACAGTGGGCGAATAAGCAAATGTCACTGCTAGCATCTATACAGATCTTCTAATTTACTTAGAAGTACATCCTCAGTTATGGCAAAAAAAGGCACAAAAGATTTTTGAATTAAAGAATAAAACACAGCCATAATACTTGCCTGTTTGAAGGCAAAGCATGATCTTTTCCTAGACTACAAGGCATTTAAAGACAGTTCCTGAAATGGAAACCATAAGCCCTTTCCTAGGAATTACAGAAAGCACGGGGGCTGCCTGGTGGATTTTTTGCAGTGGGCATTTATCACTTCCATCCTTTATCACATCTATCCATGAAAAAGCCAAACCCAAACCATTCAGTTGGATTTATTGCCATTTTTAAGAAGTCCTGGTCAGGGGACTGACACATTGGTAGGACTAACCCTAGCAAGCCTGAGCTGGTGATGTAGATGTCTTTTATAGGCAAAAATGGTATTTCCAGGGTACTGCTCATCTCATACTTCAACAGGTATATAAAGTGCTTGTTCTCTCCATTGGACTGACTGCAAAAAGATATCAGGGTGGACAACTCTCACATAGACATACACACTGCAAACACTTGGAGTTAGACTAGACGAACCTATACTCATCTATGTCAAGGAGTAGGGAAAGAAGAAGGGCTTGAGATGAGAAGGGTAGCAACAGATCATGCTGCAGACTGAGCACTGGAGATGAGCTGTTTGCACAGGGACATTTTTGGATGACAGGTCCCACAACGAAGCCAGTACATCCTGCTAGGACCAGAGAGGCAGACACACCACCATGGTTGCCATCTCTAACCCATGACAGAAGAGCAGTACTGTTTTGGCCTGACGATGCTAAAATTAGCACTTTATTCCCAACAAGAGCCCAACTATTGGCTGATCTCTCCCATGAGGCAGAACACTTAGCCTTCTTCCATGGAAACCAGAGATTTTGCTCTGGCTCTCCAAGTGGGTTACTCCCTACAGCCTTATCTCAAAGACACAGGCCTCCAGTGAGAAGAAAAGGTTCAGCAAGGGACACCACCAAGAGCTTTGATTTTTAATGACTAAGGGATTCAAGCGTGACATTTCCTACTCCCAGTTCCATTTTGTCCCCTCACATTAAGGACTAGATTCAATTACTGACTTATTTTTGCAGGCATTTAATCATAATGAAAAGTAAACAAAAAAACTGGTGTGGAGACAAGCTCTGCAGCCTGACTTCTTCCTTACTCTACAACTCACTACAAGGCAGTTCAGTTCAGCTGTGAAAACACCAGTACCTATCCTGATACAATCCAGAAAACCGCAATGCATCACCCCCACACTGGACAGCAATGAAAATAGTTCAAAATTTAAGACAAGCACAAGACACGATTGTCCTTACAATTACAAGTAGCTATGGGAAAATATTAGCAGATGCCATTTAAACAAAGCTCTCGTCACCTTCATCCTATCAGAGGTCTTAGAATTACCCTGCTACCTAATCCTGAATATGCAGTGTTTTAAAAACACAGGGTTACTGCCTATCTGTCACCTGGGTCTAAATAATTTGTTTTCCTAAAAAGAACCTGGGAAGCCAAACAAATCAACATCATTAAGTTTCTGTTGAAAGCTGGAAAGGATTTTAAGTTCAGGACAAACAGGGTTTGTCACATGACAGGAAAAAAGGAAGCAGAAGAATAAAATATAACATCAGCATCTCCCTGGAAGGATCAGCATTTTTCCATCATGTCCGAGGCCAAAGTTCTTGCTAGTTCCTAACTTCAAGCTGTACATTTTACATAATAAATTTAGAAAGGTCATTCATATGCAGGGAATGATGAATTCAGTTTAATCAGATGGCTACTTATTACTGCTATTGACCCAAACCCTGCTAATATAAAAGAACCCCCCCAAAATTTTTGATGATATTTTAGGAATTTCTACAACTAAATGTTTGAAAAGGGAAGGGACCAGAGGAAGGAGAGATGATTTAAGAGCATGTGATCTAATGAAATTGAAGTTAATGAGCATCTGTGAAATGGAGCTAAACCACAACATATAAAATGCAAGAGACAATATAAGGATTTTACACGTATTGTACTGAACTTTGGTTTTCCGTCTAAGTTCCTGTGAGATGGAGGAAAGCAAAACTGCACAAAAATACACTGCAACCATAATCTAATAAAGACATTAGCAAGAAAATGTCATCCTCTCCTCTGTGTCACTGCAAAGCTGAGAGAGTCCCAGCAAGGTAGAGACGCACTAAGTCACACTAATCACAGCCAACAAGCTTGGCTCACTGCAGAATCAAAGCATGGAAAGCTGCATTTCTATACATCCATACCCAAAAGGCCACCACCACTAGGAAGGCAAACAAATATTTCCCCACTCTCTTAACCTGTTCCTGGGGAAGCATGAGTGCAAGAGGAATCGTCCCTGCAGAGACTGGCAAAGGCGATGCTCCATCAGCACATGCTGACCCCAACCAGCACCTTCCTCAGTGCCACATACCTGGGCAGATCTTTCATGGCCACTGGCAGAGAAATCCTAAGCACAAGACACACTCCAAGCCCTTATAAGCAACCCTCTCTGCTGCCCTTCTTTTCACCTCCACTATGCCAGTGCAGGCAAGAATAAGGAGAGGCTGCATCTAGCACCAATATGTATGTCGCTTCTGACGCAGGCATACAGCTCTGACATTGCCCTGCTTCCGCAGTACGATCAAACACCAGGTATTAGTGGCTACTTTTTTTTACTGGTGAGGTAGCTTTACAGTCATACCAAAGATTAACCAGCTCTTAAAAAAAAATCTCCATTCAATTCTGGAGACAGAGTGATAATAAACTCTACTGGGAACAAAAAACTAGCCTGTTATTGGAAAGTGAGCTGCACACAGCTGCTGGATGAAATCCTGAGATTGCAAGGTATAAACACAAAGGCTATCGTTGATAGCAGTTTTCTCCATATCTGCAGGAATTGGTCAAAAATGCTCAAATCACAGAGCTAGTTCAGCTTAAAAAATGTGACTTTTTTGTGCAAACACTTCCATGAAATATTTTCCTGTTTTCCATCCAGTTCTACATCTGCGCTGCAAAAGAGGTTGCTATGAACATCGCTGAGCAGTTGTCACTAACCTCCACTTTCTAGCTCCCCTCTCCCTGAAATCTGCCCTGTCAAGTGAGTGATTATTTGGCTTCAAGCTGATTGAAAAGGTCTGTACTTAAATATTCAGGACTTCTAAAAGAGCCTCAGAATTAAAGGGGGAGCTATCGCCAGCCTGTCCTCAATGGAAGGTGACCTCTGCAGGTTGGCAGTACCAAAAGGTAAAAGCTTTGTTGTCAAAGTTAAATCTCTTTTTCCTCCCAATAACTTAATAAAATAAAACCTGAGCAGC
The DNA here is from genome assembly GCA_013399475.1 of Chauna torquata. NCBI lineage: Eukaryota > Metazoa > Chordata > Aves > Anseriformes > Anhimidae > Chauna > Chauna torquata. The sequence goes on along the minus strand of VXAL01005084.1, from coordinate 37,934 downwards.
ATTAAACAAATGTTAAGTGAAAAGACAGTCCCTGTTCTGTAAGACACAGATCAGATCAATGTGGTGATTTGCCACATGAACCCTGTAATGAAAAAGCACATTTCTGATACTGCAGATCCTAAATATCCACCACTTCCATGCAAGCTTTCTTGACTTCAGTCACTTTTGGAGGACCAGAAATGATTATTATTAGTGTGCTACACTCCCCTTACCAAGAATAAATGTGCTCTGGTCCTTTCTGCATCTGGGTGGTGAAAACTTCTGTCTATCCAGCTTGTTTTTAATGTATTTCCTTAGCCAGAAAAGCTTATCTGGATTCTCCATTTTTTTCATCTCACCCTTCACTGATTTCTGCTATCTTTAACTGTACTGGAAGATTTCCATTATTTTTATTTAATACAAAACAGATAATGGCAATCTTTAAAGAGAGATACTGATCTAGGACTGTTCAGCATCTTTATGAACACAGAATCCCAAAGGTATATGTCATATGCTTCTAAAACAGGACCCCTCTGTCCTTTGGAAAAAAAAAAAACAACACCACTCAGAGCATTTTACAGTTATTAAAAAATTTAAACAAAAGGGCCACTGCAATTGCAAGCAGCTAAAGCAAAGCGTTCAACAATACATGACAGCTAAACTCAAGCTCATCCTTCCTTCTTCCTGTTATTAAAAAGTTATGCACATGAGAATTATTTTATTGTGTGCTTCAGAAAGTTGATGACAGTCATTTAAAATTTATAAGCACTAATAAGATAACACATCCAGTTTATTCTCATGTTCAACATTAGTGTTGTTGGGATCCACAAATGGGATGCAATAAAATTGAAACCAGTGACTCACCTCGTGTATCAAGAGCATGTGGGGAGGAAAAAGGCTGAACTTTAATGCCATTGCTAGCCAAGTTCTGCTATTTAATGTACAAAACATTGCAAAGCAAGATTATTTTCCATCATCCTATACAGGAGATACTGATGTAGCCACAAATGGAGGAAAGTGCATACATAAGGCATAAGAAGGTGAAGCTGTGGGGTACCATTTAGCAAGAATTGGTGTAGGAAGACAACATTATACAGAAAAAAAAGCAGTCTAAATCTTTTGTAACAAATTGTTATAGCTAACGTGCATTTACAACTGCGTCAGCAACAGCATATTTTTCCATTTTTAATGAGCATTATTACAGCATGCATTTACACCAGACCCTTTTCCTAATGCATTCAATAGTTGGCAAGTGTCTTGTTTAATAACTTTATAACAGTATAATATGCATTAGATACATATATATCACAATATACAGAAATACTCTAGGTATTGATCAAGGTGAGGTAACCTTACAATCCTCTATGATGCTGCTCAAGTCAAAGAAATTTTCCTCATTATTTTGTTGCAGCAAGTTATGAAAGTCTACTGAAGTGAGTACCTCTCTGAAACAGCATCCCTGTGGGTTTATTGTAGCGAGGTCAGACTGCACGTTAGAGGTCCACCTCAAGCATCTCATTCCTCCCTTTACAGGACACTTGTGCTTATTGCTCAAGACAAAATTCACACACTTCCCACGGACTGGAACTGCTTGCAACTGTATTTCAACCTGTTTTAGCAATCTTTGCAGTGTTGTGAAGTTTTCTCTGGCACTCTCCAGAGAGCCTGCCCAGGCTTTTCTTCTGTCAAGTTCAGCATAACATGATTCTTCTGAACCCAAGAGAATTTCTCTGGGCAACCTGTTCTAGTGCCTCACCACCCTCATAGTGATGACTTTCTTCCTTATATCTAATCTTAACCTACCCTCTTTCAGCTTAAAACTGTTGCCCCTTGTCCTATCACTACAGGCCCTGGTAAAAAGTCCTTCTCCATCTTCCTTATAAGCCCCCTTTACATATTCAAAGGCTGCAATTAGGTCTCCCCAGAGCCTTCTCTGCTCCAGGCTGAACAACCCCAACTCTCTCAGCCTTTCTTCATAGGAGGGGCATTCCAGCCCTCTGACCATTTTCACAGCTCTCCTATGGACCCGCTGGATCCTTCCGACTACTGCTCCACTCTGCAGGGTGCCCAGGTCTGAGAGGTGCTGGTGGCCATGAGCTCGCTGCTGCGGACACACTGGGCAGGGCCTGAGCACCTCTGAGAACCCAGGCGGCTGCTCCCTGGCAGGCCGCACCTCCGCCCTCTTTGACGGATGGAGAGCTATGCCTGGAAGACCCCTGTTAGTAGACAACCGGCTCTGGGGATGAAATTGAAAAAGAGTTCTAGAGCTGTTAAGAATTTTCTTATAAGGACAGCTAAACCAGTACCTCTGCTTCCTGGGGCAGCAACATGTACAGCTCTGAGCGGTGAATCTGAAGAGATGCACTGTATCATACCGACCCTCCTTAACAGCTCTGGTGATGAAAAGCTTTAAGTGAGAAGCCTTGCATAATTTTAGCTTTTAATTCTCAGGGTAAAAGCAGTAAGAAGTCTCAGGAAATTCACAGCAAAGGGCTGGGCCATCATTTACTTTTAGTGAAACAGGTGCTTCACGGCTCTGATCCTACAAACAGGTACGCAAGTGTTTATTTGTATTCCTAGCTTTTTTCCTTCAAAACTAACAGTATGGCTCTCATGCACACATGTCTACCTGAAGTTCATGGTACGTGTGCTCCAAGAGTGACACAGCTGGTTTAATTCCAGTGACAATTTCAGTAATTGAACTAGAATGAGCAAAATTGTTTAATGCCCTGCTTAAAACAGCAATGGTTAGTCCCATATTTCCATGAGCACAAAGATACTACAGACTTAAATTAGGAGTTGACAAAATACAATGCCTAGCTTAAATACACATGCACATGCATGCACATGCATACTCTTGGACACACGCATACAGAGCAAAACACAAAAGTCCTAAATTTACCAGATACTATACAAGCAGAACAACATAAGGGGACCAGTGAGAGCAACAGCAAACTGCAGGATGGGTGGTGGTGAGACCGGCTGCCGGACGGGTGCGAATGAAGAGCATGCAGCTCTGGGGGCCCGTGACAGACTCACCTTCTCACTCCCAGAGCAAGGGGGGACCCTGCCGGGCAAGCCACAGCCGCCATGCGCAAGGCGGAGGCAGCAGCTGTGCCCGCTACGGCAAGCCAGGGAGTAACCTGCTCCTCTCCAACCAAATCCCAGCAAACGCTCAGAGCATCGCCAAGCCTGATGGTGGAGGAGCCACAGATTGCTGCGGGACGCGGGGCTGCCGTTCAACTCGTCTCGTGGGGAGCCACCACTGCCCACTGTGGCACTGCTCACGCTGCCAAACGCCATGGCGGCAGCGGCTTAACAAAGGAAAGCTACATGGATCTTAGTGCCTCTCACCAGAATTTGGGACAGAATGAGAACAAAATAAAGCAACACAGAAATAAAGGCAAAACCACGTGTGAGGCCAGTAAGAAGTTCCTTTCTAAAAACCAAAAAAAAAAAAAAAAAAAGCTTCAACTCTGCAGACATTTTGCAAAAGCAGAAACACTATCTGACGAAAAGTACGTCACAAGGAATTTGCCTTGCTCTGCTCCTTGTTGCTCTAACAAAATACAGTTCTTGTTGACAACACTTTTTTAATAGTCCTGGTGTTCTTCTGTGAAGAAAGACACTAAAACAGAGGATGGTCTAAGACAATTAAATTTCTTCTAAGACTTAAACTCAGGAGAAATTCATTTTGTTTGCTCCTCACCCATGCTCTTCTTCCATCCCCTCAAAACGGACAGCCCGCCAGTATTTAAACAGGAAAGCAAGGAGGAGAGGGAAGCTCTGTGTAATTGTGTCCTTTTGTAACCGTACTTATTTTTTTCCAGCATGTTTATTTTTAACTGCTTTAAATACTCAGCAAAATCGCTTAATTGATACCAGCCCCGGCCGTGCGGCCGAGGCACCTCGCAGGGCGGTGTGGCTGGGCTCGGAGTGTGCTCCGCTGCAGAGGAACTGGTGTTCAAAGGGCTCACTCAGCGCGGGATGGCCTCACCCGCACGCCTCGCTGCTGGCAGCGAGAGCTGTGTCAACATCTGGAGCAGCAGCAGATGCAGCGTCTTCTGCACAGCAATGCGCCTTGTTTGCTTGTGGAGGGAAGTCCTGTGTTCACCATGCCGAGACGCATTTTGTGGTCAGCATCATTTCCAGCTGGAAAGTCAGAGTAGAGGGCAAAGAGGACAGCACAGCTGCAGTGGATTCTGCCAAAGGTGTAGCTTGTGGGTTTTTCTTCAGGTCCCAGCATAGACTGGGAGATCCTCCTGCGCTCCCCAGTTGTTGGCTGTTCCTCCTCTCCTCTGTCACAGAAGCGTTCTGTCATACTGAAGTCTAGCACCTCTTTTAGTAACATGTGGGCTTGTAGAGCTGGGCTCTCACAGTGGCGTTTACAAAAGCCAGAACACAAAACATGCAAGTTATAAACAGAAATAAAGAAGGAGAGAGAGACCTTCCCCAAAACCAAGCTGAATCCCAGTCCACTAAAGTGGTCTCCCTAGAGCTGTGCCTCTGCCTTTCGCCCCACTAAACTCATCACACCCTTGCTCTCTGGGATTGCACTGGATACATTAGCTGCATATGCACTCTAAAGTAATTTTTGTGGGCATACTACTGCTAATGGAGCAATGTGCCTCCTCTGCAGAATTTAACTTCTTGTAACCCCCTCATCAGAGAGGTACATTGGGACAGACCACACCACACCTCGGTGCTCTGCAACCTTCCCCTGATTCTGCAACCCTGCCAGAATTACCCTCCCCAAACTGACCAGGCCAGAGCTCTTCCCTACTCTCCCTAATCTCCCTACTGTCTTTGCTACACCAGCCTGGAAAGAGAGAGAAAAAAAAACATGAACTCTTGCAGCTAGGGTTGCTGGAAAGCTAGAAACCCAGCGTCTGTACTAGAACTAGGCCATGAACGCCGGAGCAGGAGTCGCTACGCTCACACCACACAGACAAAAACAACAGAACAAAGCCTCCAAAAGACGAGTTGCATCAGCCCAGAAGCATAGCTTTTGTAAATGGAAAAGCTCACAAAAATCTCATTTTTCTTGAAAAATGCCACCATTTTCTCAAGAACTTTTCCCAGTGCCCTGCAGCACTCGGCAGAAGGTTCTCGGTAACAGCAAGGGTCCCTAATGCCTCGCTGCTCTCCGAGGGGGCACCTCGGAGCATGAGCACAGCTGGACACGGTGACCACTTCCCTGCCACCACATAAAACACCTTCCCAGACATATGATGCACGGTAAGAGGCAGCGTCACTTTTTTGCTCCAAGAAAGGACAAAACTAGAGATGGCTCGGATACCACACAAGCTGCGTAAAAGGTGACACGCAAGCTGTGTAAAAGGTGATGCTTAACCTGAGTGATACTATAAAAGATGTACTTCATTTTATTCCAAGATGGTTCTGTTTTTGGCAGACGTTCACAGATTCTTCCTTTGCTTCCCAGGCTGCGATCACCCCCGAGTGAAGCACTGCTGCATCCTGTGCCAGCTGCTGGTCATGCGTGGGCCCGGAGCGGCTGTAGCATCTCGCCCCTTGCTTGTGCAAACAAAGCCATCACCTTCCTTCTTCTGCCCCGCCAGCCTCCCCCCGGCTGGACCCACCTCTCCTCCTGCAGGGACGACGCCGGGCACAAAGGCTCCACGTGCCACCCCACGCTGGCAGCCCCGGCAGGGTTATGCAGAGCAGAACCGGTAGGCTCCTGACCTCCTGCTATGGGGCTCAGGCATCACCAGAGCATCGCAATGGGATACTGGGAAACAGCACAACGCAGAAACAGGTACGGCATACGACACAAAAATAATGCTCAAAACCTTCCCCTTGCCTCCTTTCCTCTAAGGGCTTCACCTCCACAGGATACTCGCATCTGTGCTTTTAAACACAAGCATCCGTCCTACATGCGGACACGTCGCTGTGACAGAGCCACGCTGGTGACAGGCATGGGTATGTGTTACTACCGGTTGCACGATGCTGCACATAGCCCCTGACTTCAGTGGGATATTCTTTTTTGAAAGAAAACATCTACGGTGGCTTGTACTTTCAGAGTCTACAAGAATTAAAATGCAACTAGTATCTCTTCTCGGTCCTCTCTGCCTTTATTAGGAAGGAGGATAAAATATACAGTCTATAAATTCAAGTCAGCATTAGTATGCGCCTTGCTACTGTTCTCGTGATCTTTCACTGGACAGTGTTATTCCTGAATTAAATGCTAATTTTAAAAGGAACCTGCTGTTCTCTTCAAAATGTCACGCATTCTTATAATGCCATATACCAACAGTGAACAATGAAAGCCATTTTATCCTTCTGGAACTCAAACTCTGCAAATTTAGTTCTACAAAAATAAATTATTTGAAAAAAAAATTATTAGAGGTTCTGAATTCTAATAGGTTCACAATGTTCATCTACTCTGTTTCTGAGCTACAGGTACTACAGGAACACGTCCTCATGAGCAGACAACATATTTCCACTGGAAAGCTTCTCCACTAGAAAGAGATTATCTGATAAATAATAATGTTCCAAAATTATACAGTAATTAAGTAAAAACTTAAAAATTATTATGACTTGACTATATTAAAGTGGTTTAATTTCATGAAAATAAAACATGGCTAAAAACATATTTTCCCTTGAAATTACGAATTTTTAACTTTCATACCAATTCAAAGAAAGGAAATGCTACAAAAAAAAGCACATTTCAAATATCTGGCAGCTAGAAAGCCAACCCTATTTTAAACACATCAAGTTACTGGCACCCCACCTCATCCTTTCCTAGGACATAAAAATTTGTACATCCTCACTAAAAATTTACTCCCTACCTGTAGTATAAAGTTTTCCAACTTGTAGCAAATAAACTTACTATTTTTTTGTGTGTTTTTGTTTTTCAGAAAAGTTAAAAAAGCATGTCTATCAGAGATCTCTCCAACTACATACAAAATGTGATCATGGCAGCAGGCCCAGTCTCTTAGTAGACAGACTGACCAAAGCCTCGGTGTGGAGCACCCACTATAACCTTATCAGAGGTGTTAAATGGACACTTCACAGCGTGTCCATTTTGCCACCAACATTTCTGCTCTATTAATGCAACTCGTTAAAATTACTGTCATAATTACATTTCAAAAGCCTATCACAGTGCTAGATTTGCTAGGCAGGGCAGCCATCCCACTCTGCAGCTTACGTTAGCCTGCTTACCCCAGGGCGAGCAGCAAAGGGTGGCACGCAGGAACGGCAAGACTGCCACACACTTCAGATGAACGAAATGACCTCACTTGGGTCAAAGCTACACGGAATCAAGCCCATCTGAGGAAACCTGTTTTGGTGGCATAATGGATCTGAAGTGCTTCTGTGTGAATAATTGCTTGCTTCTTTTTTACCTTCGTGGTATAGCTGGAGGAAAATGAAAGTTAGGATGAATTTTTAAAAAAATACTTCAAATTTTTCTCACTGAAGCTAAAAAGGAAAGCAACCCATAGTTTTACTGCAAGACAAACTAAATATTTAATTTGCACTGAAATGGCTATTCCCTGGACATGTTTTCTGAAAGCCCAGGAAACAGAGGGCAGCAGCTGGGGCAGCATAAAGCGGTGCACTGTTATGAGTCGCCAGCTGCTCTAAGTGCATAAACAAGCATCTGAATCAGGTCTGGATCCAGGGCAAATGCCCTAACCACCAGCACGCTGGCACTTTCGCCCTTTATTCCTCTGGCTCAGCAAATATTTAAGTCTTTTATTTCATTTATTTTAAAGGAATATAATCAAAAGGAGAGATAAGGATTGATATAGCCCAAAAAATCCTTTATTTTGCAGATCACGTTACTCTCTTAAGAGATGACTGATGTGGCTTCAAGTCCCTTTGGCCTTAAGCCCATTCTCCATTATCATCTGTGAGCACACTAATGACAAGGTAATTGGTCAAAGCATAACAATTACCACTTTAGCCTGAAAGCTTTTTCCATCCAAACCTACTCAGGAAATCATCCCAAATTTCCAAATAGTTTCAGGATGACAGAAACCACTTTTTTTTTGGCAAACTATTTTCAAAAAAAAAAAAGTTCTACTCTGTTCTTAATGAAAAGTTGGAATGGCTGGTTTCAATACGCTCTGTAAACTGAAAAGTACATTTTTGATGGTTTATGCGGATCCACAAAGAATGTTAAAGTCCACAAAAACCACTTTCAGGTTAAATGTAAGGTATTCTACTCCCTGCTAAGAGGAAACAAAATGACCAAGGATTTTAAGATATTTAAAGCTTTAGATAATTTCTTAGGGATTCCCCGCCGAGGCAGAATTAAGGGCTCAGGCACATGGTTTATTACAAGAGTTAACAAGTTACTGTGTGCCAACTGTGGTAACCTCTTCATACATATTTTTAGACCTAGATAAATGCAAAGTAATATGACCTAAATTATTGTACTTTCACTGCAATCTAAACTAAATTGAATTACTTTGTATTTGCCATAGGCAAGGAACATGTGCACGGACTGTTACAGACAGCTGCTTTACTAAAACACAGTAAACTACCAAGCAGCAGCAATACGATAATGCAACTGACACCCAACCTATCCATTGCAATACTCCCAAACTCATAGTTTCATTAAGTTTTAATTGCTTTTCTGGACAGTAAATGCTACATTTAAAAGCTGTAATGCTCTGTAATTTTTCTCTCTTCCCGCACCATATTAATTACCAATATATACTTCAAAATTTAACTGCAGTTTAACAAAATTTATCCTTCGTTATTAAGGAACAGAGTTTAATGTTACAAAACATAAAATTACAAAGTCCCTAGGAACATTTTCAGTTAGCAAGAGGACTACAAATACAGAAATCTCATTACAAAGAGCTGTTTGAAAATTACACCAACCAGATAATGACAAAAACTGCTAAATGCTAATTTGATTCATACTGGTTTTAGGGAGAATGCTAGTCTTGCAAAAGATAGCCGTTACTCTAATGTCAGTCTTGCAAATGCCTCAATGTGGAAAAAAACACTAAGGACGGTTGCTTGTAAGCAAGTAACGATACAGGAAAAGATGGAAGGAAAAAGAAAAGGGACCATGTTGAAATTATTAAAGCAAAATGTTCATAGGTAATTGCCAGAAAAACAAACAGTATAAGTTGAAAGGTGGTTCTAAAAACTGCGTTCTCTCCTCCATTATAAAACTGAGTGTTTTCTTCTCTGATGATAAGGAACAGTTGTAAGAAATGGCCCTCATACACTGAAGCACGTCAGTCAAAAGCAGAACATGTCCTGAGGTACAGAGGAAGCCTTCTTGTTTGAAGGATCTCAGAAACGGCTGGATAAAGCACCCATGGAAGTTACTTCATCTGCTTATTTATGAATATTTGCAGACAAACATAAATACTTTGCTAAGTCTGCCAGTTGCAATGACTCCTTCAGTTTCCCGAGGGTCAAAGCTACACAGCAAAGTTGTCCTCTTTGGCTGATGTTCCGGATTTCTTATTTCACCTTCTGTACTCATTCATATTAAGCTGGCCATCATCAGCAGAGATATTACTCCCAGGAAATCTTTCTGCAAAGGCAATCATCTTGCCAGCATTCATAATTTTATCACAACTCAGGCAATAGTTGGTGTTTCAATCTTAATTGGTTTTAGTCTTAATATCTGGAGCAATGTGGCTATTCCATTATGGAAAAAGTTTTGTGTCAGCCACTCTAGAGAAAACATGAAAAAAACCTCTACTGGTTCTGTATCAAAAGCAAAATAAATGTCTTCCTTTCTTGCTTTTAGATTTTGCTTTTAAAAGTCTGATACATAACTATAAAGTGCACAGGGCTGCTGAGAAATCAAGCTCAAGCAGTCACATACTTCGAGTTAGGAAATATGATTTGATACAGAGGCTACCTGTGTAAGAGACATAGCTTTTCCTCCACCAGAGGGAAATTTTTGCGCTCGCAAGGGTCAGAAGGGTCTGAACACGCTTCCTTCCCTTAAAGCCCTAGATGCTGGCAGGGCTATGTATGGGTCCACAGAGGGGCTCGCTTGGCAGGAAATAGCCCCTCACAAATGGTCTGGCTCAGGATGCATTAATGCTCCTACTTAGGAGTTAAATCTCAGGGCTTGGGTCCATAAAATACATTTATATGCAGGATGTTAACAGAAACATGTTAGATTTTTACATTAACAGTATCCACATAATGCATTTGCTATGAAAATAAATCTGTTCAAGCGAACCAAAAAAATGCCCTTATTTCTAATAATAGGAGAGAAAATTACAGTTGGCAAACTCGAGAGACAATTAAGCCAGTGTTTCAGAGAACTTCAGATCACTGCCAAAACAAATATACAGATAAAAGAACACAGCTTCCACTCCCTGCTTCCTTATTAATTGTGTTTTCTTCTCTGGCCATTACAAACAGGTTTGTAAAATAAACTCCAAAAATATATGGGTCTCTGTTTTTTGATTTGCACTTGATTGTTGTTTCTGAGGATGCTACCAACTGCTGAAGAAGAAAGGATTACAGTAAGATTCGTTTCCATGTATAATATAAAAAAAATAAAAACCACTTCACATCAAGGTTAAATGAGGACGAAGTGGGAAACTCACAGTATAAGGGACTGTGAGGCCTCTCAGTTGGCCTTCCAAGTGCAGGATATTCATTGCATTTTATTAGCTGATTAACGAGGTGTGTGGCAATTCATCTGGAGCTACTAAGGTCCTTTGATCCACCTTCCTTGCAAGCACGCCCCCTAACAGACCAAAACAGTTCTTTGAGGCTAAAATCCCTCTGCATCCAGCAGGAGGACGGTGCTGGGGCCAGGCTGGAGACCGGCGGCTCAGCCCTGCCACGTCAGTGATGTGGAGAGGTCCAACCTCCTCATCCACCCCGCGGGACTGTCCCCCACCTGCCGGGCCCGATTCGGGGTGCACCGCTCCCGCCGAAGCCCACGCAAGCGGGCAGTGTGCTTTCTGCACGTCAGCCCGCCCGCGTCTCTGTGGGGATCACAGGAATCTCCCCAGCAGTGTCTTGATGGGATAGGCAGCTGTGACACGGGTGTTTGTGAAAATACAGCCGCACGCTGGGGAAGCCCTCAACCTGCAAGCCCTCTTTACCCTTGCACTTACAGGTATCAATAACTTTAATACAAGCAAAGCAAAGCTTTTCTGATACAAAGCATGGCCTCAGACCTACATATAATTTATACTGTTGAAGCCTAAAGGTCTGAAATCTAAAACTCTTCAGTTTGCTCTTGGAAGCTGGAAAATACTCTCCACCCTGTGCCATACAGGAGACGAGGGCAGAGCCCACTGGACCAAACATCCCTCACGGTCACCAGCACAGGGGGGAAGCTGGACCAGATGACCTGAGCGTGCCCCTAACCCACAGGCTACAAAGTCCGAGGGTGAGCTTAGTACGGTAGGGTACATCACCCTGGCTGTGCGCAGATGAGAGTGGGCATCCTGGCATTTAATTTGCAGCTTTAGTATGATACCGAACAGTATAACCTAAAGCTGACAATCTTGAATCGGGGAAGGTCACAGATGAGGCAATTTTTCCTGTGTTCCCTTTTCTGCCATCTTCACTTTAGACTGAAATCCTGGCAGCTACCCTTGCCCTTGGCACCTACTAGGCAGTGAGTCAGACATAGCATTAAGAAGGCGCAGGGGAGGAGGCCATTTACATACAACCAGGTTGCTTCAGTTGCTTCTTGAGAACTTCTGTGATGTCCAGCATCCCCAAACTGATGAAAGCTCACAGGGACAAGTGAGGTAATGTAGACAGACTTTAATAAATGCCACATCTCTGAGATGTTCTTTTAAACAGATGAGGCTGGTATGTAGTATGCACTATAAATTATCCCTATGATAAACAATACCTAAAATTTTGCCACCATCATGAAGGTCCTGTGACTTGCAAGAAACCCTACAGCTTGAAAGAATATACTTACTAAAGAATGCAATGGAAATATGAATTCATAGCATTTCCTAAGGACAGACACTGCTTCAAGAGAGCAAAGACAGGTGGTGTTACCTATATTGTCTTGTGCCTCTGGAACCCAACTCCAAGCAACAGGGAGCAAGCACCACTGTGAATCCGTGAGTAGGCAGGAAAAGACATGTGATGAGAAGTAGGAGAGAGCCACTTTCATCCCAATCCAGAGGTGAGTATGGTATCTCTGGAAAGGAGCTGGGATCTCCGTCTTTACCAAAAGAACGGAGATGTGATAGTTTCACAAAGCTCTCTGGGACAAAACGGTGCAATTCTTTAAGCCAGCTGAGCATCATAGCAACTGCGGATGATCTTCACAGTCAAATATCCAGAACTGAATTGTCTTTTCCTGTGTAGTGAGTGTGCTTCTGATTTTGTAATCAAGAATCTAAATTTTCTAGAATAAGCCTATCATATCTGCCTTCTTCCCCTGTAGTTACTGGGTGATCTCAGAGGAAAAAGAGGCACTGAAATGCTCAGCTCGTCGGGGAATGTGCATATACTCTGGCAAGAAACCAGGATCCTACGCATAACCATCTAGTGACACAGTAAATGCATTTTAGGATATCTGAGACTGACCAGGAAGCTAACAGAATGACATGGGTGCTATACCTGTGCCTGGTGGGATTGGCAACAAGTGGGACAGCCTCTGTCAGCTCAAATAGCTCTAAACACCTACGCACCCCAACCGTCCCTCTTGGTGCCAGGGTCAGCCATGAAATGAATTTGAGTTCCCAGTAGTTGAATATGCATTTTTCTCTAGCAAACTGGAAAGGACATTTTAAGAACAAATGGCAACAGTGAGGAGTCAGAACAAAAATTCACCCATGGCAGGTCTAAACCTGTGCCTTTTTGGCAAAGAGCAGCAGGTAGGGAAATACCTTATGAATTAGTTCACCAATAAACATCTTTGCATTTTGAAGCTGCTCAATTAGATAGGGAAAAATAAAAAAAATAGGAAGTTCACTGGCATTCTAATGGATAGGGTTCTGCTGCTGCTGCCAGTCTGTCTGGAAGGCAACATTCACCGCAGCTTGCTCTGCCGGTGTGCTGCTGAGGCCATTAGCTGGGTGCTGATGCTGCTGTTAACAATTAAACTCAAAGCTAAGATTTATGGATACCAGAGTTTAACAGAACTCCCCACCTGACCTGCAGGCTTTACCCTCCCAGTGCCATCTCTGCACGGCACCTATTGCATGAGTCAGTTCAAGCGCAAGCTGCACGTGGCTGTCAGAATGATATGCAGTTCAACAGTAACGTTCAAAGAAAGCAAACATGCAGTGTAAAACAATAAAAGGATTTGTATATAATAATAAAAAAGCAAACGTATTAGTTGAATTCTCTAGGAAATGCATCTTATGCTGTGTTTTCTAATAGTAACGGGATAAAATGAAGCCAACAGGAAACCGCATTAACAGCCATTTTCAAAAAGAAATTTTATTTACTCAATCCTGGCCTGTGTCAGATTAAATTCTTTTTAAAACAACGTTCAAAATGACCTTTTTCAGAGTGATTAAGACAGCAAAGGAAGCAATCTGAGGAACAAAAAAAAAAAACCAATAAGTGAAACAGACAGCTGTACATGAAACTGAGCCGCCGCTTCCAGAGCGCAGCAGCGAGCGGCTCTGCTGTTGTTGGCTTTGCCTGATTTTACTCCTGCCTTGGGTGGTGGGCGGAGGGGAGGGGGCAGGCCTCTGGGGAACGGCCAGCGCTGCCCTGCCGCTCCATTTCCACAGCACTTCCCGCAACGCCCGCTGTCGTTTCCTTGGACCACTACGTGATGTTCTCCCTCGGAAACCTCCTTTGCATCCAACAGATTCGCCTTGTCCTGCAGGCGGTTAATTCACATTCCCTCGACAATGTGCAGAGCAACACGAGGCAACACCTACCACCAGCTCCCGCCCGGGCTTATTTGGGAGGACCCGCGCCACTCGTCGAAGTCACACGCAGCAGCAGCATCGCTCTCCATGGGACGAGGTCCTCGTGCGGGGCTAGGAGCAGCCTTCCGTGCTGCCGCCAGCGACCAACCCCCTTTTTTGGCCGAGGTCTGTGCACCTGGAGCACGGTGCGCACCTCCACAAGAGTCAATGCCTGACCACCTTGCTCTTCAGCTGCTGATGAGGACTCAGGACCCCTCCTGGTTCAGGCTGCCTAACTACCCCCGCCGCCTGGGGCCTTCCCCACCCCTCAGCACGTCTGAGCCAGCAGCCACGCACCTGGGGGCCCCCGCGATGGGACCCCCACACCGGCGCAGCCAGGCCCGGGGACTGTGAGGTGAAACTACTCCATAGAGGCCTTCCAGTGCATGTCATGCACGCACAAATGTAGTCATGGCATCAAAATGTTTAGCCTGTCCATTTTCGTGCCACTGAAACGCTTGTGTCGATGCACAAGCAGCTCCAACACAGCTGACGGGCTCCAGACTTCTCCAAATGAAACGGTGCGCTCTTCCATTTCACAATGCTTTAGTTTCAAAATATTCTTTGCAAAGGTGCAAAAATACTTGAAAGACATTAAAAAACAAAACCAAAAAAACCTTGAAATTAAGCTCCTCTTTCAGCCTGAAATAAACGTGTTTGTTAAATATCATCCAGGATTCACTGAAAAATTTTGGGGGACTTGATCCCAAAGGAATTTTTTATGAATTTCTTGAAATGTTGACAAACATCACAGGCTAACGTTCAACACTACCAAATTCTACTGCTGCCAGCAAGAGCTAGAGATGCTAAAATATTTAAAAACAGCACATACAAGCACTGCCAATAGTACTTAGAAAAAAGCACTAGCGGAAACAATCAGAGTTGCTGAATATATTCAGTAAAATTTGCAAAGCATGCAAAAGCCAGCCTAGCAATGGCAAACGCCTGCTTAGTAACAGGACCCGCTCTGTGATTGTCCTGGATGTTACTTGATTTACTATAAAGTGACATCCCTTAATGAGGACAATCATTGGAGGGGGAGGAAGATGTGGGGAAATGTTTGTGGTTTTTTTTTTCATTCTATAATTATAACTTAATTTTGAGATTACACTGATGGTTTAATGCCTCTTCCCAGTTTGAAAACAGAATCCAGGAGGAGACGTGGCCAAACAGAGGCAACTGTTGCATCCAGTTTCTGATAAGCTCCTAGTTGCTAAAAACAGGGCCTGTCTGGTGGGAATAACCCTCTGTGCACCCAAGAACAGGCAGAGCCCCTCATGTCCCTCACGCCTCGTGCTGCTGGCAGGGACACCTGGCTGGGGACACTTCCAGACAGGGTGCGTTTGGGGCACCTCCCTCAGTAAATGCACTGCTATCAAACCAAAGTACTCTAAAACACGACTTAGGACCAAGAAAAAACAAACAAGCAAACAAACACAGAATTAAGCAAAGAGTCCCTGTAACTTCACAACAGGTGGCAGTGAAGGTGGACGAGAGCATACAGTGTAGCCCCATGGAAAGGCCTTTTCCAGCAGTGGAGGTCCCCTCCGCACATCGCCTCTCTGGACCGCAGTGCGACCCCGCGACTGGCACAAGGCTGACGCTGCCAGTGGAAGTGACATCTGCTTTACACAGCTCCACGTCTGGATGTATGGGAATGGAGAGGTACACACGCCTCTTCACCTACAACAAACAAGGAAGCGCCTATGTAGAATTCAGAAGTGGTACTAGCCCCACAAAAAAGGAAAAAATAATAATGAAAAAATACTTGACAAGGCAAGAAAAAAAAAAAAGGAGATTCTGTGAGTGAACTTGAGTCCAACACATCGCAAGATTGATGCTTTTGCGGTCGAAGCCAGCTTCTCCTCTCATCAGTGAAAATCAGGAGAGTTCATAACACTTCCAGGATAAGTTCACCAGCCTGTGATAAGGGCATGCAGCCCGAAATCTTGCAGTTCATTATCTGCTGTTCGTAAATGATTTGTCATTTATTTCTTCAGTGAGGCAAAGACAGGCCAATCTAAAAATAAGTTCTGTGAACAAAACCACAGAATTACATTTTGATCTTAAGCATTTGACAATTTTAGGTTGCGGTTCCAAAAAATCTCCTTTCCTTCAGCACAAAGAAGCAACAAAGTATTCTGGTGAAGTGAGGTCACGTAATACGTATGTCTGATAGATGTACACAAATACATCCATTTGTGCCTACCACGGGGTATGTTTAAAACACTCTGTTTAGAATAACATCAGGAATGCTTCATTTTCGAGAAGGAAAATCCTGAACGATTAACATGGCAAAACATACTACTATAACCCCGGCTTTCTCTTCCACCTCTGCGCCCTCCCTAAATCAAACAAATATGATTGGTTTTCCTTCCTCCACAGGCTGTGCCAAGAACTGAAAAGTAACAGGAAAAAAAGTCTTTCTATGTAGATTTTCATCAAAATGGGATACTTTCAAGCACACTGGTGTGCTATTATTTTTAAAGAATTTTAAAAGGAAAACATGAGCATTATTCTATAGTAAAACTTTCCATGAAGCTTGGATCTTTGTGCAATAGTGACATGGATTGCGTTAGCCAATGTTTGCTGCTAGGTCCTTCGTGCTGGACTAAAAAAATTCCATTTAACTAGCTGGAATGGCTATTTTAAATGTCTTAATCCATCAATGTCACAAAAACTTCCACAGGACGGTTGTCAGGACAATCTGACAACTCAAACGCTTTTTCCGTCTTCACTCTGTTCACCCCATTTGGGGGCTTTTACTTGTAGCCACATCCCAGACCAAGGCAGCACCCCATGGCCCTGAGGGCTGGTAGGAACCCCCACACATTTCCACGCCGATGGGAAGCTAGTCTCTTTCCACAGGGTTTACAAATGAGCCCCGTTCTTGCAGAAACAAAATGTTTAATCGTCGACATTTTATTTGTGTAAACCAAGAACGATAATAGGAGAGCAAAGACCTTTGAAATATTTGTGAATAAATTAAAGCCTTAAAGCTTTCTATTGCACAGAGATAAGGAGAGAGTTCTCACAGAATACGCCAAGGCATGTGGAGCCACTGGTTTCATCTGGGTTGAAAAAGAGCAAGTTTTCACAGAGAATGAAACTAAGCTAAAATAAGCTATATACAGATTTAGAGATAGT
Organism: Chauna torquata; assembly: GCA_013399475.1. NCBI lineage: Eukaryota > Metazoa > Chordata > Aves > Anseriformes > Anhimidae > Chauna > Chauna torquata. The sequence continues at coordinate 20,946 of VXAL01005084.1, read as the reverse complement.
TAATATATACCATTAAAGCAATATATTAATGTGACAAAGCAGTAATTCCCGCATAAATGCTAAAACAATAAGAAGTCTTTATTAGCCAAACCGAGAAAATATAAATATAGACTGGCAGACTGACCGATGTACTGACTGAATACGTTCTGACTGATACACTATTTCTTCAGCCATTTACTATTATGTTGTGTTATGACAGTAGTCAAAAGTTGTACTTAAATACCAAATAGCACTTTGTTGTTCAATGTGGATTATTATTGTTATCAGTTTTTCCCAGCTGCAAAGCTGTTTATTTTTCTCATAAACAGCAATTTGGGGGAAAACCGGAATGTGAAAGTAAATGGCTTCATTTTGTTGCTTTGGTGTACTTAGTGTAATGAAAATGAAGCGTGACAGTGTGAAGGTCACTGTTCAGTATGCACAAAGGCAGAAAAGTGAACAGAGAGCTGGGACACACCTACAGAAATGTGGACTTGAAATAACCCAGGGCATGTATGCAGCAAGATCACAGTAACACCAAAATACCACAGAGGCCCGGACGGTGTCTCTCCAAATTTGTCACCATTGGAACACAAGTAAGCGGGAAGTGGTAAACAGGGGCAATGCCATGGTTCAGTAATGTCAATCATTTGTTCAACATCTTTCCCCTGGATCAAGTCATATTTCCCTAACTTGCCTCCTTCACAGCGCTTTATAAAACTTCAAAGCTGAAACGAAGGCAACCTCTGATGATGAAAAAGCAACCGAATAAATGCACCATGAAACAAATTGGCTGTCTTCATAACGTGTAACTGCAGGGGCAGGTGCTCCTGGCACACCAGTATGTCTGGCCAGGTTATTCTGGTGCGTCTGTGGCTGTGGTATGCAGGCAACATTAACTCTGTCAACCAGTTTCACAAGGGCATTGCAGACACTTTGCACAGTCCACAAACATAATCTAGCCCTAAACTTAACTCTTTCACTTAGCAGGGAAGAAACTACAATGCTGGATACCTTAAGTGCTGCAGTCTTTGAACGCTGCCAGAGAAACAGGGAAAAAGAGGAACAGCACAATAAAGCAATGGTACCATCTATTCTTAGCTGTGCTTTCAACGAGATTTTGCAAACCCATACATAGGTACAAAACTAACAAACTAAAACCAAACAAATAAACAAAAACAAACAAAAAGTAAAACTCTGTCCAAGAAGAGCTGCAAGATCAAAATAATGGTGAGGGTGCTCAAACCACACACAGACACAGACACAGACAGACCCACACCCAGAAGAAACCAGCCTGCTTCCCAAGCAGCTCTTATGCCCTTGGCAGCTCCGGGGCTGGTGGGCCAGCTGTGCACATGGGAGACCAAAAAGCAGGCTCCAGATCTCATGACAGCATCAGGAGCCCCACTGATTTCTATTTAAAACTTGTTATATGCCACTGTTGTAACTATTTAATATTTGTCCTATGGGAGCACTGTCTTCAAAATTTGAAACACCCTTTAAAAAACATCTTTCTGTAATCTTATTCCAGTGTAAAATATTGCGATTCAGGGTGTCATTACAACACAGCACATCTGGAGCCTGAGCGTAACAAAGTGCGGGTGTCTGTACTCAACTACAGTCCCTTATTTCAAGGCAGTTGGTTCTTACAGAAGAACAACACTGATCTGGGCTGGTTACACTGCATCACTTCTTGCCACATGGAACTGCCTCGCCAACCATCAGAACATGTGCGGCACACGTGTCTCTGGGTGAGAAAGCCATCCTACGCGCAGCTCAGCGGTTCAGAGACAGCCCTGAATCCTGCAAAGATTTAGCAGAAAAGCATCATTTTTTGACATGCCACTGACTTTAGTGCAACCGCGCAGTTCATAATGTGAGTCTGCGTGCAAGAACAGGCACGCACGCTGCTCTACCCGGGAAGCTATGACTGAATGACTTACACTTCATGTGAAGAATGACTTCAGAGGTTTGAACATTTTACTGCAGGAGGTGCTGGAGTCGAGATATTTTCACTGTTTCTCTAGAGCAGGTCACCGTACACAAAACACCTCGCTGGGAGGGGAAGCCTGGGAGCGTGAAGGACCTGCTGGTGCTAAGCGTGGGCTGGAGGCCTGGCGGAGACCTGTGGGTCATGTTTTACACTCGGACGGGAGCCTGCCGCCCGCGTTAACATCTCCCGTGCCTGTACCCATACATTAACTCCTGTTCCAGCCTGTTCCAGCCCCATAAACAAACTGATGTGTCATTAGCGGCTGAACGAGCAGCTGTGGAGGTGGAAGGGGCTGCTTCCCCGGTGAGAGGAACTACCAGGAGCAGTGGTGGTGCACAGAGCTGTTGGTGCTGCCAGCCCTTCTCCTCCACCTCCAGACACCGTCAGGACGGAAGAAACAGGCTGCTCGCTCTGTATTTTCTCTCTGGGTGGTTTACTTATCTATTTAGTGCTCACAGGCTCACTGAAGTTCATTTCCATCACAGAGACAGGGATGGTGGAAACAGATGAGACAGAAAGGAAGTAGCTTTTGCAGAGAGAAGGAAAGACAACAGTCTCCGTGTTACTAAACAGAGCATGGTGTTAACTGGCAGATCCCTGACACTGAACAAAAATAGCATCATCTCCAAGAAACACTCAATTTGCTGTAAAGATTGCCAGATATATGAGGGTTGTCACAACTATTCACCCATGAAGCCTCCCGCACAGCATGTCCAACAGATTTCCATTCTGGACAGCAACGAGAACTTATCTTTGAATATGGATGATCATCTGTCAATCATGCTTAAGGGCAAGAACTGATCTTAAAAAGACAAGCAGGAATGAAAAATTAAGTATAATCAGCGACAAGGTAGAAAATTAACATGCAAATTTATACATGCAGGAGCCTAGGGAAAAGGAAGCAATGAATGAAATGCTCTTTTTTTGCCAGCATGCAGGCTCCTAAGGAGAAACACAACTGACATTTTTATTTTTTAGCTAGTTTCCCTTGTATGCACAGAAAAAGTGATCTCGCCAACTTTTTACCATTTTATCAACAGTAAATTGAATACCACTGAGACCAGCATCATCAAAATACTTACGTAAGCAGTTTTACAAAATGTTCCTTCAAACTCTATGAAGCTGATAGTTAAAACAAGCTGCAGGCAGCCTACATACGGCCCTGCTCCTGCTCTGCACCCTTGCCAGCAGGACTGGGAGGGAGCGTGCAGGAGCGAGTCTTGTAGCTCCTGCCCACACACCCGACCGCCCTCTGCCCACTGCCAGTATTGCAAGGAGGAGAAACTACTTGAGCTGTGTCTTGCCTGAAGTGCTGCAGGGGCAGTAACAGAAGGGCATTACCTCCACCAAAAGAGGCTAATGAGCGTAAGTGGCAGCATGCACTGGTTCCTAGGAAATGTGGGGAAAAAAAGCAAAACAAAACAGAGAAGGCACAGGAGTGAAGATTCACATTTAAACACATCTGAAAGACACATATCCACCTAAGAGCTGGAGCAGACCAAAGCAGATCAGTTTGTGGGAGCTCAGTATAACAATGCCCAGAGAAGAACGACAGAACGACCAGCTGAGTGTCGCTGATCTCTGCTTCTTCCATCCAAAAGCAGTGGTGCCCTGGGCACAGGCTGGCAGGGGCACCAGGACACCTGCCACGCCGCGGCGGGGACGGAAGTGGCACCGAGACACCCCATTACCCACAGGCAAGTCATCGTGAGCAAAAGCAAACCCCTGGCTGGGAAACGGCTGCTTCACCTTGCCCCAGCTTTTCTGCTGCAAAGGTCTGGTTTCAGAGATCAGCGGATCGTCGGTGCGACAGCACAGCTTCTGAAATGCCATTCAGTCCCTGCCTCTGCAGGGCTGCCTCTGAGTTTGTAGAGGGGGAACAATTAGTCATGCTTCAGAAAAAGCTGATCCGAAGATAAATGTGCCCCCCTTACTAATTGAGTTTGGCTGCTCTATCTTCGAAAAGCCCTAGCAAGAAAGAAAAGGATAAAGGAGAAAATCTTCCTTTTTGTACTGCACGTGATTTGCTGTTTTCAAAATACTGACTGTGCATTTGAAACACAGAAAAGCTTTTAATAACGTGTAACATGAAAAGGCAGGAGTTTCATTTCTTCATAGTTTGTCAGAAATGTCAAAACATTAAAATGAATGCGGCACAGAGGCTCTGAATTTTATCACTTGGATTTAAATCTTTCCACATGCATTAAATAATTTGTTTTAAAACTTGTTTTTATTTCCCTTTTAAAAAACATTAAGAAGGGAGATTTAAGATTGCAAAGTAAAGCACTCAGAGATATGGAAACAGTAAAGTGAGAATGAATTGCTTACATGCTCTTAATTGTGTTCCCTTTTTAACTTGCAGTAGTAGTCTGCAGACAGATTTTGAATGATCACATACTGTTTCTCAAACAATGAAATATCAGAATAATGCTATTTCTAGGCTACCTCAGCAGTCAGCAGCATTAACTTCAATGGGATTTCCGATGTTTTGTAGGGTTAAGTATGTATATGTATCTACGTATATGGGGGGAGGGCATATGTATATACAGTATGCTGATTTGCTATGGTAAGATTAGGGCCAAGTTTTCTCATCCCTAAAAAAATATCATGCTCACACTTTTGCGTTAAAGTTCACTGAAAATTAACCTGTGTGCATTTTGAATGCAATGAGATTTAAAACAGAAATTACTGTTTGTTATCTGGTTCTTCTCCTTCCAAAATGTGAACCATATGAGTTAGTCCTTCTACCAGTATAAAAATGGTTTGTTTTCTTTTTTCAGCAGAAGCTATGAATACATGCCTTTTCTATTTCTGTTCTGTGTAAACACATTTTTCCCAGCACTTCCATATTTCAGTACATGGAGAGTATCCTGCAAAATAGTGCATACGTGTAGCGGTTCTGATTGCAAGGAGTCATTTTTTGCAGATCACTGTAGTGTGAAAACATATGCTTTCCATCTTACGTGTACGGTACAACTACCAGACCCTGACTAGATTCAAGCAGGACCTCAAACCCAAGAACACTGCCAGCTGACTTTATATATTTGTGGTACGCGTCACATCTGAAATGAGACCAGAAGTAACCATAATAATAAAACAGTATTAAACTACAAAATACTGTCAAATTGTAATCTCACTTAACATACATGTATTTCGCAGACTTTAAACACATTTGTTTCCATAATAATCTCAATATCTGATGTAACATTACATTTAAACTTTCAGTCGCTTTTATCAAATCAAAACAACCTCACAAGCCTCTTCAGTCTCCAGAAATCACAAGCCAGAACAGCAGCATAAATACCTAGAATGCATAGCAGTCTATAAAAAAAAAGCATATTCCATCACTATCAGATCTTACAGATATGCCCATAGAAAGTAGAAGTGTCTCTATGTAAAGGCAAGCAAGCCTCTGAAGGGTTGTGTCCTAATTCACAGGACAAACAGACTCTCTTACATGGAACACTAGAAAGCCTAAGTATTCAACACATTAAACCAGCTTATGCCTACATACGTATGATAAAGTGGCAAGAACAATATGATTCTGTTACCCTGTGGCATTGAGAAGCAACATATACTGTTACACCATTCCATAAATGGATTTTTCTAAATCAATGTGAAAACCAAAAAAGTGCAGAGAACACAGGTTTGTTGTATGGAAACTGTGTTTTCTTCCCGAAATGAATGCCCAGCACTAGTCTTGTTGTAAACTAAAACAAATAGTTCGTCAATTCATACTTCCTATTCCTTCTTCTAGGAGGTGAGGAGCTTCTTTTCTTTTAATTAAAGCATATTTATATTCAGTGTCGAATGTTATTTCACAGCACAAAAAAGGAAACATTTCATTTCTAAGATGTCAAATGCTTTGACTTTTCAATAATGTGTCTGACTGTTTTTCCAGCTGGAATTATTCTCTGAAGGTGTACATCATTTTTATTTCATGTTCAACCAAATTCTCTAACACAAATGAACTACTTCTTAGTGAACTGGTTATTTTATTTAATATGATGAATCATGCAAAAATCCTCAGTGTGGGCCCGTATGAGAATGAGAAAAGAGAAACAAGCATTCAGATCTCGTACAAGGCCCGTATCTAGAATTATTAGCTCACATATGGGTCTCATCTGCTTCAAGCTGAGTTTAGGAAGAGTGTAAATAAATTAACATCATCTTTGAAAGCTAAAGGGAAGCAATAATAAAACATGAAATACTGGAAAAGAGCAATGTCCAACTAGAAACTCTAAAGATATGTGATAATTTGTATACTAATTTTATGATACAGGACTTAAATTATGTCTGCTTTAGAAACTCTTTCAGGAATGGCAAGGAGTCCCCTTGATAGGGAGTCTGTGATTTTTAGAAGGCTTGATGAAACATGATTTACCTCTTCAGTCCATTTCTCCAGCAATAGTGACATTCTTCAGAAGAAAAAATATTGCTCCCCCTTGAAAAAAAATCACTATGTGCACAGGAATAAGATCTACCAGCTTTTCATGCCAAATATAATCATACTTATCATACCAATCTATTTAGAAAATACAATATTGCTAAACCAGTTGTTACGGTTGAATAATCCAAGCCCTTCTTGTTAAAACCAGATGGCACAGGCAAGAATAACCAAACACTTTCTGGAGGGTATCTGATGAGAAACTCCATCATATTTCACTAGTTCCTTATTTATACATGGCAATAACAGCTGGACCACAAATAATTACAAAATATAAACAAAATTGAAGACTGAAAGCAGAGACTAGTTCATTACGTGTGTTCGCAAGTATTTTTATGGATTGTGAGCAGATTCCAACTCAGGATACTCCTGGCCCTCAAACTAAAAAAAGAAAAAAAACCTAGGGGAAAAAACTCTCTTTTTGAAACATCATCTGGAAATATATCTACGAAGACAGGTTGCATTTTCTTGAATTCCTGTCTGATTATACTGAGCTGCTGCCCGATTACCAAGGGTCTTGAGATGGCCACAATGACTCATTATATATCCTTTCTTTGTCGAATTTTGACTGTTAAATGAGAGTTTGGAAAATGTTCTAATAATAGTAATGCTGACCTTAATGTCCTACAAGATAAAATGCCTGAAATTAAAGAAAAGCCACAGGAGAGGGGAAATTACAGATTCTGCTGCCTGGTCTGAAACCCACACCTTCAACAAAAAGGGAGAGAGCAGCTGGGCTGCACGAGGGAGGAAACAGCACATCATCATGCCACCGTTTGAAAAATGTAATTACGCATCTGAAAAGCAGAAAGTCAGTGACGAAGATACTGGGGCACTGCTCAGCAGCTGAGGTCGGTTTTTACAGACAAGGGACAGGAAGGAGGAAGCACCAGAGACAGGCAGCAGAGACCACACGTCAGTAGCTCCACAATACTCATCCACGACTGTACAGGCTGCCCCTCTGGGACCTGCCCCAACAGCGGCCAGGTCTAGCCCCACTGGGACGTGCTGACAGCGGCATATACATCCCTCCAGCACACACTTCCTGGCAGCGCATACATCCCGGCACCACGGGGCATTGGTTTCCTTGGGGCACCCTTGCACCACGCTCTGGTCCAGCAAGCTGGGTCCAGCCTGGCTTCCCTCATCCAGACCTCTGCTGGTGCAAGCCCCATTGCCCATCACATTCCTGATTAAAAAAAAAAAAAAGCGTGGTGCAGCTATAGGTGCTCTGCCCATATTTCCATCTGCACCATTAGTGCCCAGGGAACATGCCTCCCACCGCCTGGGCAGGTACCACTGCTAGAAGGACAGGAGGAGACCACCATGGCCACCATGTAGGCAGACAAGGTTTCCCACCCTGAGCTAAATCAGGGCACCGCTCCAAGCCCCTGTCTCACTCAGGAAGTGAAGACGACACTGGAAATTGCTAAACTTCATTCCACTTTAGTCTGAAATAATACGTAAAGTTCAGGCTTTAGGCAGCTGCGTGAGCTCTTATGCCTTCTGCGCAGCACTTCCAGTGTTTCTAACTAGGACCCACTAAAATAACTAGATCAACATCCCGGGAAGCCCCAGAATCACTATTTCATTTTTTTTACTGAAGAAATCTACATTTCCTCTTCATAATAAGCATTCAAGACCTCACAAGGAGGAAAACCAACATCTTGAGTTGAGTCCTCCCCTGGGATCATGCCCCAGGTCACAACCTCAATATCCTTCAGCTTTCAGAAATGGGAGAGACTCCAATTTAGCCCTTTTCTCATAAATGCCTCTCAGCCTGCTTTCTGTTACCCTTCTCTTTGGGGGACATATTTTAAAAAAACTGCATGGGTTTCCTGGCCTTTACCCAAGGAAGGCTTCCTTTGCCTCCATCCTACCTGTAACTGCCTCCCGATTTGCAGCTCCCAGGAATGCCAGGAAACAAACGCACTGCTTCCCTCTTCAAAAGTGTAAAGGAAGGAAACAAAGCATCACATGGGATGATGGGCCCAATACAGACGTTCCCAATACACTAAAATTGTATTAAGAAGGACTAAACATTTCGCCTTCTCTGTATCCTGCAGCCTTCTGGAATCAAGAGGCCTCCAGGTTCCTAGAAACATGGCTCCATGGCAAACACTACTGCAACAGGACTCGGGCTGCAGCAGCCTTCTATCAGAAGCAGAGCCTAATGTGAAAAGAGCCTAAAGGAATTTTTGGGAAAATAAATGTTTTAGAACAAACTGAAACACATTTGTGCAAGACTTGTACAAGATACTGCCACAATGGGAGCCACACACAAGAGCTACAGAGAGCATACAAACTGTTTCTCTCAACTAAAAGTCTATTTGAAATCCATTTTTTCCAGAATCTGTAGCTTTGCCATGATTTTCTGTGATCACACTACAACAGCGTTATTACGAAAAGTAACAAATTTGCATTTACAAGACATCTGGAAGAATTTTCGTCTACAGTTGGTCTTAATAGCAAATTCAGACACTGAATATTTGAATACTTTTACTACCATAACCATCAAATCTGCAAACTTCGTAGTCATCCGGCTCAGCATTAATGCACTACACCAGGACACAGCTATAATTCTCCCCTTCTCAACAGCCTCTAATTTCCAGTGTGTCCTTGTCATGTGCGAGCTCAACAAGAGTTTAAAAACAACTGTCATCTGTTGCTGACCAATTCCCCCTTTATCCCCTTCCAAAAGTACGATAGGCCATTAAGGACAAGAACATGGTGCACAAATAAATGATCTGCAGCAAAACACATGAAGGAAAAAAATCCCTGCATACACACATTTGGACACGAGCATGCTTTCTCCTCGTTGGGCTTTTTCACTTCCTCACAGCACTCCAGTAACTTTTCTTTTTTAAAGCTCTCTTTTCCTCCTGTCTTCTATTTCGTGGCTATCCCAAGGGGCTGAGGAACACCTAATTATTTCCTACCTGTTTGGCCTCCCTGAGCTGTCTCAGATCTCAGTTTACAAATTAACTCCAATAAGTATCTGCTCATTGTCTGATTTGTTACAGCTTCTTCCTAGGGCTCCTGCAGGGCTATGGCCTCCGTAAACACCGTGCCTCCTGCCACCGCGCAGCTGAATACCATACAAGCATGGTGTTCCTTCATGCTGTCTCTGCAAAGAATTAACGAAATGCCAAACTATTACAACACGGGCTAATACACCCTAAAATTTGTTTGGGGATGCAAGAAACTGGCTGGGCTGCGAAGCAGGAGCCCTGCTTGCTCCCTTCCAGTCCCAATGTTCTTACGTCTGGATGAAACCACTCTGCACTTTGTCACCTGACATGGTGTCTCAGTCACACATCTGAAACATATAAAAGCCCACCCTATTCCAGCTACTGCAAACTTCAGATATTTTGTTCCCAGCACTTTGGCACAGGAAAAATAAAATAAACTACTTGCTTTCTTGCTCTGCTATCATGTCAAAACAACTTAGCAACATCCGCTCAAATCGGCTGCGTTTTGCAAAATCAGAACTGAAAACCTTTGCCTCCCTGTGCGGTAATGTTGCCTGCAAATTCAAACCTGCTCTCCTCGAGATACCGGTGCACCTCAGGCTGCCCAGCGTGAGAGCTGGGAGAGCATCTGCACCTCCGTGAGAGTGCCAAACACCTCAGCTCTGTCAGGAGGTGCAGAGGGACCAGGGTCATGCCTGCAATTAGGTCTGGGGCTACAGATCAGCAGCGGAGCTCACAAGGACTCCCAGGGTTAGACAGTGGTCCTGGGAACGATCTCCACGCAGCAGAGAACGACAGCAGTACTTCTTGCTATTTTCTGAAGTACACTTACAAAGGAAATTAAAATGTAGAATGAATGCACGAGTTCTTTCAAAGGCAAGGACCTGTGTTATTTACGAGTCTTGCCAGTGCACTGCTCTGACCCTCACTGTTTAAACAGCAATTATTGGATATGGGAGAGCTAAACAATCTGGAAGCACGGGCAGGAGCTGCAAGCCCCTACTCCAAGCTGTTTGGCCTTCCTAGGTCTTACTTCACTTGTAAGATAACAGCACTTCTTGCATATATCCTGCTCACCAAGCCATAAAGTTCAGCCAGCTCTCCTTAGCTAGCGGCGCAGCAGGGCTCTTGCCAGGTCTGTATTCCCTTACGCCAGGTCTGGCCATCTGCAGGAGCAGGCGTCAGCCCAGCCCACGCGGGGAATGAGGTGCTGCGAAGCTGGGCTGAGCAGCGCTTCGAGCGAGCTGGCTACCCAGGCGCCCTTGGAAAGCCCCAGTCTTCAGGGGTTCTTTGCCAAAACTCAAGCCACTAAACACAGCTCCGCTCACGAGAGGGAAAGATGTCAACCAGAACAACTGTTTTAAAAACAAACGTAAAATGTAGCATTTCAGAATAAAATTTTATTACACTTACAGAAATCCATTAAACGCTTTGGCAAACCTCCCACTGATTGCAGTGCTGTGCCGGGATTTTACGCCTGGTATTTTAAGCAAAGCAGAAAGATGAATAATCCAAATAAATAAAATGAAGAAAAAACAAACAAACCACCTACTAGCACAATGAGAGGCGCTTTGGGGATCTTGACATAGGGGCTGTGAGACACCCACATACCATTTCAGCGTCTTCATCAGGACCAACTGCAGTCTCCTGCTTTTCTTCTTCAGCCACGTAAACGCTATAGGGCCATTTTCAGAGACAAGAAACCACCTCTTTTCCCCAGCGATCCTGTGGACATTTGCTTAAAAACGGTAGTGTCTCCCGGGAGTCCTCAAGTACAGACAGGGCAGGCTCATGACCACACCAGACAGACCGCGCATCCCATGCAGCCCCAGCAAGTGGGCTCCTGCGCTGGAGACAGTGGCAGAAGAAGCAGTTCCTGGAGATTTTTTCTTACTAGAAGTCTAGACAGGAAGCTTGAAAGAAAAAGAGTTGCTTCATAGGGGCTGTGATTTTTTTTTTCTTTACAATTAAAAGGATATTCCATAGGACAGAAAATACGGTCTGAGTGACTCAGGCACATTCACATTTGTTGCTTTCTTCTTCTTTTTCCATGACACAATAAAAGCTATTAATATGTTTGAATTGCCTAAATCTGAACTGTTCCTGGAACATGACACAGTAAATTTTCTAGCTAAATGCTATGTTAAACGAGAACTAAGATTATGTTAAGAAACTAATTAAGATAGTTTACTTGTTATCAGGAATTTAAGAATAGAAATGTAAGAGATGCATTTCTGAAAAAAAGTACTACTGCCCATTAAAAAAAAAAAAGCAAATTCAAGTGTACACTGAAAAGAAAAATATCAAGCAATGCTACAGAGATGTACAGAAAAGACACCAAATGTGTAACTATGCGCTTAGACCTCCTCAGGTTATAAACGGTTTGTATAGCCCCAGACAGCACTAGAATGGATGTTTAAAGACATCATATGTAATTTCGGTTATTTATTCCCCTAGTCATGGACAAAAAGCACATTTTAAATCAAGCTAGCTTCCCTGCCATTGACCACCATGCTGAGACAGCTGCTAACACCAAACCAGCACCTGTAGCTCATTTGGAGCTAACACAGCTGGAGGGGAGTGTGGGCCACCACAGCATGTACCAGTGACGGGATAAGGGCTATCCGGATGGCCAAGGCAAGGACATGTGCCACGTCATCAGCGGTAGGAACCTCCACACCTACAAGCTAGGGTTTACATCAGGATCTAAGCCCCAGATCTCATTACGGTGTGGTCATCTTTCTTTCCTCTCAGCTAAGAGATCTCTGGGAATGCTTCCAGGACTGACAAAGTCTTAGTCCTTTAAAAAAAAAAAAAAAAAAGGAAAGATAATATCAAGAGAAAGAACAATTACAATCAAGAGAAATAGTGTGTTTAAAAACTATACTGCAGCTTCCACTACTTCTTACCAAGGAGCTAGAGCTGCCATTTTCTTGGACTGGACTACAACCTCCACTTTTTTCTTTAATAAAAAGAGTACTTTTAACTATTAAGAGGAGGTCAGTTACAATGATTGCCATTTCCACTATTTCATTCATTAACAAGTAGGAAAGAAGTTAAAAACAGCACCTGGAAAAACTACTTCATACACCAGTCGTATGGGGAGTAGGGCAATTGCTAGATCATGGTCTGAAGAACAGAAGCAACATACAAAATCCAATTTGTTGGATTCTGCAACTGAACTGCAATCTGCCAAGTTGCAACTAAATATCAGAAACCGAAGGGTGAAAGGACAACAACGCAGCAATGCTACCAGGACCTTCAAAAAGCTCTGCAGGTCTGGATGATGGAATATTCACCACCGTGGTTATACACTGAAGCAGGTTAGCAGTGCAATCCCTGTAGATTTGATTCAGCCTTGACTTTGGTGGTGCTGCTTCTCTTTACTGGTTCATTTACTCCTCTTATAGAAGACTCCACTGCAGTTAGCATGCATACCAGTAACCTGCGAGGCCAGCTCAAATGTGGAGAGCAAGGGTAGCTCCACACTGGGCAGAGCTGGCTGAGAAGGTTTTACCCCAGCAGTAGCCCACAAAGAGCACACGGCCGACCCTACATTAAAACCCACTTTAGTTCAATTTGCAAAACAGATGAAAGCTGAAGTGCTGCAACAAGCCTAGAAAACTACTGGTGTTTTTCAAGGCACTGTTATTATGTAGATAAGAAATGGAAAAATATGTTGTTTACTACAAGCTCTGTTTCAAGGACACTTTTTTGTAGCCATGTCTTATTATCTAATTAATAATCACATTGAAGTTACTGTACTGAATCAAGGGCAAGTTACAAGGCAAGCAGCTGTAACACACATCAGTGAAACGAAGCAAAGAAATTTTTTTTCCTATCTCAGAAGCAGCAATTTTTATCAAGATTGGCAGCAAAAGTTTGTATTTCTTATTCAGTAGTAATAAAAGATGAAAGATCAACATTGGAATAACCAAATGAAGAAAAGAAATCTGAAATTAGAATATCTGGTTTACTATTTGTTTGGGATGTTTTAGAATAGCCAGTAATACTGGCTTCTATGACCTTAAATATATTTTCAGCATTAGCACAAACAGAAATAAAGCCTCAAGAATCAGTGTTCAGTGCTGCTATTTTGTGGGGCGAGAAAAATACAATTGAAAACTTCCTGCTTAGAAAAGTTCCAATAGTAAATTATTTTTCCATTGTAAATTTTCTTCAGTTAATAAGTCATTTATAGGAGTACTGCAATAAGATTTACATAATTTGACTTAAATGTAGGTAGAAATTTCATAAAGAAGCATTTCTAAAAGCTATGTGAAAATCAATTCCATTAAAAAAATTCATCTGAACATAACAATAGGAATGTTATTGGAAGAAAGTCATCATAGTATAGATAACCCACCTACTCTTAAATTCATGAGGAGCTGGAGCAAAATTTAAAATAATACTGCTTGCTTCCTTGCTTTGAAAGAAAAGGAGGATGAGGCAGATCAATATCCCTCTGGTAAAATGAACTCCTTAAACAAGCTTATGATGCAGGAACTCTCTGTCCAAGGAAAAGGGTCGTTTTTAGGATGGACCTAATTGATGGAGACTAATTTACAAGCACATCACGGAGCATGCTATCAGGCAACCTAGAAGGCATTTTGAACCAAGACTAACAGTGTCAATTGGCAAATGTGTCTAACTGGCACCTGACAAAAGTCATGCCTGCAGCTTTACTGATGTGTCACATCTCATGAACTAGAGCCAAGCACCTCACAGCACCTGGCCCAGCACAAAGGGCTCCCTCCCGCTCCAGCACCACACAGACGTTATTCAGAAAAAGGCTTTAAAGGGATGATGAGCACAAGCACCTCGATCCTGCAGTCTGCAAGCACAATCAAGGCTGCTTGCAGATGGAGGTGATGGGTTTTGCTCTAGGTGCCTAGCTCCCGCAGTGCCTGTGTGACCTGCTTGCCAAGACAAGCACTGGTCCTCCGTGTGAAAGGAGGGCAAGGACAGAGCAGGTACTGTTACTCTGCTGGAGGAGAGATTTTCCTTTCTGATGTCTGTGGTTCCCAGCATCTGTTTGTTTCTTGGTTTTGTTTGTTGCTGCTGCTGCTTATCAATGCATACAATTTTTTTATCAAATATTTTGCCATTTAGTTTAGTCTAAATTGATCCAATCTGCAACAGTTACTCCGTTTAGCTTGATATAAATATTTAAGGAGGTTCACTGCTGGGCCACATATGTGTTGCAATACATATAATCTAAATATATATCCAGTTAATTGGGAGAAAGGATTAAAAAAAAAACAAAACAAGAAAATGAATAAGAAAAGCAGATGTAATGAAACAAGTAAGTTGATTCACTTTGATCTCAATTATTTATGCTACTCTGGCGGTTTTTTGGTCTTTCTGCCTGTTTCACCCACGAGCTGGGCTCGCAGTGTGAGACAGCCATTCAGCACTTCTTCCTTTCAGTGAGTTTCAGTGAGACTCATCTGGAGGACACAGTTCTGTTCACCATTCCTATCAACACAGCCCGACAGCTTCCAGGAGAGCAGGTGGCTCATGCTATACAAGCTTACGCAAAGATGAAGGGTTTGAGGGACTGAGAGTCTACTGAGGCATTCCAGATTTGCTGGGGTAACTCCAGCTAAATTGAGAGATGAGAATTTGATCCTCTGTCCTTAAACAGATTAGTTTTACAAAGCACTTATGTAATTCAGAAAAATGAAAGCTATGGATCCACATTCTTCTCCTCCTGTTTTACTGTATTTAGCCAGCCTGTCATACTGCTGTTGTACGTGATAAACAACTGAAATGTTCTAGTCCACCAAGGGCATTTTATAATGGAAGTGCATGGGCAGTTTCTATTTCCATATATAATGCAGTGTTTTCCAACACTGCGACACTAGTGCAAAAAGTCAACTTGCTGATAGAAACACACCAGCATTTAAATTAAGTAATTAAAATGTTCTGTATTACAAAAATTCCATCAATCTCAAAATCTAAGACAGATGTCACAGCTGTTTGTGCTTGACGAACTCCCATAATCTCTTGAGTAGGCTTTCTCCACATAGCTTCACATGATAGAGTCAGGGCATTAAGTTTCTATCATTCCAATAATACCAAGATTTTTTTCAGTCATTTCAACAGTGGATGATATATGTGTGCTGCATATTATTACCATCTTCCTGCACTTTACAGCAGAATGCTACAAAATCCCAGAGTTATCTCTTTATAAATGTATTTTTGTCTCACTAATCTCTGTTAAAAAAAAAAAAAAGAAGAGCACGAAAGTCTACTAGAGAGTCTACTACATCATTAGAGCTTCCCTCAGACTTTCGTTTCCCTTGGGGAGGATTTCCTCCCTTTGCTTAGTGGAGATTTCCTCCCTTTGCTTACAAGAAGTGACACCCTCTCCACCTGAATGTGGATTGGATTCTTGGTGAATCCCAGGGTATCACACAAAAGCAAAACAGAGCCACAACGTTTCCCTTCCTGTAATGTAATGCCTTCATGCCAACTTTCACTACCCACTAGGCCTAAATACTTCAGAAAGTTTCTGCAGAGGAGACCAGAGGCCCTGTGGAAAGGGGACAGTGCCACAAACAGGTAGCTAGCAGGTGCCCCCAGGTACCTGGCAGCTGGCAGCAGAGCGGGAGAGGAGATCAGCATCTGCCTCCTCCCTTTGTTACAGCCCTCCTGCTCCCCATAGCGGCCCTGACCTCCCCGCTGGCATCCACGAGGGCATCTCTGCAAGGAGGCTGTTCCTGTCCATGAATCCAGCCCACAAAATCCATGGACACATGGTTCCGGCTCCTTCTTGAAGGTCTGCCACAAGTGACCTGACTGTGGTGAAGCAAGGTCTTGAAACAAAATGGAAATGGAAACAATGGAGTTTTGTGCTCTGGAACAAGTTATTAATTGTAGTCAAATGATGTTGTAAGCAGCAAGATAGACATTATTACTAACCATCTGAACCAATGCTGTGCCCTAAATCTCAGGCTAATCATGAAAATATTTCTCTCACACCCACTCACTACAACAACAAATGCAGCCAAGTGTAATAAATTTTCCTTTTCTGTTGATCTGCGTATTTCCAGAGTTTGCTATATTTCAGCTAAGATCATTGCAACAAGAACAGCTTAAATCCTTCTCTGGCTGCCACATTATCAGTAATTCCACAGCCTGAGAGTTATTTTGCCCAGGTTTACCACCCAGGAAGCTATTACTAGATAAATAGAAACATTAGAAAGAAAACATCATGCATCAAAAATTGAGCGGTCAGGCCTTTTAAATAAACAATCACATGTATTTCAGCCTCCCACTGACAACACACAACTTCTGGAAAGCTTACACGCTTCACTCAAAAGTCTTAAAGCCCATCAGTGGAGGTGCCAATATGGCTCCTCTGCTCTGCGGCCCTCCCTGGCCCTGCAGGCATACCAGCCGTGGCTGCAATTCCCCAGCAAAACCAGGCCCAGCTACTGCAGACGGTGTGAAAATACGTCCAGCTGTCGTATTAATCTGAGGCTGGTTTTTCTTATGGATTGCAAAATGTGCTGGGATTGTGCTGGAGGACTGAGATTGGTCCCCAAAACTGTCACTTATGACTCCCAAGGTTTTGTCCAGTTGTCCTGCTCCAGACAGGACCCTAGGTGTAACGTGGTAGCTCACCAAACTGACAGTTTGGCTGTGTCTGATTTTATGCCTCTGTTTCATCATCCAGCCTGTTCTGATCAACACCTATCTCACCACAGGGAGCAAACCCTTGGGCAGAAACACACCCTCAGGCCCAAGGCAATGCTGTCAAGCAATACTGCGAAGCTTATGTCCACCAAACTTGCCATGCTTTACTTACCAGTGCTCTCAAGTGTCCACAGTGGTCCAACCACTAAGTCTCCTCTCCAAACAAGTCCTCAGCTATTTTCATGGACATCTCGCCTCTTGAGAAGATTGGTTTGTGGCTGTTACAATCCAATAATCCCAACAAAGGTCTCTGAAATCACTTGTGAAAGCTTCCCACAGCCCAGACAAACATTCTCTGACCAATTCCCCTTTCCAAAGCTTTTCTCCTTGAATTTAATGCTTAAAGCAATATTCTATCCACCCATTTTAGACAATTAACAAAAAAGTGATTGCTGTGGCAATATACTAGTGAGAAACTGTTGAGGGTATGAAATACATCATCCACCAGCTAGCAAAAGCAGATCTTTTATGGCATTAAACTGCCTTTACTAACATAAAATCCAGTGCTGGAATGTAGGAAATGCACCAAAGCACCACAAAAGAACAATTTCATATCCATAAATACATATTTTCCATCCCAAATGAAACTATTCCTTCCCTCAAAGAAACAGATGTTAAGGCAGAGCTGTCTTCTCTTTCACGACTGATTCTTTTTGTCAACTAAAACATTTTTCACTGGTATAAAGGATTTGATTTTGATCGGTCATTCCTTCACCATGAAAGTAGAAATGGAAAGAAAAATGAAATCATCATGAGATGATGAATCTTAAATACAGCAGGGAAAAGGAATTTTTTGTGCTACTTTTGTAGAAGCACTGACAAAAGTATAAATGAAATAAAGTGAAGTAGACTGGCAGATACCTCGATTACACAGCACTAGTGAAAGCTAAAATGCTACATGTTAAAATACAGCATTGCTCAGTACTCTAATTTGGGCTAAAGTGATAAAGCAAGACAAGTATTTTTAAAAACTGCTAGCATTCTCATTGTATTTTCCCTTTGAAATTGCTAATCAACACCATTCATGATTAAGTAGCAACACAGGGGACAGAAAGTATGCCTGAATTATGAAAAACAGTGTTACTTTTCCATCCTCACTTGCAATAAAGTGAGACGATACACTAAGGTCATTGGTATTTTCTCTGTTAGACACTTGTTAGCTGACAATATCTGTCATACACAGAAGCACAACATGCAGTCAGCTCATACGGCATGAAAAGTCAACGCTTCCTAGGCCAAGCAAAGGCAAAGACTCAGGGTTTTATGGCTGAGGTCTCAAAGGTGCAGTGCTGCCTGCCCAAGCCTGCAAGCTAAGTAGCTCAGCGAAGTGTTGTCCTGATTTCAGCTGGGAAAGAGTTAATGCTCTTCAGAGTGGCTGGTATGGTGCTGTGTTTTCGATTTAGGAGAAAAATAACTCTGATAACACACCGATGTTTTAGTTGCTGCAGAGCAGTGCTTACACAGAGCCAAGGACTTTTCAGCTTCTCATGCTGCCCTGCCAGCGAGGAGGCTGGAGGTGAACAAGGAGTTGGGAGGGGCCAGAACCAGGACAGCTGACCCAGACTGGCCAAAGGGATGTCCCACACCACGTGGCATCATGATGAACAATAAAAATGCAGGGAGTTGGCCGGGGTGGCTGCTGCTCAGGGACTGGCTGGGCATCAGTTGGCTGGTGGTGAGTAACTGCTTTGTGCAGCACTTGTTTTGTGTATTTTATTATTATTTCCCCTTCCTTTTCTGTCCTATTAAACTGTCTTTATCTCAGCTCATGAGTTTTATCCTTTTTCTGCTTCTCTCCCCCATCCCACTGCGGGGAGAGTGAGTGAACAGCTGTGCAGTGCTTAGCTGCCTGCAGGGTTAAACCACAAGTGTGAACGCTACAGACACTAACAGATATACCCTGAAATTTGCTAGTGAAAGTCCATATTGCAGTATGTTCCCTTTTGTTACTGATCCAGTCATGAAAATGACTATCAAATATACCCAGGAAAAGCCTTTGGTCGTGGCTCCATGCTCTGCAGCACCAACCTGTGCACTGCTAGATAAGCCAGAAATAGAAATTTGATCCACCTCAGGAACAGACACACATTTACATTTTTCTTAACATTTTTCTTACATTTCTTAAGTGAGCCAAATCTTTACATTTTTATGCAGGCTGCAGAAGGCCAGAGCAATATCTGACTCACAAAAGAACTTGCTGGCACAAAGTTAACTTAAAAAATCTGAAAGAGCAGAATGAGCCAGCAGTGGATGAGTGCTTTGCTCCCCGTGGCCACAGCACTTCAGATCTGACCATCTTGACCAGAATTTATCAGCAAACAGCAGCCCCCTGGCAGCATCTCAAACAGGGATGGGGTGTCTTGTGAAGGTAAAGCTGTTTTCTTTTAGTCCTACATCCCACTCTGCAAAGCAAACCAAATTGCATCTTTCCATAGTATATTTTGAGCAGAAACCAGGCCGTTTCTACTGTCTGTTAAATAGGCTTGGTGTTAGCAGTGTTCCTGATTACAGTGATGGACCTTGCATTTAGTAGGAGGAAAACATATCTTGCAATGGCAACCCGTTTAAGAAGAGAAAAGCTTGTTACCTAAGGAGTGGTCTAGCCCTATACAAAGCTACAAAGATGTTCAACGTACTGTGTTTCCTGTAACTAGTCCAGACTGTACTTGATGAATCCCTTATGATGAGTTTAGAACTGCTCAGTCGGAAAACAAATGCAAACTTTTATTTCAGAAATACGCAGAATTAAGAAAACGAAGATTTGAAGAACGAGTGGGAGGAATGGGGAGGACCTGCCGTAACCATTTGCCCTTCTTGTGTGCTCACTGTCAGTTTTTGGGGAGGCAAAACTGTTTCCTCCACTGGGAACTTTTTTCTTTATGCTATAAAGCAGATTATTCTCGTCTGACCCCTCTTCTCAACAAAAATCAGTGGGGCATAATGTTCTTTGACACATTACTATTAACATGTTACTAAATCCCCAAATAGCATGTTTTGAAGGACATTTCAGGTAGGAATTACCAATCATTGCAGCAGCCTAAGATCGCTGCTAACGTTCAGTCCACTTTTATCATACTCTATATACCAATGCTAACAAAGCTAAAAATAGGAACACAGTTTTGGAGAAGGACATTCTCCAATGTCAACAGTTTATAAATTAAGGGTTTTTTACGTTGGCTGTGCATCTTCAGCACAGACACTTCAGTACAGTGTAAAGCTAATTGTCCACAAAGCAAGGGAGAACCTTCCATATTTTCTCAGCCTTTCAAAAAGAGAGAAAAAAGGACTGAAAATACTACTTCATGTTGTGTTAAAAGTGTCATTGGACTGAACTCTGGATAACATCCAGGAATCTAAAGTCCTCTCTTTGACTAAATGTATATTTTCTAGTATGGAGCTGAAATTAAAAGACAGCTAAATCTTTTGGATACCCTGCCTTCAAGTTACAAGCAATGTACTACGAATTCCTCCAAAATTACTCTTCCCCTGCTAAAACAAGCCTATAGTAACGATGTTTGAAATGCATAGAACAGATTTACAGATTTTTGTTTGCAGTATGTTCAGTCCAAACTACAATTCCAAAGACTGCCTTCTAGTAAACAGAATCACAAAATCAGCTAGGTTGGAAAAGACCTCTGAGATCATCGAGTCCTACCTATGACCTAACACCACCCTGTCAACTAGACCATGGCACTAAGTGCCACATCCAGTCTTTTTTTAAACACCTCCAGGGACGGTGACTCAACCAACTCCCTGGGCAGCCCATTCCAATGCCTAATCACCCTTTCTGTGAAGAACTTCTTCCTAATGGCCAACCTAAACCTCCAGTGGCACAGCTTAAGACTGCATCC
>VXAL01005081.1:108202-178578 GCA_013399475.1 Chauna torquata | reverse complement strand
GCTATGGCAGCAAACACAAATCCTACCTTCCATTATACTATTGTTATGCATAAACTATTACTCTTCTTTTACACTTGATAAGAGTTTGCAGCCAGTGACAATGCTCTACGGATTAAATTGAATTTAAGTCTCATACAGCCACAGTAACTCCAACTCCCTTCAATGCTCCACCTGCTAGCAGCTATCACAGGTTCAGTAGGCAAGAGGTGAAAAGAAAGGACCCACCTCACCTTGCACCTACAGGTGAGCCTGCAAAAATGAAAACTGCTACAAAGCCAGACAAACTGATAAGCGCAAAGCAGAAATTTTGTTTTGCAGATTCCCAAAGGATACACTGAATAGGTGGCTCACCTCAGCTAAGCAGACCTTTGTGAGCTGTNTGTTGGTGTTTTAATATTTGCACTGGCTACCATCAATATTTCCCGCAACCTTTAAATAAAGAATGATCCTTCAAATTAAGCAATAAAAGCACTATGCAATCAAATAAACATCTACTTCATTTAATAAGCCAGCATGCAGCAGCATGCTTATTTAATAAGCCAGCATGCAGCAACTGCCAGTCCCACCAAAACCGTACATATCAAGAGCTGTGGTTACCACTGCACCACTGGCTTTCACTTTCCTGGTTCCTCATCAGGCACAGCACAACAGTAGCTCTACTGACTCCATTAGATTATCACTCCAATTACAGGAAGAAACCAGAGGTAATGATAACTTGTTCCCAGAAAAGAAGAACTAATGAAGCCTGTTTCCTACAGATGCATAACGTACACTGCTCATGCCTTCTCCCTCTCCCCTGCTTCACTTGCGTAACACAACAGTTTGCCACCTAAGACATCACACCCACGCACAAGGCCATGGTCAGCACCCGTGCTATTCAGAAGAAGCTTATGACTGGCTGGTAAATATGTGTGTGCTGCCAAAGTCACCATCAATAAACAGAAGAGCTAGGAGAAACCTTGCTGCTATAAAACAGGTCTCTTTCTGCCTAGGTGATGATAATCCTGCAAGACTTCGTAGTCATTTGTAGTGAATTTTTTTGTGTGAAAGACAAACAGGTTTAAAAGTTAGTAGGTGGAAGAAAAGGTGAGCAGAGAGTAAACCCACAAAGCATGGTTTATTTAGTCTTATACTGTACTGAATAAAACACAGAACTAAAATAAGCCATTTGCTATACACCTAATAGGAGTAAGGGACCTACACAGATATTTTGTGTCTGGAAAATGAGCCAAAATACCCACAAAATTGTACAACACTGAAATATCTCTAAACAGGCACAATTCACAGTCAAACTGAAGGATCGTTGCTCTCAAGATTACATATACCTGCCAGTAAGATAAAGCACTATTATTTAAGTGCCAAAAATGGCAAAGGACACACTGAGAACATAGGTTTCTCACCTTGGAATACCCAAAGTGACATTCATTTCACCTCTGCCAGCAAAATGGAAGGTGTTCAGAGTCATCTGTGTGGAAGGTTCCCCAATACTCTGAGCTGCAAGAAGACCCACAGCTTCTCCTGGGTCACAAAGAGATCGTTGCCACTTTAAATACAACAAATGCTTTAATCTGAAAGACATGAAATAAGCTGAGGTTTAGCTTAATGCAGTACAAAATAAAGAACTCGGTATAGACTGGAACATTGCCAAATTCAATAAAGTCACCTCTTTCAGCCAATTTCTACTGGTAGCCTATGGATAAACAGACTTCAGAAACTGTAAGACTGCATATCCTAATAAGATCTGACAAACGCAGCCCACTAACACAGAACTGGGGCCTAGGACAAACTGTAATTTAATTCTACTGCTAACTCCCAGATTGTCAAAAGAGAATCTATTTACACTCACTTCCTCATCTCAACTGTCTTGCTAACTCCAAGACGTGGCAAGAGTACATTTTCATTTTTAACTGTTACTGTGAAGTGTTATTTTATATGTAGGGGAACACTAATATGCTGCTGCAATTCTATATAGCCTTTGGCAAAGTTCTTACCAGCATGGAAAATTCAGGTTTGGAAGAAACAGGTAACCAGAGCCTCTCCACTATGCAATAGGCACACTTGGCTTTCAGGAACCATTCTGAAACCCACAACTTTGTTTCACAAAGGTCACAACAAAAAACATGAGTTGATAAAGACTTTCATCCTTAGCAAACTCAGTCCAAAAACAGACTTTTTTTTGGCTCAGTACAAAGAAGCAAGCACAGAGAAGTTATTACCTCTCAGAAGAAAGTGTTGGTTGCATGTAACTTCCTCTGTTCTCACATTCCTGTTTGTTGATATAGTCTTCGACTCCATTTTCAAATGTTTCTGAAACAGATGCAAAATGTGTATCTGGACGCCAAACAGCAAGACTTGGGTCAGGACACTTATTTGTCTTCTTTAGATACTTTCTTCGTTTCTTTTCATCGAGTTCATACCACATCTTCAATAACTGAAAATAAGAGTGGATTTTTAAGCAGGCTAGTTTAGCCACAATATGACCAAAACAAAGTTAACACCACTTCCACCAGCAATCTAGCAATAGAGAAGGAGGAAAAGATTAGCTGCAAAACACTTAGGGGTGTATGGAACACATAGTAAAGAACAAGTCAGCTACAAAAACAGTATTCTCCGTTTTCTGATACTTACACTTTTGATCCCAAATGTCTTCACGGTTCTCTACACACTTGAAATAGAGTATTGATCCACAGTAACTACTTCAGAAACCACTGAAATACAGCTCAGAGTATTTTTAACTTGGAAGTGAAACCCCTTGACATACTTTGATCTTTACTTCTAGCTGACTAGTACCTTGTCTGTCCAAAGCTGGCATGACAAAGGAGCTTTTCCTGTTTTCATAGTATACATTCAAGCTTAGGAGTCCAGCAGAGACCTTAAATGCAGCTTTATCTTATACATGCTCACCTGTTTTATTTCTATTCTTCAGTTGGCTAGTCTTTCAAGTAAGATTTCAAATGTTGCATTAAATAGAGGAAAAAGTTAACACTGACTTAAAAGAAAAATCAATAAAGAAAATGAGCTAAACATATATCTTTTACAAGCTTTGCTGTTTTATGAAGCAGAAACTAGCTTGTGACACAGCAGTCTGTCCACTGAGCTTTGTCATATACTGAGACAGAGATAAATATACATCCATATCTACTTATCTGTTGAAAGAAAAAAAATGAACAAACAAATGAATCCCCACGCCAGATTGTTCTGGACTGTATCAGACACAGCAATAGCAACATAAACTCAGCATAGCTGAGTAAATACACCAGTGACTAGGCATAACATTTGCAGACAAGCTAACAGAAGTTATATATCTCAACACCTTCAATTTGGAGTTACATGCAAACTGTCCACACTGTATCATGGTAAATTAATTGCAAAATAATACTGTGAAGCAGCACCCATTTGCATTTTGTGGCATTACGTTTATTCTTTGACAGAAGCCATAACATACATATTTGTGCCTTGATGTACAAGAGCACATAAATGCACTTTTAGAAACAGTAGGCAGGGCTGGCTCAAGAGATCTACTCTGTGTAAAACACACAAAAAAATCCCCATGGGCTGTTTTGTAAAACCAGTTTTATCTCAGCTTTTGGCCTCTGCCCTAGCTCTAGGGCCCACAGATTTTAAGCAGCAACAAATGAACCTCAGCTTCATTACCCACACAGCTGATATATGATCCCTTCAAAAGGTAACTTGTGTAAGTAGACTGTGAAACACATTGGAACAACAACAACCAAAAAAAATAAATCATGAATTCTGCAACTTTTTTTTTTTTTTTTCTTAAAATGAAGGGCTAAGCTAACTGCTTCTGTGTTACCTGTAAAGTAGCAGGATCTCTTCCATTTTTGCTTTCTCCTCCTGAAATCTGTGCTTTTACACTTGCCATTTTCCTCTGGGAAAACATCAGAAAACCTCCTTCTCTTTGCACAGAGTTTTGGTGCCTGGCTCGCCACTTTCTGATGGCTTTAAACTGCTTGTTAGCTTGGTGACACTCCATCCTTGCTAAAGCTTCATCCAGATGGTTTGTCTTCTGGATCACCTAGAAGAAAGTTACCTGTATGACTACTCTTCTCTCTATACTCATGGTAGCTGAAAAGCCAGTGCAAACCAAATAGGTCATCCACTGCAATAAAAAAGGTTCAGCTGCCATAAAACAATTTTCAAGCCCATATATCTTTACGTGACTAGTGCCAGTTTTTAATATGTACTGATTGAAGTGACACTGGTAAAAGGAACTTATCAAACCTGAGAGGCTAAACATCATCTATGTTGACAAACAATCCAACTTCAGAGTTAGAATAGAAGAGACAATAGGGAAAGTGCTTGATGCTCTGCTGAATTTGAAACTGCTTAAATCATTCCACAGACTTAAGAGCCACTTCCATATTTCAAATACAATGGCAAATAAAAATGTAGGGTAGTCTGAGAGTGACATGCAAACACCTACGCCACTAGATCACTAACAGATACGCCAGGTATTAACAGCACATTTCAGTCTTCCCCTTCACACCACATAAATAGTTAAGATTTAGGTCTTCTACCTCATAATTTTCAGCAATAAAAGGAAACTGCTCAGGTTGTAAGAACTGAGTTTTAGGGATATCAAGCCCATCTTCTCCATACAGAAACTGCACCACACTGCCGTCACTATCACGTACAGTCAGGTCATACTGAACCACCAGTCCTTCCAAATGTTTTATGATACACCTATCCCAAAGACAAAAAAAAAGTTGATGCTACACAGCAACAAGGATGAGATAACTCTAACACGAAAAACACTGTTTTAAGTAAAATCTTAAATGCACTTAAGGACTTATCAGGAATTCTGGAAGCAAAAGATCTTCGACATGACACACAGACAAAATGCACAATGATACTGCAAACCTTTCTGCATGGTACTCCGTCCAATTTTCTTGGACTGAAGGACCTTAATATGAAAAAGCAAATTACCTGATACTTTTGATGTTACACTTAAACAGCTGTGTGCAAGAAGGAGGCAGTCCCCTTTTAGAACCCCTGACTACCCTCCAAAACAAATCAGAAGTTCCACCTTCTTCCATATACTGCAGGTATGGCCTGAATAAAGATGAACCACATAACGTGGCCTAGAAAAATTCGAGTTGCCAGGAATTTGTGCATCTTTCCTTGTCTCAGGAAAGAGAAGTCTCCAAAAGGAGAAGCTTCTACTGCTGCTATGTGCCAGAGAAAAGTTAGAGATAATAAAGTTCAACTTCACCCAGCCCTCTAGAAAGTCAGCCTGAGACCAACATTCAACACTCAAACAGCAAACATTTTTTTGAAAAGCAAGGACACTGTGAAGCTAATCTAAGCTATACAGGTGCTTCTTCCAGTCTACGGTACTTGAGAAGAAAGTACCTTTTAAAGGCTGGAATTCTTTAATAAGCCTCTTACCTTTGTAGGTACCCAGAACGGCTGGTTTTGACAGCTGTATCCACAAGACCTTCCCTGCCAGCCATGCAGTGAAAGAAGAATTCCTAAACATAAGCACAATCCCATCAGCATTCTGCTAACAAGTACACCAAGACTGGTAATTCATACTCCGTCTGAAAAGCTGCATTTGAAAGCTGAGTAAACATAGCTGACTTATCTATAACTGCAAAAACTCTGTATTAAAATAGCGAGATTTAAATAAATTTCAGTATAAGCAGAAAGAGTATGAAACTTACAGAAGGTTTGATCCCAGTGAGAAATCTGCCAGTCACAAATCCTCCTGAGCTAGGGGAAAAATCGTAAGGCTGGAAACATGGCAGAGATTTGCCAGATGCCATCAGCGGGGGCCTTCGACCTTCCAACTCAATCTGGCCCAGCAAACAAGAAATCTACATGTGGACAGGAAGAGCACAGGCAAGAAAAAAAACAAAACATCACTTTTTCATCAAACTTTTTGCACATATAACTGCAACATTTTTTCTTGAAAAACATAGTAAAAAAAAAGTTACACGTTCACTAAGCATTCTTTAATTAAATGCTGAAATGTTCATTAAATGTTCTTGCTACTGAGGGGCAGTAAAGGCATGTGGATCTCATCTGGTCTTTTTAAATGAAGTTACTCCAGCCCCTTGACTCACCCTCTGTATGAATATTTTAATACAAACTAAGATGTGAAACTAAAACACTGTAAATATTTTGGTTCCTCTATTACCTTTACCGCCTCTCAGCAGTGCACTAAAACCAGAACAAAAAAACCTAAACAAACAAAACAAAACAAATAAACAAAACCTCCCTTGAGCTTTGGTATTTTAGATAGCCTTTTTATATAGTTGTTGCTTGATGTCTGCGTTGCAGAAGGCAAAATGAAAAAGCATCGTTACCATTTCTACCAAATTCAAAGTAAGATTTTCTTGTTCCTATTCAGCAGTGGAAGAAGGAAACTGAAGGCTCAGTCTCTAGCAACAGCCAGGGACAGTTCTTTCTCCTGCAGTAGGTTTGTTTGTATAATCTGCAGCACTCCTTCTAACAAAAAGGTCTGCAGTTTCTGTAAATCCTAATGTACTAAGAACTACTGCAAAAACAGAGAAGTTACCATCCACTGAGGTCTTCATTACTTTCTTCCAAAATTTTTCCATGCCAAAGATGCCATTCCTAAAGCCCACAATAAAAATCTTGCATCGCCCTTAGATAGCCACACAAGAGCTTCTCATGAACTTGCATTCCAGGACAAATCACGTCAACATTCACAGTGCTAAGTATGATAACTATCATTACCTGTACAGTATTTACAGTCGACCCTTTGGCTCCTGACTGTACCATCAATTGCAAATTGTTCTCTGGAAAGCTCCTATGAAGACCAAGGGGCATACAAACCTAAAGAGTTGGGATGTGGTGAGGGGAACAAAACAGAACTATTACTACTAAAATAATAAAAGCAATTCCTGTTGAACACTTTAAAAAGTAAAACCAAGACTAATCACAGACATTCCTATTTATAATTTTAAAAGCATTTTGAGTACTAAGCCATCTTCCCATTCAGGGAGGACAAGGTTGTGGTACTCTGGCAAGGCAGAATGGGAAGCTTCATGCTGGGGACAGATGGAAAGCTTCAGCCTCCAGAACAGTCAGGCACCTCTCACCAACATGAAATTAGCTTTCCAAACAAGATTAGTATACACAGATGCCTCGATACCAACCTTGTTAACTTCATTGTTGTAATTGTTTACTTCCTCCTTGAACTTCAGATCAACCATGTTAAAATCCCTCTGGTCTTTGCAGAGATGGGCATCCTGCCATTTCCCTTGGACCTCCTCACATGATGCTGTTTCTGGCAAATTAAGAGCAGCTCTAACAGCCTGAAAGTAAAACATGAGAGGTTTTTTGTTTTGTTTTGTTTTTGTTTTTTTAGGTGCCAAGCAGACATGATCACATCGGGCAGAATTTCCAAATTTTTAAATCATTAGGGGAAAAAAAAAAAAAAAAAATCTGCAAAATAGACTTACTTCAATACCACACTGGCTTGACTTTTTGATGATTTTTTGTCTTTTGTTGTCTGCTTCAGGTTTAACCAAGATATCTTCAATTCCTGTTAAAGAAGACAGACCACATAATGATCTAAACAGAAAAAGAATTGAGAAAGTATTCACCGCTTCCTGCAGAAGTCACCAAAAATGGTCACTAAAATGGCTAGAACACATGATGGATGAGGAGAGACTGAAAGAGATGCATTTGTTTGGCTTTTAAAGATACAAGAAATAAAATTTTCTTCAAGAGGAAAAAAAATTCACGATGTATAAGATCAAATGCTGGCCAAGAGAGAGTGTAGAATCGCCATCCCTAGAGGTATTCACAACTTGACTGGACACGGCCCTGCGTAAGCTCACCTGGCAGGACTTGCTTTGAGCAGGGAGCTGTGCTAGATCACCTCCAGAGGTCCGTCCCAGGCTAAATTATTCCAAGACTCTACAGGTACAGCAGTTCTAGGGGGACAGGTGGGACACTACTACTGAGTTGCACAGGTGTTTACAAAGCAAAGGAGCCTATGGCCTTATCACATGTCCCTGCATCCTCACTGTCCAGTCCCTGCTCTCCTCTTCCCATTAAAACCTTGCCTCTTCTACATTGTCTCCTTCCGAACCTTATTCATCTCATCTCAAAGTCTCATTTTGTTCAGTCCTGAATCATCTCAGATTCACCAAATGCTAGACTCCTGCTCCAGTCCCACTTCTCTTTTTCTGATGTACTATCTAATGATACCAGGCTTTTTGCTCATTATCTCTGTCAAACTAGTTTTTGTATCCTTGCTCTCAAGATATATTTTCTGTATATTACACTCGATTAATCACCTTACTTGAAAGGATCTCCCCTGATTTTCCTTGGCCCACAAAAGACTGTTGGTTCCTTGCTACTGCTGAAGTTTGCTACTGCTTGGCATAACTCCAAGTGATTATATTAGGCCTTCAGATACAAGTGAATTTAAACCCTCCTGCTGCTACAGACTATAAATTTTTCATTAATATAAAAACATCTTGCAAAGCTCTACGTGGTCATTTGAAATATTTTAACTATTGCAAGAAGAGGGAGTAGAGTGAGGGTCAATTTTTTATTGACTGCCAAGTGCATTTTTGTAACAGTTTGGAAATCTCTAATGAAAGTCAAACATTTACCAAAAGATTTACAGTAGAATGAGATATGCAAGACTTGACTAATAACCCCTCAAACTCTTCCCACTGCACTTATCTGTTGTTACGGTTTCTATGCAACCATTCTTTTTCAGAGAAGTAAAAAAGAACATGCAGCCTCATAGGAGATTTTGTCTAAACAAAATTTAAAGACAAGATGTTTATACTCCTCATGCTTTGATTAGGCAGGACAGAGAGAGAATTTAATGGATATCCTCAAGATTATACTTTCTCTTTCTGCTTAGAAGGCCAGTTATGTAAAAAACAGGGGGAGGGGGGAGTTGGCAAACAGTGATCCCAGTCAAGGACAATGCCTTGTGAAACTTTATTTACAGAACTCCTGGTGTGTATTCTACCCAACAATGTCTGTTTTATACCTCACGAGGTGCGCGGTGCACTAGTGAATTAGTCCTTGTGTTACTCACCCATTGTAAATCCCCTGTAGAGCTGCAGATAAGCAGTGAAGAGGCGTCCTAGACACGTTAGCACTTTCCCACTAGTTTCACCCCCATGGATTTCATAGCAACAGTGGACCAGGCCATAGGCAGAGCTGCCAAAGTGAGCTTTGTCCAACACGCCACAAAGTAATTCCCCATTTCTAATGATAACCTGAAAAAGAAAACAAAGCTATTCAGGAAAAAAAAAATTTTGATCCCAATATGACCTTTTCAGATTTTTCTGTGTAATACATATGAAAATATGTCTTAATTAAAAAGCTTTAAAAGCCCACATACTGGTGAACAGTTAAATATATTCACCAATACTACCTATTTACCTATACTTCCACCACTTAGAGCAGAGAGAAAGCCTCTAATACCACCTATATTTTTTCATCTATAAAATAAAACAGTGAAGACACATGGTCTAACAAAAACAGATGGAATGTGCATCAGTCAGGATTAGACAATTTTCTTTACACCCAGGCCTATCCTCTAATCATCACCTCCTGGCAGTATGTATCTTTCAATATCTGTTTTTAACTTCGTTATCCTTCTGCTTCCTTTCCCATTCCTCCACTCTATACACATTTATATTAAATGCATCCCAGCCTCCAGAGTTGCTGCACCAGAATACCTGAGATTCACACATCGAATCAAGATTTAGACATCTGTTTGCAGGACCCTTTACCCAGGCTCTTCCACCAATCTTAGCTTTTCCAGTCAAATTCAGTGGGATGTGGTTTTCTGGAATGATGTTTATTAACAATGTAGAAACAACCTATAAGAAGGAGAAAGAGTGGCAGGAACTATTTATTTCCCATATTCCCTTCTCACTGTAAAGAATTTGGCATGGAGGAGAAAACCAACATTATATGCATATATTTTCCACTGACAACAAATCATTAAAAGCTCAAAAAGCTGATGTTTACAAGACAGAAATATGCTCTTGCAACTCTAGCCTCTGAAAGACCAGTGAAACACAGTTACTCAGAAACAAACGGCACCAATGATTTTTCCAATAATAAGGAAAGAAAAAAGAACTGTCTGCTGGCTTTACTGGCAGAGGAATTCCTCTATTCATGTATGGAACAAAATATTTGGATTGAACATAGTACTCTCCTACATAGTTGGAGACAGAGCACCCATCCACTTGGGCTCCTCAGATTTACATCAACAGAATGATGATCTCAACTAAAAATTCGAATACCAGAACATTTACCTAAAAACCTTTAAGTTCAGAGATTTAAAAGCAGTGACTGGTGTAACTTAGTTCTATCCTTCCACTCTCAGCAAGCTCTGTTTACTATGACCAACAAATTCCTTCTGTGCTCTCATGCTTGTAAACTGCAGCATTAGGCTTCTATCTGCAACACTGTTAAGAGCAACAAGTAAAAGTACTATTCTAATCCTGTCATTTTAAATGAAAAGAGACTCTCATAGCTCCAGTGAGAACATACATCAAGGTCTATATGGTGTTGCTTAGACAACAGGATCCAGCTTTTCAACAGCCCTCAGCAGCACTGATTTTAATGTTAGTGTTCTGCTTACTTTGGAACCACCAGCATTCTTTAACCCAATAAATTATAAATTACCTGCTTTCCTGTCCATAATCGCTGTGGTTTCATAATGGCAGGAGGAAAGATTTTAATTCTTCCTTTTTTGTCTGTTAGTCCCCGGTAAACAAGCTCCATATATTGCTCTCTCGTGAAGAAGCAGCCCCGGGTTGTCATGCTGACTCCAGAAATCATGTGATCCTGGATTAATCCAGGAAGCGGCTTGCCATCCTAAAGAAATTTGGAAGAAAAAGGGTTTGGTAGGGGGTTAATAAGTCAAGTGCTAGCTGCTCCCAAAATTAGTCCAGCTGGACAAAAGAACCGAAGTCACTTCTAAAGAACACTTCATCACAGTACAACTCTCTTCTAAGTCTTTTCTGGATATTGATAATTAAAAGGAACAAGACTGTTTAAATGCGATGTGCCCTCTCTAAAAGAGGAGAACAAGTAGGTTTGGGGAGATTAGAAGCAAGTAATACTGCCTGAACAAGAGGAATCTGCTGAGGGAAAGAGCACATTTGGCAACAAATGGAGACAGAAAAGAAACTAGGAAATAATAATTAAAAAAAAAACCACCACAACAACAAAAAAAACAAATTTAATCTCATTTATCCTTAGACAAAACAACAACAAAACATTTTAAACAATGTGATTTCATGTAGGAAGAAGTTTATTTGACAGTTTTATTTACCTTTGGAACTAGATATTGTTCATCAGTAAAGGCTAAAGTGTAGGCCTCTGCTCTACCCAGCTCGCTCTGTGGAAAATGGGCGTTCATTTCATCACCATCAAAATCAGCATTGTAAGCCTTGCAGTTGGCATAGTGAAGCCTCAGCACTTTTTCTCCAGGCAGAATTCTGGCCCGGTGAGCTTGGATGGAGGGTCTATGAAGAGTGGGCTGGCGGTTCAGTAAAAGGACATCTCCGGTTTTAATATGACGACAAACCTGCAAGAGAATTTTAGTTGCTGCCTGTAAAGCACTTCCATCTGTGCCTCTGAAAAGAATGCATCTTAAAACATACATGCATTCAAAGCATTTTCTTTCTAGTATTAACGTTCTGTGCAAAAGTTTTAAGAGAGTCAGTCAAAACTACTTGCTCTCAAACCTCTCTGCTCTCCATCAAACCACATTCTAAGACCGCATGTGCTCCATTAACACCCAGAAACCACAGTGATCAAACCAAGGTAACAGCATACAAGCCACATCCTACCAGTTTCTCCTTTCCCTTGGCAATATGGGGATCAAGGACTGAAAAAGAAGGGAAATTCTGCCATTTCTAAATAAGAAAATAAACCAAATTCACCCAAAGCCAAATCAATAATAGCCGTCACCATAAACCCAGTGCCGAACATCTTGGAATAAGGTGATATGACCCAGCAGCTGGAGCAGAGGCCAGGGAGCTTTGAGTTCTAACTTTATGTTTGAATACAACACACGGTGGAGGTCACACAACATATTCTCATCTAGAGCACAGCCTCCCAGAACAGTCCCAATTCAATTTCTGTCAGTACACATATGCTACAATAGATCCATCAAAGTGATCATCAACAGCTTAAGATAACCTGTTTGCACAGTCTAAATACTTAGTGCTTAATTGAATATATGAAGATTTCAGTAGCCAGTAATTGCTGGTATTTCCAAGAGTTAGGAGCAAACAGAGCTTAAACAAGTTGTGCTTAACATTACACAATGCATTCACAGCCTGGTTTGTGGGAGTCTTCAGAGCCTATTTCAGCAGTGAAGTCAATTCACACATTTGTTTTGCAGGTCATCATCCCAGTAAAAAAAAGCCAACATGAAATTTTGAAGTTCCTCTTAATGAGCAAGACTTACAACCCCAAAAGTCACAGAACAGTGCATCTCTGATGGATGCAATTGTGCAGTCTCTGGTGCAGTAATCACCCAAGGAACTACCACTTTCCACTCCAGCTCTCATGAA
This sequence comes from Chauna torquata, assembly GCA_013399475.1. NCBI lineage: Eukaryota > Metazoa > Chordata > Aves > Anseriformes > Anhimidae > Chauna > Chauna torquata. The sequence goes on along the minus strand of VXAL01005081.1, from coordinate 166,015 downwards.
TCACACCAACACTTTGTGAGCCTCAAGCACCATCTTGTGTGCAAGAAGACTGGGTGGCCTCCTTGCAATGCAGAATTTGCAAGAACACGAACTATCATGTTTATCTTTGTGATAGGTTCTGAAAGAAATGACATCACAGAAATACTCAGTCTTAAATATTAAATCTATACCATGCTTCTATTAGAGACATGGCTATACTATACATAACAGACATTGCGAAAAGACTGTTCGCAATTTCCATAACAGTTTTGCCCTGGAACCTAAGTAGCATGTTCTCAATTCTTGCAGGGTAGGGAGATACCATTATTAAGAAGTTTTAGAGGTTGATAAAGCTGTAGCACAGAGAACTCAAAACCTCCAGCAGCTCCAAAGAAACAAAAAATGTAAGCACTAAGCATCGCACAAACATTCATCTCTGTAGAAACAGATCGGTGTCAGCGTGGTTTGCTTTGCCATCTGTAAAATGAGATGGTGAAGTGAAGATGGATCCTAGGTTACAGGATTCAGCACCAGAAGACAGACCACTCCTCCTCTTCTCAGTGCCACTACCAGCACGGCTGATGCAAAATGGAGGACTTGACTCCATACCTGGCCATGGGCACATCATGGAAGACAGGTCACATCAAGTGCTTGTGTTGTACCTACTCTACCAGCGTACTGAATTTCAGCTGCCAGAGCTACCACCACTAAACTGCTCCAAATACAGAACATTTTAATATTTCAAAAGCAGATGGAAAAAAAAACCTCTAAAATTGGCTGAGAAGGGCAGGGGAACACAAAAGCATAAGAATAATAAGTATCTTTCATACTTCTAAGACTTTCCAACTTTCTTTTCCAAGAATAGTCACCTGTAAGAGAAATACTATTCAGCATCTTGGCAAGATGAACGCCACACACTGCACATTAACAGATGAGTAAAATAGGTGATGGAAAAAATAGTTATTAAAATTTGAAAAAGTATCAAGCTTTTCTTTTCACATGCTCCCTCAACCTTTTCCAAGCCACCTAACTAAAAGACAAGATAACACTGCCCAGGGAGTCTCTGCGAGTAGGCCTATTAGAAAAATCCCACCACACACATAGGAGAGTTCTGACAAGCCGAGTCTTTGTCATACTCACAATCTTCATTCCTGACTGGGGTGCACCTGAAGAAGGCGTGAGAAGCTGCTTAGCTATGGCTTCCCTCTGGGTCAGGCTGCTTGCACTCAGCACTGTACGAGACCCATCTTCATTAATAACCATGGAGGCCCCAGGGTGAACCTTTGGGCCATTTATGACAGCCTGCCTCAGCATTTTGACATTCCAGGGAGTGACTGGCTGAGGGTAGGTCAGTTTGGTAGCAAATACCTAGACAGGAGGGAAAAGAGGAGAGAAATAACTTGTTGTTCAGCTTTTGATTAGAACAGAAGTAAGTCACTGAGAAAACAGGGTCAAATGTTTACTCATACAACGTAAAGATAAATTACTTCAAGTTTTCAGGTGTATCTCCTCCTCAACCTATTGTCATGCCAAATGGACACATTTCTGTCTTAAAATCCGCAACTGTAAGAATAGTAACTATGCCATTTTTATGATTTTCAAGTGGAGCAGAAAAGGAAAACTGAATTAGCAATTTAAAAAACAAACAAAAACAAGCGTGATTTTAGATTCTGCAAACTAACTGATAATACAGGGGAAAAGTTCATAACCACAAGGCTCACTGTTCCCAGACAGGCAAGCAAAAAAGACTGTTTATGAGAAGTTCAAGTTCAGGATTGGTGTAATCTCTGGGAGTCATTAAGGATGAAGGTGGTGACATATGTATGGCCTTTTCTTAAAGGCTGCCAGGCCTCTTACAAGATCAAGAGAAAAACAAGACCTACTTATAAAGTTTGCACTAATTCATAAAGCAAGGAAGCAAGTGCAGCTCCTTCTTTTTTTCATCCTCTTTCCTAGATTTAGTGTTTAGCATAATGATAAGAACTTCCTGCTCTTCAACATTCCTTCTTCATTAACGTACAGCAGTAAGATACAGCTCTGATGCACTAGGGAGGAAAAAGTTCAGACGGGTCAGTAAACCTCTACATTTTAAACTGCTTACTGTGTAGCTGAAAACACTAAAGTATAGTTTAGTCCCCAGCTGTACCATAAGAAAATACTCCTTTAGTTCTTCTTACCATGGGAATGCCAATCTCATTGGTACCAATGTACATATCAGGGCAAATGACTGATCGTGCAGCGAAATCCACACGTTTTCCCATCATGTGCTTGCGGAAGAGTCCTTCCTTTTTCTCTAATAGCTTTGAAAACAAATGTTAAGTTAATGATTAAAATGTGAAACTTAAAAGCATGCATCAGACCGATTCACAACACATTACAGTGATAAGCATCATGAAAACACCTACATACTGAGCACAAATATTTCACTTATTTCTAACTCCATCCATTTCTCTTGCTTTAACTGTCCATGATGCACAAAGTCCAGAGTCTCTAAGACTCTCCCTGCTACCCACCTGACGAATACCAGGGTATTTCTCAGTCATTAGTTTGTCCATGTCACTGTCAAACACAATGTTGACGTGAGTCTGAAGACGAATCCAAGTGTTGTAAAGCTTATCTGCAATGGTCTGTCCTGGAATCGTTGCCAGCACAGAACGGTCCAGAGGTTCGTTGCTCTCACCTGCCTCCTACAGAAACAGAAAATAGAGACTTGGACTTAATAAGAGATACCTACTACATATCAGGCTAAAATCATAGCGTTAAATAGCAAATGAAACATTGGCCACTATTTTGCACCTCACTGAAGAAACCAAATCAAAAAATAAAATTCAAGACACATTTACATTGTTATTACAATTAAGTGTTTCAGACTGGTCTGCTGTCAAGATTTAGAAGGATAGGAGATCTCCAAAGACCACAGCTACATATTCCAGTGGTACTTTAATTGCTGATGGCTCGGTGACAATCCTCTTTCCAAATTAGCTTTAAACTGGTCAGTCAGTCTGGGCTAAGAACCACTGCGCTACTGGGAAGTCCTATTTTTTGATAAAAATAGGAATCCAAGAGCTTGCATCACTTACATCACTTTGTTCTCACAGTCTAGGAGTCTGTAACACCAGTTATCTCCAAAACATATTTAATATTCTGTCACCTCAAACATTTTAAGAACATATCTCCACCTAGTGGCTAAATTCTCAGTAACTAAAATAAAACGTTTTAAAAATCATTGCACTTCAGGACGTAAAACGAGTTTGGCTGAAAATAAGTCCAGTATCAAAGAACCCTTAATAATACAACTCATGAACAAATATGAAAAGAGGCATTCAGTCGTTTATGATTTATTTCTGCTCCGCAGGTTGTGTTAGTTAACCTGCACTATTTTTTCTTCAAATTAGATGCAAGAGCAGTACATTGGAATGAAGATGTCTGCCAGAAATACAGCTCTTCCGCCATGCTTGCACAGCGCCACAGAGGCACAGCAGATTAGATTCTCTGAAGGCTGTCAGAAAAACAGCAGCTTTCGTATCAGTGGAGGCAAAATAGCTGCAACACAGATTACACTCCAAAACAAGAGTATAACCACTGCTACAGACTAAAGGAGGAAAAAAAAAAAAACCATCATGCAAAAGCTGGGGATAATCGGACTGAATCTACCTTACTTAAGTTTTCTTCACAGTTACGTTCTCAAAGTGGGGATTTCAAGAGCAAGAGATATATGTCAGGAACTTTAGAACTCCACATAGATATTTGCGCACTGTATGTCAATTGTGCTTTCAAAGGGGCCTTTATTATTTAAATACGAGCAAGCGCACACATTTAGTGCTCTGCAAATTCACAGTCCAACCTACCATACAGTTAGTTCCCTCTGTAAGCAACGTCCATGATTCACAGCCTAAACACAGAAGCTGAGGTGGCCCTAGCTTTCTCCTTGCAAGCGTTCTCAATACAGATATGGGAAAATATTATGAAGCCACACAGCCTGGGTGAATGGTGGTGACATACATTATTACCACTATAATACCATGTGAACTGGTTGGCCGTAAGCAAGCGTTGTTACTTGTAAATTTTTTGGTTCCATCTAGACATTAATTGTTAAAAATAACCAGGATCACAACTGGCTCTACTAGGCTTAGAAGAAAAAGTGGCTTTTCCCTCCCCACCATTTTTCACTTGATGAGATGATGGAAAAAGTTTTATTGAAATAGATACAGCAGAAACAGTTTACATTTTCCAGTAACAGGAGCCTGTTATGTCTCACATACAGTAGACTAATACAAAAACCACAACTAAAGAAGCCTGCATAAAATGTTTTTTCCCTTTGCACAAGACAGCTGAGTGGAAAGAAACATGAGCAAAAGTACCTACAGAGAACACATCTAACAGCATATATTCCAAGCCCAGGCAAAAACTGTTACTGAAACAGTTTACACAAGAGCCTACCTGAACAGTACCCACATATCCAAAAAGCAAAGAATAAGATAACCAGCAACTCTTACTGTTTGGATTTCATCTTCTACAATTTTAATTGGCTGACACTGTTCTTTTGCCATGAAAACCAAGAGCTTCCGTATCAGTTTGGCATCTGTCATGACAGCCTGTAAGTTCACAGTCTGACCATTTGTAAACATCCGGTCTCCGATACGATTTATAGGGCGATACCTACAGTAGATCAAAATCATTTTAGAAGATTAACATCACCAAAAAGTAGTATAACAGACCTCAAACATTCTGAGCTAAGTCTTCAGTGCCTGAAAGGTAGTCCCTATAAACTAACAGTGAGCAACTAAACTTCATTTATTATACTGGGACCGTCATAAAAAAGGAATGATTCCTTAACAACACCTTCTATCAGTACTATACAGCCATAATATTCTAATATTCTATAATAATTTGAAATACTAATACCCAAAATACTCTTTTTCAATATTAGTACTTCACTCCTTTAGTATAACATCAAAGAAGTTTGATAAAGGTTATCATCAGTTACTACTGTCACTTTTGTTTTTTTAAACACTCCAGTGACATTTCAGCAGACCAGTGTCTGTACTACAGGTGCTTGCATCTCTGACTCCTGAGAAGAGTATGTGCTAAAACCCACTATTTGTTTTGCACTTGTTTGAGGAATTTTTACCTTGAAGGTGGAACCACAAGCAGATCTAAAAAAAACATATCTGGACTAAATCCTGAACTCTTATGGGGATCCATCCCAGGGAAGAGATAACGCAAAAAGAAACCTGAAATGATAAAATAGGAAAAATAAACATGATTACTGCTTTTGCTTGGGAATCTAAACCCTCAGAAGCATTTGGTCAATCAAGCCAAAAGAATCTCCTACGTTAAATACTATAGAGCTTGTTTTAAATAAACACACAGACATATATGCTTTAGCAAGAATGTTATTGTTCTTTTTGGTCACATACATGGTTTTTTTTTTTTTTTAGAAACAATTCTGAATGGAAATACAGAGTATAACAAAAGAAAAAAATGCAAAAACAGCAGGAAGAAACAGTTCACAGCTACTGGCTGGGACCAATACATGAAACCCTTTGATTCTTCCTGGCAGATGTAGATACTTCCAGTGTACAGAAAACTCGGAAGAAGAGACCACAAAACACATTCTCACAGTCTTTAACCAATGTAACTGTGGGGAATAGTAGGCACAGCACCACGTGAACATTGTATTCTCCGTATGCGACAACCAAGCTTTGTGAGGAACCACAACTTGAGAAGAGCTGATCAAACTAGTTCACTGAATACGGTTCTCCGCCTTCACTAGGTACCAGCCCTTCTGTCACAAAAATTTACCTTGCAACCCAGAGCCCCTAAGGCAAAAGGTAAAGGCTTGACAAGGATTTCATACAGGACCAAACATTTGCAGACTTTGTCCACTCAAGGACACAGAAAACAGGAGGCAACATTATTCTTAACAATTACCTTCATTCTTCCACAGAGCCAAGATGAACTCCTTGGCAGTCACTGGTGTCAGGTATCCTCTCTTCCCTAACTGGGTTTCATCAATAGCTTTAAAAAAAAAAAAGAAAGTTATTCTGAAAGGTTTTTTTGGCTTACAATGGTAAATGTTTTCAGCAAAGAGAAGGAGTGGAAATAACACACAAAATATACTGGCTAACATCTACTTTAAAGTGTCATTAACATGTTTGCTTTTGGGATATGACAAATAAACAGCTTTCTCAGTGTGGAAAAAATAAGCCATTTATGTGACTAGTGAATACCAATATAAGCAACTGAAATAAAACTCACCCTTAACAGCTAAAGTGTATGCTTTATTTGATTAACAGCGAACTGTACCCCTTCTTCAAATGATCACTTCCACTGACCAAAACAAAAATTAAGAGTCAACCTACAGCTGAGAAAGACACAGGCAGGACTCAAGTATTACCGGTTTGACCGAGGTTCACATGAAATACCCAACTGGATGAGACAACAGCTACAGTCAGCAAGCCATCTATATTTTAAGTTAGAAACTGGACTAGCTGTATTTCTTAGTAGAAGAAAAACGCAGTATAGTTTTGCTACTGAAAAGCACAAAGATTTAAAAAGTCAGAGATTTTAGGTGTCAATTTCTGCTTCTCTTGCAGGTGAGCCCCTCACGTCCCAGTGAAGCCAGAGAATATGATTTGAGAAAACACAACTTTCCCATTACCTCAGATAAAGTTTCCTATTGCTCTTTCTGCTAAGATCCAGAGATCCAAATTTTTCCACATTAAATCTTCTGTTCCCTGTTCCTTCACATGGAAAACCTTTCCACTGCTCAAGCAAAAATGCATCAAAGCCAACGTCAGAAATACTCCCTTCAGGATGCAATACAATGACCAACCACAACACAGGCTGTGCAGAATGTATGTAACTATACAGCACATCACACTCCAGAAGATGTAAGACTGAAATAAAAGTAATCAAGTAGCATTACAGCCTCGGTCTTTGAAAACTGACAGGAGGAAGATATTTCTTACCCGTACTTCAGATGTGAACATTAACAGCATCTGCAAGAACATGCCTGGTTTTGAAGCTTTCTGTGGTAAGGTAACTATTCTAAATCTGACAACTCACCTGACCCTCCAGAACAACTATTTTAATCACTAGCGTAAGACAGGCCCCTAGGCTTTGGACTGTCATAAAGAGATTCAAACAGAAAACCCAAAGTAGTACCCTACAATTTCACAGAGTAAAGTCATAGTTATCACTCGATAGTAGTAACATTGGGATATCCAAACTTTCCTGCCTTTGTTGCATGTCTTATGGATAGGATGATAAAGCACAGACCTGACCTTTCCACTTGAAAACCCATTGCTTACACCGTGCTTCTCCAGGCACAACTCCAGAGATGTAATCTAGTATTTAAACTACAGGCAAGCAAACAGAATAAGCTCTATTTACAAATCTTTTCTAAGGGTTCAATAACTCTCACACAAATCCACCTTAACTCTACCTGGTTGTTGTTGTATCCTTGATCCTTTACAAAGGAAAAAACGAAGTTCCGAGAGATTCAAACACCAGGTTAATTAAGCCTGGGAAGTGTCACTACTTTCTTGTCATTTCCTCTCTGAGAGAAATTCTTCTGTAAGAGAGGATTACCTGATTTTCTTTCTGAAGGTTGGTCCTCTCCCAGGTTTATTTTTCATCTAGTCTCTCTAGTTTAAAAGTTTAGCAGAAAATCTGCTAACCCTCAAAAATGCAGTGTCCCAAAACCACATTACAGTTGACACAGATTACACTTTTGTACTTCTTTCCCTGACACATAGAAATATGCTCAAAGCTGCAAAATTGCAGGAGGCTCATAGGTAGAGGAATTTAATGGAAATTGCTTACTCCCTTACTGCTGAATCTACTGTTTGTTTGTTTGTTTTTAAATATACAAGTCACAAGTGCATATTCATTGCTAGAAATCTGTGCATCTTAGATTCATGCAAATAAATGCCAACATATTTGAGTAGAAGACAAACATTTTACCTGTTGGCTCATCCAGGATGCCTTCCTCTCCTGACTTATGATACACTGTGGAAGGATAAGTTACTGTCAGCTTGCTGTTATGTTCTTTTCGCACCAGTGATCTCCTAGATCTTAAAGGAAAAAAAAAGAAAAAAGGAAAGGAATATAAAGGCTTACAATACTTAATTTTATACCACCTATTTATTTCCTCATGTAGTTAAACTTACTTGCAGTTTGGGCATTTCTTTGAAGTCATATGTGCTTTCCAGAACTGTGCTATCAGTTTATTTCTACACTCACAAACATTTTTTACCTGATAAAGAAAAAGAGGACTTAAAAATAATGAAAATAATAAAAATAATTTAAAACATTTGACACGAATTTATTAAGCTACCTAATTTACATCAAACTCAGGATTACACATACAGCCCCAATGCTTACCTCCCTCCTTCTTAAATTTATTTCATCAATACTCTGCATTTTTCTAGTCAGTACTAAACTTTAGAGCTGCTCTCTAACTATGACTTAAGAAGCCAGAAGATTGACCAAAATCACTCTTCTTTTGACTGCACATGAATGTATGATTTCCAAAGAGCTTCAAGGTTGGTTTTGAAACAAGCGTTTAAGGAACTAAACTTGGCTTATAAGCACCTCTGCTCTAAGATGTCACAAATTACTAATATTTCCCTTTAACTAACATTGTACATTAAGTTACATTTAAATGAAAATGAAAATTCAATTACAGTCACATAATTCTTTCTAAAATTTTTAATATAAGTTATTCTGCAAAACTGCTGGATGCACAAGTTCAAAAATATTCTGCAGCTCAAAAAGAGTTGGCACATTGTACAGAGGTATCATCATCTGCAGGTAACGTACCGACAGAGATACAGGATTATTTTTACATCCTATCCATACTACCAAAACATTTCCCTTCGCAGAAAACAATGCATATTTTATATAAACCTAATAGTTACTCTAATTGTTTTTTTATGGGCCAGGAAAGAAAATATTTTTAAGCTTAAATTTAGACATTTCTAAATGTAACACAGTTCGGAACTCTGGGACAAAATCTAGAGTCTACACAGTCAAACACAGACTTTCGTCTGCACATTAATGTATGAAAAGGACAAAATCTGAGATCCAAGAAGAGAACTGATTCTACTTACATTTGAACACTGATCTCTTAGTTCTTGATTCTGTAATATTTCATGGACGTGGCGGTTTAACTCTTCTTCAATTTCTAGAGCTGTTGCATCTGCACTTTGCTCTAAAAACTGAAAGAAAAGGAATAGGATAATGATAGGTCTATATTTACAGCACTATCAACTCAAAAAGGAGTGGAGAAGGACAGAGTACTTGCCCTGTTCAGGATGACTTCAAGATCATGGACTGCATGAAGCAACCCATTCTCCAGAACCTTCAGCTGACTTAGCAATAAGTGAACCACAGCTCGAGTACACGTCAGCATGTGACAATTCAAACAAGAACCTCGAATTAGAAGGTATAATTTCTGGAAAGAAAAGAGAAAAAAAGTTATCCTGGTAGATTTACTAGCCAGCACACACGTTGTCACTCGGCATATTGCTGGATAGGTTGCTGAGTTTTATCCACACTGTCCCAGTTTTCTGGAATAAGTCATTCTGGAATAAGAGGACCTACAGGGACAAATACACAAACAATGCTATTCCAAGCTCAAACAAGCCCTGAATGTCCAGGAAGCACTTGGAGATTCTAGGATAAAAGTAGGCAGCTGTTCATGTAAGCTTGTAGAAGCAATTTAAAGGAAACAACTAATAACCGTTACTGTGCCATCCATTTAAATAAGACATGAGAACCTGCAGCTGGTCATATAGTTTACTGATCAACATTCCCCCATCTTGCTGGTCAGTAGTAAGTAAAATAATAGCTACAACAAAGTACGTATTTTGTAAAAGTCCACAAAGTCTATTTTCATTGAACTACCATGACACAACAGTTTTTCTACTACACTTACTGGTTACTAAATAAAGATACAGTTAAACTAAGAGGAAAAACAGATCTTGGTATCGTTACTATTTTCAAGGACTACTAACTATTGTAGCTTGAACACCGTCACCCATTTCATTTGCAATACAAAAATTAAGCATACATACATCAAAAAACAGAGGGTTGTAGACAGTCAGAGGCAGTTCTATATGGCCAAAATGACCTGGGCAGTTGCTGAAGTTCTGCATGCAAGTTGCACAGGCTTCTTTGGAATCTGGAGGTCCCAAAGCCAAATCGTACAGTCCATTAGCAGAAGGATTCCCCACATTATCCAAATACTGAGGATTTGTTATAGCTTTTACACTCAGTTTCCTAAAGTTAAAAGAAAAGAATAACAATAAACAGTAGTAGCAAACAGTCATGTAATATACACTTGAATGTTACAACTAGCATTGACATGACTTTTTTTTTTTTACTGATGAAAACATCTTTTTGAGGGCACATTGGACATGCAACAGCAATTTCTGTATCACTAGCTACATTGTCTGGGTACAGTTGTTCATACCACAGTAAAATATTTCTTTTACTTCTTTAGCAATTATATTAGGAAGTCAAGTAATCCTGTTTGCGTGTCCTCTCAAGCAGCAAGGGGTGGCGAGGGGTGTTATAACAACGAAAACACCCAGAAAACTACAGCAGCATGTCCTTCCCTACACACAGTGCTAACATCACACCAATGCTAAAGAAATGGTTCCCTGGAACTCCTGGACAGATGACCTGCTGGAAAAACCTGCAAAAAAGTCTGTGACAAAGATCTCATCTTTGCAATACTTAGGCCGATATTAGGATATCTGCACGTCTTCCCCTCACTGAATCCGGCAATGTCTCTTCCACGCCAAATACTTCAAGGCTCTGCAGGATTAGATCCCAGGTCTAGTCTCCAGGAGGCTGCTCACCAAGAAAAGCAGCTCAGGCTTACCAGCACAGGGCTCCTCTGACAGGCCCTGATGGCCCTGAGGTGTGGGCTGGGCGGAAGCCAACAGAGTCCCTCAGGGGAGGCCCCCCCAAGAGGGACACAGCCTTCACCCTCCCAAAACGAGCTCACGCTGCACCCCAGTGTCTGCCCCTGCCAGCACATGAAAGTGGCTCTCCCCCACCCTCGACCCTGTTGCCAACCAGAGGCTCTCCTCAGGGGACCAGAGCCGTCTCCTCACCCCCCCAGGGACCCCCGTCCCCAGCCACCCCTCAGTCCCCGGCCAAGCGATCCCATACACAGCCTCTTCGGTCCCACAGGCCTCCTCCAACACCTGCGGCTGCCCCATGCCATGCAACTGCTCTGAGGCCCCCACAGGGAGTCCAGCAGCCCCCCCAGTCCTCAGTACCTGGGGGGAACTCATTTGCCACCATCGCAGAGGCGGTGACGGCCAGTGCACAGCGGGACTACGCATCCCAGCAGGCCGCGCGCCCAGAGCCCGCAGAAAACTGCCGATGTTTCCGCGCACGGCACGCCGGGAGTTGTAGTCCTCCACGCCACATCCAAGGCGGTGCTGGGAAGGGGGGAACAAGCCACGGCCTGCCTGAGATCCTCACCTGATCTCCTCGGCAGTGTACATCCCGAAGGAGACCCTGGCAAACCGCCACCACGGCACCACTTTCGGCGGCTTCATGACGAACGGGCGAGTCTCCCCCGGCCAGCGCTTCGCCCCTCTCTGCAGCCGCGGCTGCTGCGCCACGGGCGGCACCACGCGGTCCCTGCGGCGGGGGGCAGGCGGAGCCGGGCAGTACCACTGCAGCCCAGGGGAGGCCGGAGGAAGAGCTCGCCCCTCCGCCGCAGGAGTGGTACCGCCCTCCTTCCCAGAAGGCACTGCGCGGGCGCCGACATGGCGGCGCGGCGGCTGGGAGCAAGCTCCTGGCAGCAAGTGGTATCGCTGAGCAGGCGGTGCTGCTTACCGGGCGGGAGGCGGCGGTGCTACCGGTAAGGCTCTGTCGTGCTCTCAGCGGAGCGAAGGGCAGGNGCGGGGGGGGGGGGGGAAGGTTGAGGCGCGAAAAGTCGCGCAGGCGCAGTCGGTTGGTTCCGCGCAGCTCTGTTCTGCGCATGCGCAGTAGGGCTGCAGCTGAGGCGGGCAGGCGTGGCGCGGCGTGGCGTGGGCTTGGGACGTGGTTTTCCAGGAGCGTTTTGTTGGGTGTGGTGCGCCCTGCTGCCCCTACGCGCCCCGGGAGTGGGTTCGAGGTGTTAAAGTGATTCTTAGGGCTGAATCTCGTGAAAAAGCAGGTTGGGAGAGGGGTTGTTTTAAAGGTAGGCCTCACGTGAGAGGGTCCTGTTCCAGCTATACTAGCTGCTTGTGGGCAAAACGTAACTATCGTCTGAGGTGGTAAAGTCATAACCAGTAATATTAATACGTGACATACTGTAGCAGTTACAACTATTACATATCAGTTTAAAGTACACAGGCATCTTAACAGCACCTCCTTTAGGGTCAAGGTCAGCATTAGGGATGACACTGCAGGGCTGCATTAAGGCTTTAGTGTTAGAATGCTTCATGAGGGGGGAAAGAAAAGTATCTAAATGTAAGGTTTAGTCTATGTTAAAAGCAGTAGAACCTGAGCAATTGTTAGAAGGAATTGTGTCCAACTCTGAACTGGACACAAAGCAGCAGCTTTGTAGTGCACAGCAAGAGCAAGTTCACGTCAGTGTGCCTTCTACAGCTGTGGTTAAGTGAAGGAGCTCTGCAGCTCTGTAGAGACTGGGTGTCTGGAAGTAAGTGGCTGTGATTTTGTTACATCCTATCTTGCAGTCTTCCACTTGTGTAAACACTGCACCTTGTCTAAAGCACTTAAGGAAAGGTTCTGCTTTCAGCTAGGTCCTGCCTTTAAAAACATAAAATGACTTTCCAAATTTACATTCAGGATTTTCTTTCTAAGATGCAGTGATTCATGAAAACTACCTTAAAACCATGATACCCTGAAAACAATTGCGAAATTTATCCAATGCAATTTTATTTCTGTAATCTCCTGCCTTTAGAAATTAGGAGCATAAGAGAAACATCAAATGCGAGTTTTATGATAGTAATTTGGAGTTAATAACAGTGCGACATTTCCTGTTACCTTTTCCCCATTAGTGTTTTAACTAATTTTGACTTGTAGTTCAGAATGTCGTTAATCTAGTTTTGCTGTATTGGTGTCACTAATATATGTTCAAAACTGGTTTATAGGTGCTCTTCTGGTAGTGCGGCTCTTGGGAAGACTGTTGAAAATTCAGAAGGTATGATGTTTTAGTCACTAGTTTCTTTTTTTTAAATTTCCACATAGCATAATCTGTGATGAGATAAAGAAGACACTGAATGCCCTCTTTATCCTCCTTACTTTCTCTTTCCTCTTGTCTTCATTGTGCAGAGATTTCCTGGTTTAATTTGCTTGATTACTCTCACCACCAGCCAGCATTCTGCTTAGAGAACATGAACTGAGTTGTCCACTTCCATGAGCTGTCGAGTTGCTCTTTGAGACAGAATTGGAGAAGCCAAGTGGGCAGAGACAGCAAAATTCAAAGTGGGGGGCTGAGAGTAGGAAAGCAAAGGAGTAGGGAAGGTTGGAGCTCAAGCTGGAAGGTATCGGATAAGAATGGTTGAGGAAATGCGGATGAGTAGGTGGATAGATCTCTTTGAGGTAGAAAAAACCTCAGGGCCCTGATCCTGTCTGGACAAAGGACTGCTAATTTCCCTGCCAGCCTTTTCTGTTACCATTGCAATAAATTGTGGCCTATATCAGACCATAGTTTTGAAGACTTTGCTTAAATACTTTCAGCTATATTAACTCAAATCATCAATTCTCATTAGATCAGGGTTTTCTCTGAACATCTGTTAGCTTCTAATAAAGATTTTAATATTGTTTCTCGTAGCTACTCAAGAAGAAATTGTGCTCCCACGAAGGAAGACTTGGTAAGTTTTTACTGTTGGAATATCTCTTGGTCTGGAAAAAAATCACTGCTAGATGGCTAAATGTAGTCTGTCTGTGAATGAGACTGGAACATGGTTGTACCAAAACCAGTCTTGCATTGCTGCCTACTGCAAAAGAGGGTTTTTTTTTCTCTAACAGAAAAAGTGTTGTTTATCTTGGTTATAATTAGTATTTTACTTGAAGGTGTACTACAAAATTGACAAAGAAAATTCAGATCGTTAGATTTAATGTCCCAGGACTGGCTTTGCCACTGACTGGGAGCTCTGGGAATATTCTTGACTCTTCTTCTTTGTGCAGAGTATGTACAATCTGTTCCTGCTCTCTTAAAAAGTTGTAAGGATTGCAGTTGTAAGCGTAGTTCTGTTACTATGCAAAAGATCCCATTTGCTAGAAATCTGCAAAATATTTGGCTACCTGCGCGTAGATATGTTTCTTTCAGCAAAATAAACGTGGCCATTGATAGCCTGCTGAATAAAATCCTGTTTAGAAATAATACAGCTGAACAAAAGCTATTTTGTTGAGATTCTCCTAATACTTTAAAGCACATAAACTGAAATTGCATGACTGTACAGCAGGAACTAAATTTATAGCCAAATGGTGTCTGTATGCAAACCCAAAATAAGACCACCTTCGCCTCAATGCTCTCAGTGGCCTGTTTTTTGTTTGCTTGGAACACAACCGAAGTCTTAAGGATCCACAGACAGAGGAGTCCCAAGCAATATAGATATAGCTTTTTTTTTTTTTTTTTCCCCCCCTCCCAAGCTTTGTCTTGGAGAGGGGCTCATGTATCCATCCCTCAGAGCTGGGATAGTCTTGAGTGGCTCTGAGAGGAGCATTCCAGGGATTTTTTTTTTCTGTCCCTTCCCTGTGTTCTCTCTTTGATAACATATAATAAGGTCGGTGGTGGTAGCAGGAAATATGCCAATTTTTCCAGTCTTCCTGAAAGAACGAAGCTGGGCTGAGGCGAATGGGATGAGGTTTAACAAGGCCAAGTGCCGGGTCCTGCACTTTGGCCACAATAACCCCATGCAACACTATAGGCTTGGGGCTGAGTGGCTAGAAGACAGTGATGAGGAAAGGGACCTGGGAGTGTTGATCGATGCAAGGCTGAACATGAGCCGGCAGTGTGCTCAGGTGGCCAAGAAGGCCAATGGCATCCTGGCCTGTATTAGAAACAGTGTGGCCAGCAGGAGCAGGGAGGTGATCATCCCCCTGTACTCAGCTTTGGTGAGGCCGCACCTCGAGTACTGTGTTCAGTTTTGGGCCCCTCACTACAAGAAAGACATCGACGCCCTGGAACGTGTCCAGAGAAGGGCAACGAAACTGGTGAGGGGTATGGAACACAAGTCTTATGAGGAGCGGCTGAGGGAGCTGGGATTGTTTGGTCTGGAGAAGAGGAGGCTCAGGGGAGACCTCATTGCACTCTACAGCTTCCTGAAGGGAGGTTGTGATGAGGAGGGGGTCGGCCTCTTCTTCCAGATAACTGATGATAGGGCTCGAGGTAACGGCCGCAAGTTGCACCTGGGGAGATTTAGATTAGATATCAGGAAAAACTTTTTCTCTCAGAGAGTGGTCAAGCACTGGAACGGCCTGACCAGGGAGATGGTGGAGTCACCGACCCTCGCGGTTTTTAAAAAGTGCGTGGACAAGATGCTACAAGATATGGTTTAGTAGCTTAGTGGGTTGTATTGGTGATAGGATGACGGTTGGACTAGATGATCTTGAAGGTCCTTTCCAACCTTGTGATTCTGTGAAAGTCTTGTCTTTTTGTTGTAGTTCCAGGACTGAGACTGTTTTTGCAGTTGAATTTTCTATCCCATTGTGAAAAGTGGTATTTTCTGAGTGAAGCAAAACCACTGTTTTCTAGAACTGAAAATCATTACAGACCACAGTAACCCCATACTTGTTCTGCCTAAAATGTAGTACATATTATGTGTTGCAGACTTTTAATAATATTGGTATTAATGAAAGCTTCTTTTATGTTTAGGGATAAACTAGCAGTTCTCCAAACGTTGGCGTCTACTGTGAATAGGGTAAGTAGTTTTGTTGTGATCCTGGGTACAAGGTTCGTCATCTTGCGCACTAGGCTCTTACTTCTGACTTGGCCAGAAAACAAAAGAGAGGACTTCTACATCAGGTTTTTACAGGATTTTCTCTTTTGCTCAACACTTCTTGCTGTGTCCTTAAAGCCTCATTCTAGTGCTAAGAGAGAGCTGCAGCTACCAGTGAAGGCTGTAATGTTTTGATAAGGCTTCTGCTGAAATGAGGAGCAAGCTTTTACCAGCTTAGCTTTCCAATCCAGACTGCCTGTTGCCAATCTCAGTCTAGAACATAAGCCTTCCAGAGAGCAATCCGTGTCTGCTCTTGCTAGGAATGGTTGTTAATGCTGTTATGCCATTCTTTAACACTGTCTGGAATTCTGGAAGTTGAATCTGATTCTGCAGGTCCCCTCAGCACTCCTGAGACCACTGAAGTTGGGGGTCCTACTTGCTTTGCACTTGCTGCCTGTCATGTTATAGTAAGGACACTTTTGTGGTTGCTGTGTTAGCCTGCATGTATGTGCATAACGGAAATGCTTTTTAAACAGTTTCCAAACAGCCTAACCTCTTTTGAACAGGTGGAGTTCCTGTAAAAATGCAGATCAGGTGATGCTTATGATGGAACTGTTCATTGTACCTTATCTTCCATGAGGCAGTGTGATATATATATATTTATATATATACAGCATGCCTGTGTACATAACTGTAAGCATTTCAGTCCTGGCTTCTCCTTTCTATAGGATCCTACTGCTGCTCATTATATGTTCCAGGATGACCCTTTCCTTATGCCAAGAAATTCAGTCAATGCTGTAAGTATTTCCTTTGAAATCCTTGATAGCTTCTTTCTCCCTTACCCAGGCTATAAGAACACTATCTAATTGGAGTCTTGCTTTAATTACAAAAGAAAATTAAGTATCAGAATTTTTTTTAACTCATGGTTTTTTTTTTTTGCTCTGTGTATTTCTGAACACAGAATGATTGTAAGGTTTTTCTGGACAAACCCCCCCTGCATACACAAATTTCTCCTTTTTTTTTTTTTTTTTCCCCCTGTGCTGTAGGGACCTTCCATCTGCCACAGCTCTGTTAACATTCCTGCGGGTTAGTGGCTTACCTGCTGAGTTGTTCTTTCTCTGTGTTCTTAGTCCATTAAATAACTCCCTACAGTAATTCTTTAGTTGAGGCATTTAACCTGTTGAAGTTATGTTTGCATACATTGGATATAGAATGTAAGTGGTATCACAAGTGATGAGATTTTGTGCTGACAGTTTAGTTAAATTTGAATTATATGTGAATTAAAACACAGACAGTTACTGGTATGCTTGTTACTACATAGACTACATGTGATTAATTAACTGTCCTTGCCAACCCCCCGGAATTTTATTTTTTTTATCACAGAACAGCTATTTGGTAACATAGGTTTATGGAAATAGTGGTAATGAGACAATAATGGAAAGGAAAAAGGAAAAGAGTCTTTCTGTGATGTTGTCTTTGCATAAGATTAAAGACTGTGAAGCTGGGGCGGGAGGAAGCAGAACTGAAAACGAAGGCAAGAAGAAAACGCCTAGAGAAGTAAATTACAGTCTAATTGAAAGAGTATGCATCATTACATTGGCATAATACCAGAAAATTTATTTGGAATGTTGTCTTGTCTCTATGTTTTTACTAAGAGCTAGAGAGATGGTGTGAGTTTAATTTGATCCCATCGGAACACTCAGTGTAATGGAAACTGTTTTTCTTTGCTCTCAGGCTTTCAGTTACATGTTTCTTCATCAAACTCTTGTTCTCTCTCCTTCCTATGCAGCGTCTACTTTCATTGTCGAAGGAGTCTGGGAGAAATGCTGCAAAATACATTGTTAAGCACTTTCCTCAATATTTTGACAAGATTGTTGCTGAACCTAACATACCAGTAAGCTTTTTGCTTTTCATTTTCGTTGTATTTGTGCTTTGTCAGGTAGTGAAATCATCTGCTAAACTGGGCCAAAACTAATGTAAAAAGAGTTTTGTTAACTGGTTTGCAGACAGCTGTGAAAGAAATGCTGTATTTTCATTGTTTCTGAAGTCAGTATCATCTCATTCTTCAGATAAAGAAAAGAAATGTTGTTTAGATGTTGATTTCAGAGTATGAAAGTGGGAGGTCAGGATGTGTGGTCCTTCATCACCAAAAGGACTGCTGCTGTTAGGCTGGGAGAGCCTAACAAAGGCTCTTATCCAATGAAAGATTATCAAAGCAGTGTACTGGGTGAAGAGTAAATGTACTTGGTTAGTGTTTTAACGATGAGAAGGTTTAAGCATGTGCTTAACTTGTCCTCTGTGCTTTTAGTGTTTGATGCCTGAGATTCTTACGCCTCAGATTGAAGGAGTGAATGAGGAAGCTCTAAAAGAGCGTATCCACCTCAGGATGGTGAAAGCCTCTGTGGACCTCTTTGATCAGCTTCTACAAGCAGGTATGTGGTCACCTGCCAGATTCTGAGCTGGAGCTCGAGTTAAATTGTGCAAAAAATGTTTTAGTAGTTGGCACAGGCTAACGTGAGTTAGTCACCTTGAATTAGAACTGTAGAGGTAACTGCTTCATGTGTTTACACTCATCTCGTCTGCTTGAAGTTGTCTGTGAGGGAGCATAGTTTAAGCCATGCATAGTGATGGAATTCCCTGCTGCTTAGTGTAACTGCGTCCAGAGTATATGTGGAGACCTAGGCTTTGTATGGAGGCAATTCTTATGACTGTACTGCTGATTTTTTTCACAACTGTCTTTGGTCTGGTGAACTGGTTCTCCAGAATTATTAGGCTCTCCCTATCCACTGCTTGTCTGATGTCACTTTGGCAATACGGCGAACAAACAGTTTCCTGATCAAGCAGCAGATGATACAGTCTTGATGTTCTTTTTCTTCCAAAGTCGAAGAATTTGTGATGCATTGGAGCAGGGCCTGCCATGGGCAGATGCTATCTGACTTAGTGATATTCTGCCAGCCAAGGCCCTCCTGTGATAACATACTGCTTGGTATGTCCCAGCACTGAGCTCTGTGCTCCTGTGATAGACGGGTACAGCATACCAGCTGAGTGCCCCTTCTGTGCCCTGCCCTCAGTAGGTAAGTCTTTCTCAGTTCCTCCTTAGTCTGGATCTTATTTCCATCATGGGTCAATGAGGAGGAAGCAGTAGAAAACTGCCACAGCCTCTGAAGGAGGAAGACTTACTGGGAAGGTGAGACCTCATACCCACTGAAAGATGGAAAGAAGGTTCCGTCAAATCACTCTTTTTGTGAACAAAACAAAAACTTTATTGGTTTTAAATCTGTTTCATAGGAAGCGAATCACCCAGTAGTCTTCATGGCAAGCTGTATCCTTGGGATAGTTATGAAAAGCACCTGACATCTCAGTTGCTTTGTTGTGCTTGTGCTGCTTCAGTTTTGGCTGCCAGCTGCTACTCCCTTCTCCTGCTTGGTCAGGAAAACTTTACCTTTTCAAAAGTGGCATTAGTAGAAAAACAGATGCATGAGTTCACTGTTAAAATTGTCTTTGGCTATAAGTGGTTTCGAGGAAGTGTTAATTTCACACTTCAGTTTTACAGACTTGCTAGAGAACATCTTTGTCAGAAGAGAACGAAGCGGTGTTCAGAGGTGCTGTAATATGGCTGCATGTTGAATAGCACATTTTCTACTTTCTCTGTGACTGCTGTATGTTATTATTTCCTATAGGTACCCCTGTATCTCTGGAGACCACAAACAGCCTTTTAGATTTGTTATGCTTCTATGGAGATGGAGAATCTACTCAGGAAAAAGAACATGAAGAAAAAGAAGATTTGGAAGAATCAGGGGTATGAAAAACCTGTTAAGCTCTATTTCTTTCATAAGTTGTGAGAGTGTATGGAGGTGACGTCAAGATTTTTGTAACCTGACTACCTACCTGGAAGATGGTGTGAGGGGGGTCAGATACAGTCAACATCTGCTAGAAATGCAGCAGTTATTTAAAAAAAAAAAAATCATCCTGTCTGACCTGCTAGCAAAAGTAGTTTCCCTAAAGCTGAATTTAGCAGCTGGAACCCTGTATTGGCTCAGTTCTGCTGAACTGTGTTTAAATACCTGTTTTATAGCTCACCTCCAAAGACAACCACTAGTGCCTCTAACATAGATAAGCATGTTCATTTTATTCCAGTCTGAACCCTAATATCTGGGTTTTAATGAAGTTGAGAGCTTAATGAAGTTGAGGCTCCTTGTTGAGAGTTCAGAATATCAGGTCTCTGGATGCAGCAGTAGATGTGTTACACAATACCTGTCCCTGGGAGGATTGTTGAGGGAGAAGGGCTTTTATACGTGATTTGAAATAGTCTAATTATTCCCACCAGCTCCACAAATTACATATAGTTTGCCTCATTAGTATGTTTAATAACGTAAACAGTATTCTTAATCTAATTATTGCTTCCCAAATGTTATAATAAAAATCATTTTAATGTAACTTATTAAAAAAACAGCTTTGGTAGCATATAAATTGCTGCTGAGCTTCTGTGTTGTTAGCAAAACACATCATTTGGTGTTTAATCATAACTTTGAATTCTGAGAAGCTCATCTCTGCAAAAAAATCTCTTCAGGTGAATGCTTCAGAGCAGAAAACTCCAAGGAGACCACTCCAAAGGGGTTCACACTCACCTGGCTCTAGATGGAGGTACAGAAAATGTTGCCGATAATTCCTGTATTCAGTGAACTGTGCGCTTGCATTGTGGTTATGAAACTGACTTAAAGACTTCCTAGCAGCCCATACTTGCAGGTGTTACTTGTTAAATACATCTGCATTTGCTAACCTTTTAAAGTGTTGATGGAGGTCTCATAAGTGATTGCAGACTAGCTCAAAGGATGAGGAGTAATATATTTGAATGCCAGCCCTTAGGAGTACAGCCCATTATTTTGTTCTGTATTTTGAATTGTTTTCCTAAAGGTATCTTTTGTCAAGTTCTTTAACATTTGCCTTGTTTGTTGATTCTAGGGAGAACAACAACGCTGAAAGGATATTTAAGATAATGCCAGAGAGGAATGCGCACTCCTATTGCACAATGATCCGTGGGATGGTGAAGGTGAAGTTATTTTTCAGTGCTGGGAGGGCTTTTTTAAGCTTCTGAAACTTTACACATAGAGATTGTTTATTTTCTTTGTCCATTTTTTTTTTCCAGCATGGGGCTTCTGCTAAAGCTTATGACATGTACACAGACTTGCTGAATGAAAGGCACAAGGGTAAGCGTCTCCTGGTTTTGATTTATGGTCTTCTAAGTAGCAGAAACGAGTTGCTGGGTATGTGAATATTTCTTTCATGGCAGTGATGATTGGCGCAGGGGTACGGACCTCAGCTAGATCATGGGAGCTGAATGCAAACTGTTTATTTCAGTGCAGCTGGCGTGTGGCTGGCTCACTGGAAACAGGTTTGCATGAGAACTTCGCCAAAAACTGAGCCATGTTAGAACAAACTGTTCTCTGCCGAATATAGTTCTCAGTTTAAATGATTATCTTACGTTTTCTAGCTGATGTGCACACCTTCAATGCACTGATTACAGCAGTCCCATTTCTGAAGGAGAGGTTCACAGAAAGATGGGAATTAGTCAAGGTAAGGAGGAAGAGGTGGGGAAAGCGGTAAGAGTGTAGGGAATGGCTCTGCATTATTAGTAGAAATTTGCAGTTGTTACAAGACTGGTGCTAAAAATGAGCTTGGTAAGAAGATATTAATATCTGCTGCAAAGGCATTATGCTAGTTTAAACATACGAACTAACTATTAAGGAGTGAAAGATGTGCAAAACCCAACCTTGTCCTTGCAGAACAGTTTACGTTCTGAGATCATACTGATCCAAGAACTGCCAAGCCAGAAAATAATTGGGATATTATGATGGGAGATTTAAAAGACAAAAAAGAAGAAGATTAAAAACTCTTCTCTGAATTGTAATTAATGGCATTGTGATGGAAGTGGAATTTTGAGGGGTAACATTAGAGGTTCCAGTTCTAATGAGATAACATCAGTAAGGAAGGTTAGTAAGTAAACTTAAAAAATCTCCTTGATATTCTGGACACAAATCTCCAAGATCTAATGTGATGTAATTTTGTAATCTTGTTTCTCGGTCAAATGAACTAAAGATTAGAGAGTGTTCCCTTAATAAATGATCAGATGATCATTTGAGGTAGCGTTCACTTGCAGGGTGTGAGAAGGAATAGATTGGGGAAATGCATCTATACCTACTTGAAAGCGGAACTGTGATATGTGAAGCCCTAAGGATTTTTTTTTTTAAGGTCTTCTTGAATCACATGGTTCAACAGGAAGTGCAACCAAATCTGCTAACATTTAATGCTGTACTGAAGACTCTGAGAAGATGTGGTGGCATAGGCAGAAGTATGTCTATATCAGTAATAAAGGAGATGGAAGCACTTGAAATCGGTAAGAGAACCAGAGTGACACTTCCAGAATAGCTAGCTTAAAAGCTCAGCAACAAGCAACGTAGTGTTTCTAGTTGTAGGGAAAAAATCCAAGGCTAGTGGGGGAAAAAAAGCATTTGTCACTGTTTTCTTGACTTTACTATTTGTTTCTCTTTTGCAAGAGAAGTGAGAGAGGAAAAGATGTAATTTTTGAGCTGTGGCCTGCAGATTTCAAATTGAATTGTCATCTTTGGAGGCTCTCTAATTACAATATAGTGGGTGCATTTAGCCCCTTAGGTCAAATAATGAAGCATTTTGATGCTATAGTCCCTTAGTGTAGGAGCATGTTTGTTATTACATGGTTACCTGTAGTTACATCTAGCCACTCAAGGACAGGTGTGTGTATGCAGCGGGGAAGTGGATCCTAGCCCACGCACTGTTTCTCAGCTGGGTCCTCACTGCACTATTGTTGTAGAAATAGAAATAGTGAATGATATGAATATATACTCACAGCAGTCAGCTGTGTCTGTTAGCTTCCTGTAGATCAAGGAGTAAATTTGACAAGCCATTTGAGGTCTATATATCTACATCTGTACAGAAGAAAAGCTTTTGATGTAGGTGGTGTTTTTTGATGTCGAGTGAACATTTTAAAAAGCAGGGACTATCTGCACGGCTGATTTGATGTGTTGTAGAGCGTGCTTTGCCCTAGTAACCTGCTTGCTGATACACTAGAGATATGTTCATGAGTGGAATGGAAAACCAGGTATGAAATATTGTTGCTTTTAATTTAGAGCATGGAAGCTTGGCTGCTTGTCCTGTAGCAATATGATGCTCCAGCTGATGGTCCACCCTCAGATATCATCTCTCCCAGTTGTAACGTGTGTAAGTGAGATCTAGTCCAGCACTAGGGTAGAAAGGGAGAGAGATGATAGAGTAAATTATGCATGCTGTCTGACTAGAAGGCCTGGAGACTGTGAATTAGCTTGGGCATAAAGCTCAGCTGAGAATATTGAAGTAACTTCAATGTTTTTGCTTTTCAGAGCCTAGCCTTGCAACATATGATCATCTTCTCTTTATATTTTATAGAACCGGTATGTGCAGTATCAACTTGTCTGTGAATGTGTCCTGTCTAACACCTGCTTTAAATGCTTTCCAAATGTAATGGATGAAAGCAGTTGATTCATGACTTCAAATACAACTTCTTCTTTGTGCAGTCGTAGTGTCTTAACTGTTCAGTCCTAGTCTACTTGAGTGAAGAAAAAGTTACAGAGTATCCTAACCACTTACAGGGAAGAAAGAGTGGTTGTGCTTTGAGAGCTGGCAAAACTGAAAAGAAAGCCTATTTCCTTTCCGTTTGTAGCCTCCAGTTGATACAGCTAAAAAGCAAGTGCTATTCAGTCTCTGGAGGCTGGGTCTGACTACAACATGTGATTTCGTAGACTGTTCACTCAGAGGGAAGAAAATGCACAGGGATTCTGCTTTTCTGGAACAGTTCTGTGCTTTGGATCTGTCGTGAAATAGTTGTAGAAGACAGGAGCCCAGCTGTTAGAGATCCTTTAGCCAGAAGTCCTTGGGCTTGGGAAGAGAATAGACACAGAAGTCGTAACTGCAGTCATTGTGTTATAACCAATGTGGAGGAGCTGCTCTGAAATCTCTGTTTGTTTGTTTATGAATTGTATTGCTTTTCCCAGAGCTGCCTTCAAATAGACAAACTTCCTGGGCTGTTGGGCTCCTTGCTAGAAAGTACTTGTCTCTTTCTGAATCTGCCCTGTTTTGCTGTGGAAATCTGGCAATACTAGGGCAACTTTTAGTGCAAATAAAATTACAGCTCATGTGGAGCACCACAATTAGGGATTCAGATACGGGAGTCTTGACGTTAGTTTTGAAATTGTGGTGCTTGTTTCCATTTCCATAGTATCTTTGCAAACTCTTTACTAATGAAGCACATAGTACAACTGAGATGTGATATTGCTTGTCTGTTTGTCCCACAGCTGATCTTGGCCCATCAGGCATCATCTCTGAGGTGCTAGAGGATGTTGAAAAGAGGAGTTTCACTCCCCAGGACCCTGATGATGGTATGAACTTCAATATATCTGACAATCTGCATTGCTTAAACATGTCTGAAAATGTAGCTAGGGAATTTCAAGAGGTTCTACCCAGCTGGAAAGAATGTGTGCAGCTTGCTTATACCAGCCCCTTCTGATACTTTTTGCAGACAAAGGATGAACTCCAGTGCCTGCAAGGTGTACTGTGCATATGTGCACTGGCTTCTGTCTGGAAGTAGGGCTGTATCCCATGTGAATTGGTGTTTGTGTCCCACACAGTGTTTAAAAAAAAAAAAAAAAAAAGGCTGTTTGCAAGACTAATTTAGGGAGGAACATCTGCTAGCAGTTGGAAATGTTACATTTCTGGTGAAGAACTGTTTTGTTGTAGTACGGTGTGAGTTTATATTCTAGTTCTTCCTGATCTATTCCAGAAAACTACATAAAGTAAATTTTTTACAAAACAGTATTCCAGAAGTGAAGCTTGAGTCTGTAGAAGGGGTAGTCTGAGCATTCCACATCTCTTTCTCCCCTCTGTTTGGAGACTTGTTTGCGTTATGATGTGCATAAAGCTTTCTGTACGTATGGAAGAAGATGCAGCTTCAGTCTGAAGACAAGTGTGGCAAGGAGGGGTCTGTAGCTGTGCTGTGGACAGTGTGGGGTTAACAAAGCACCTGAAGTCATTCTTCAGCTGCTGACAGTTTTATAGAGGATAGGGTGAGGAAGCTATTGTGGTGCACACTTCAGGAAACCAGTGAGGGCTTGGTACGTTTTTTTGGCTATTGAAAGTACAAATACGAGAGATTGTTTGTTAGCGTATTAGGTTATCCTACTAGCACTCTTTTTGGCCTTAGGAGTCTGGAAATAGTCAGAATGACATACGCCTCTTTTGGTTGCTTCTGTCCTGTGCTTACTCTGGCTCCAAGCTCCTGCCAGAAGTGTAGGCAATCACTGTACCTCCTCTGCTCCTTCTGACTCTTTGTAGAAATACAACTCTTCAGCAAAGGCAGCGATAATGGGCACACAGATACAGGCTTTGCCTGAATCGTGGGAGTTGAATGAGCTTTTCTACACAGTGTTGGTTTTTGTTCTTTTGGGTTTTTAAAAAAAAAAGGAGGAGGGGGAGGGGATCTTTCTTATGCTCGTTTGGTAATTGCTGTTGCAGAATTCAGGTTGACACTTTGAACAAAATTGAGGCTTATTTTTCCCTTGTGTGTTGTTGCGTGTGAACTGACTCTTGCCTTCAGAAACCTCTGTGTTTTCTGCAAGGCTTTTCTTTAGCTCAGAGGATTTTGTAGTCTGTAGCCGAAGTGTACGATAAACACCCAAATCATGCATTAAAGTGTTCTCATACTTCAGAGTATGCGGTTCATTTATTAAGTTTTGTATTGTGCCTACTCGTTTTAAGTAAATGGCCTTATAGTTCTTTCCATCACTTTGCTACCCATAAACAGCCATTGTGTCAATCTCTGGTAGCATCCAATCCCTTTACATTTCCTTCAAAAGAGAACAAAAACACCTCTTCAAAATTCTCACCAAACAAATGAAATAAACTGTCTTGGCCAGTAGCTCATGTCCTTCCTCCCACTGTAGCTTTCTGTGTCTCACTTGAGCAGCATGAATCTCCATGCTGCTCTGAAATGTCAGTTACAGAAAGCAGTCAAAGCCTCACGGAGTGGGATCAGCCATGTCAGGGGGCAGCTGTATATCCTTGGGCAGCTCTGGGGTGTACGAAAGAGGTCGGTAACCTGCGTGAGCACTTGTCTTTTTTGCATGTGTTGTCTTCCACTGGAGTTAATGAAGAAGGAGGGTGAGATGGCTGCCTTTTTTTTCTTTTTTTCTTTTCTTTTTTTTTTTCTTTTTAACTCGCCTGTTTAGCAAATATTGTTGTCTTGGGTCAAACAAGAGAATGTAGTTTTTGTAAAACTGCCCAAATTCAAAGATATCGTCTTAAATCTGTCTCCAAAAGCCCCAGCAGTGTAATTGCCCCCAGAACACTGGCTGGAAAACTTACCCCATGTCACAGTTTCCACATATAAAGTCAAGATCCCTGTTATATTGTCAAATTTAGCTACAAATTCAGCCTTCTAATTGAAGATGTCTTGTCTGTCCCTTGGGGGGCTGGGTTAATGAGCTGCTGTTTGTCTCTTTGAAAGCTGGAAACTAACGGAATTCATTTTTTCCATTTCAGCCAATTTTTTTGCCACCGCTATGCAAGCAGTAAGTACCTCTTCCTTGCAATCAGAATTCCTTTGAGCCCTCCAGCTGTTTCAGAATTGCCTGTGAGTTTTCCAGCCTGTCATGCAAGATGTAGCTCTCAGTAGCTTTCCCTTTTTCACCTGCGCTCGTCACCTCCTGTAACTTTCCTTTATAATCATGCTGGATTTTGCTTGATGCTTTCTAAATTGGTAACTTGTATGTCTGATGTGTGCATCTCTTGCTAGAGACAGCTACACAACTCCCTGTCTTCTGTGCTTTACCTCCTGCTTCTGGTGACAATGCAGCGGTCAGACAGTCTCTGCACCAGAGAGTGTCAGCTTAGGTTAGAAAGCAGCTCTGGCTTTTGCCCACTGGGAGAGTCACTCATTTGTCTCAACTAAACAAAATGCCTAGGCAGTCACTGCACTGAGTTGCTTCCCATTAAAAACATTTGCTGTTAGCTTATTACTCTTCATACTTTGCGAAAGCGAGTCTCAGAAGAGTGTAATGTGTTGCATTGGGTAGCTTTAAAATCTGACTGGTTTATTGCAGTGCTGTGATCTAAAGGATATCAAGCTTGCCTATCGGTTAAATAAGGCAATGGAGAAGGGAGACAATTGGAAATTCTTGGACATGGATCAGTTAAATTCCTACTGGTAAGTGAAATGCAGTTTACATTCGGTGTGTGGTAGATTGTTGTCAGTTTGAATGTAAACTAGAATTCAGACGTTGTGCAGAAGGATGCTTTGTTGAACATCGGCTAGCTGTTATATGTGCAGTTTGGGAATTCAGTGACAAAGTACCTCTTAAGAACAGCGATAGCTTAGGATTTATTTTTGGTTTGTGGCTTTTTCCCAACTGAAATAAAGTGTCTTGGAGCATAAGAAGTCAGGTGAGTTCATGAGCTCATAAACGTCAGAAGGCTGAACGTGTAAAACAGATCATAGATGATCATCAAATTCTATTTAAATCATGCCTCTTTAGTGGTCCCTCTTGCATTATAGGAAAACTGTTAACCAGCCAAGAGGACAGGGAAGGAACAGGAGAAGTCTGTAACCCAGACCCTTCACCACCTCAGTTTAACTGAATCCCCATCCAACAACCATACTAATCAGCTGAATTTTTTACGGTCCTGTTGTCCACTTAGGATGGCAGTTTAGGAGCTAACACCAAAATAGCATGCACATCAGGACAAGCTCACTGCTTGGTGTTGTAGAGAGAGGCTGCAGCACACCAGCTGTATTCAAGCACCAAGCTCCCAAGTAATTTTACCATTTGACTGTGTAATCATGGCACCCGAATCATTTTTACCAATGTCATTAAGTGCTGCAGTCACTGAACGTGATTAAGTACTTGGAGTATGCTGGTTTGAAGAAAAGCATACTAAGGTATTGCAACTAGAGATGCTCCAGTAAGTTCGCGGAAAATAATTAGCATCAAAATAAGATGCATTTCCAAGGGTGCAGAGATTCATATGATCTGACCTAATATAGCTTGCCAGTAAATCAAGAAAAAATAATTTCCATTAATTTTGAGTGGTTCATAACCAGAAGTTGTATTTAAGAGGGGTTCAGATACTTCAAACCTGGTGTCAGGTAGAGAGAGTGCATTTTTTTAGGGATTTTTAGAATGCAGTGGCCCACTTCTAACTAATTCTGCCAATTACCTGGTGTCAACACTAAGTTCTTTCATCAGAAGTGCTACTGCTTGTTTTAACTGTACTGAGTATTACAGTCATACAGTGAAACTTCCATGTCAGAGCACCATCATTTGCTTGTCCTTCTCTGTGGTTCAGGTGATTTAATCATTACTGAACGAGAGCATTTTTCCCTCCTGTAGGTCAAAATTCTTTTCGTTGTTGTGTATGATGGAACAAATTGATGTCGTGCTGAAATGGTACAAAGAAATGTCCCCTTCGGTAAGTGTTTCTTACTGTAAGCAAGCTTTAAAGCTTTAGAATACAGAAATGGTACGATTACAGTTCACTGAAGTGATTCTTCCTTCATCAGCTCTTCTATCCAAGTCCTAAAAATATCTTGGACCTCCTTCAAGCACTGGATGCAGCCAACCACTTGGAAGTGATCCCTTCGGTCTGGGAAGGTTAGTGACAGCCACGTGGCTACGTAGGCAGTTTGTTTGATAGAAGCTGGGAGGAGTGAACAGTGGGAGGTATTCTGGAAAACTTCCTGGTGCTCAGAATAGCCACAATAAGATGCTTTGGCATGAGGGACATTATTCCTGAGTGTGATGGTGAGGTTACTTTATTAGAGAAAGTCTGTGCTATCAGTTCTGCCTATCAGACAGATCGTGGCTGTGCCATATTTAAATGTCAGTAACAGTTAAATATCAGTGTCTTGGAAAACTGAATGCTTACCAGATAGTAGTACCTTAAGCAACAGCCCAGGTTTAACTCCATTTAAATTCTTTGCCTGTTCTTTGCAACTTAAGCAGAGGAGACAGGAATGTAGGTACAGGCTTTACCATGTAGAAAATATCCTAATAACTGCTGTCTTTATCTAAACAGATATGAAACAGCTGGGATTTAATAGGAGACAAGACCTGCTGGAAGAGCTTTTGTCTTTGATGAGCAGGGAGCAGCACCCTGAAGAGGTAAGGAAGCCCAGTGAAAAGAGAGTAGAGGTGTCTCCCTCTTTCTGTATATGGCATATAGACTGTGTTTGAGCTGTGTTATTGGCCCTGGGCCTTAGAAATCCAGTTGCTGTGCACATGCTATTACAAGTTTTCAGATCTCTATGAGCTTATCCTGGTCTGCTAAGCTCTTCAGATTGTCTTCAGCTTGTAGAGAAACCTCAAACTAACACAGGAGAGGATTGCTTCTGTACCAGGGTTTGGAAGAGGAATCCAGCCCAGCAGTGAGGGCTGTTGAACCAGAGCGTAACATGTCTCTGGGGATGCATGTGGGAGAACTCAGGGATTTGGGGCAAAGATGTCAGCGGAGTAACAAGCTTTTCAAGTTGAGGAAGGCTGAAGGCTTATGCATACTGCAGCGGTCTCTAAATGCAGCTCTCCCCTCCCCACCCCAAAGTTGTTTTGCAGCCTACCTAGTGGAAACAATTGTCCTGACAGAAGAAATCTTTTTCTACCAGGATTAACTGTTGTTAATTCAGAGTTAAATCGTATCAGGGCAGACCTGCAGTATCTGTAGAGGATGTTGGAGGAATGGCACTGAAGAGGATGCATTGATTCTAGAGGTTCTGGCATTAATCGCACGATCTTTTCACAGACTCAGCTGGCGTTTGCCAAGTGTGCTGAAGACATCAAAACCCTCCACGAGCAATCCTGGAGGGAGCAGGCCCCATTAGCATGGACAGGCAGCGCGCTGGGCCACGTCGCCCTGTTGTTCTCCAGAGCTGGGAGAACCCAGGATGCTTGGTATGTGCGTGGCTGTCATGAGCTCTTTGCTTGCTGACACTAACTCAAGGCTTAATCACAAAAATCAAATGTTAATGACCGATTGACTTGGAACGTTAGTGCAGATAAAGGGATAAGGATGAATCCTGCTGGGAATGTTACCATTTTTTTTCTTAATTTTGTTGTTCATTCTCTACCCCAAGTTATAGTTGTCTGGCCTAAAAGTGGTTGGAAGTAAACACAGCAACTGGCTTAGAGCTTTGTACACCTCCTTATGGCAACGTAGGGCTTGATTATCGCTTCAATAAGCGCTGCTGATTTCCTACAACTTCCATTTTCTAATTTTTAGAACTCTTTACAATTCAAACTCCTAAATAGTTTAATTAGGGTAATAAAACTTTTAATTAGAGTTAATTCTAATTAAAACTAAAGAGTATTTTTAGAACTCTTCAGAAGCTAGAATTTGCTGTCCTACATGCTCTTAAATGGAAATACTGGTTAAAATACCCAGCCTCCGTTTCAAGGTTGAGCCATTTTCTGTTAAACACAGATGCTTTCTTTGCACTGATTTCTTTGAAACAAAGAAATGACAAGTACCTTTCTGAAGATTTTAAACTAAACTTGTCACCAGTCACACTTCTTACTCTTTATGCAGAATTTAAGATACTGTGTTAGCTGCTAGCTGCCACCACTGAATAGCTTGACGTTGCATGTGCGAGCATATAGCATTGGATCTGTTCCAAGTCCCTGGGGATGTCTCTTGAGGAAATAGCGCTTGCCTGTGTTTCATCAAGTGTTTATCTAAGAGATTTAATACCTGTCTCTTCCTGTGTTTTTTTTTGTTTGTTTGTTCTTTTGAACAGGAACGTGATGGAGCGTTTCCAGCAAATCAATAGGATTCCCACGTGCGTACATCTAGGTTCTGACTTCATGTACCAAGTCCCCCTTTGGCTGAGATCTTGTATTTCTATTATAACCGACAACAGCTGTCCATATCTTATTGTTACTTCCAAAGCACGTATGTTTGTTGCTGTGAGCACAGGTGTTTATCCAACTGATATGTTCTGAGACCTTTCTGCCTCCCAGAAATGGTGAAGATGCGAAAGGTTCATGTGGTTGATCCTTAAGATGTCATTGAATGGAGCTCTGGGACATGGAGAAAAGTGTCACTGATTAAGTCTGCATCGGAAGTCAGTTTAAGCAGCACTCTTGAGAACATCTCATTTCCTGTGTGCTCAAAAAAAAAAATCCTAATATGCTGTTAATGACGCATAGGTGCTTGCTTCAGAGGTGTCTGGATTTCTGAAGACAAGTTTATCAAGTTTATCAAGCCTAAATTTTACATGTCACCCTGTTAGGCTACAACAGTTAGCTTTTTCTCAGGATTCTGGGAGGAAAAGATCTTCTAATAGAAGTAGAAAACAACTTCTAAGAAATATAATGTGTTTTAGGACAAAAATCTGCTTGGTGCTCATGTAAATGAACACTTTAAATGTGGTGTTGGAGATGCATTACGTTCTCTGTGGCCTCCTGCACTAGTTAGGGTGTTTGGTATTGAAGGCAGCTGTTAATGGCACTTTGTGCTTGCCCATTTCTGCAGACTTCTGCTATTGTGGCCCAAGGAAGACTTAATGCTGCCGAGCCACATCAGAGCCCCTGTCTCAGTCTGGAGAGTAGGGAAAGGAGAAGAATTCTCCTGAAATTGTCGTGTAGTTGATGGTTTGTGGCTGCCATGGACTATGAATGTGAAAGGAAAGAAAGTTGTTTCCTTGCTGTTTTCAACCGGAACAGCCTGGAGATCCATTTGATATGTCCCTGCAGCACAAGCTGCAAACATTTGTTTCCCTGCCGAAAGGCAAGAAAGGTGTCTCCAGCAACTGTCACAGGTGATGAAGGGGCAGAGCCGGCACTTTGATGTGCAATGGAGCTGGAGGAGCAGAGCTAGCTGTCAGTGGCTCCCAGTGCCCAAGGAGAGCACAACAGCCTCTGGCCTGCCTGTGATTTTAAGAGCTTTTCTCATAATGTTTCTTTACCTCTGCCAGCCCTGTAAAAGAGGGCTAGGGCCTGATATGGGGACCGTAAAGAGGGAAAGGTTATTCAGGCTGCTGCTAAGGTGAGGTCCTTATCCTGAGCAGTGAGCTGCTGCCGTCTCTTTGTGCAAGGGGCATTGTTTTCTGTAAGGGTAGGAGTTCCCAAGCACACCATGTCAGTATGGGGTGAAGGCTGAGGTAGAGTTCTAACAGCTCTGGCTGTTAGAGAGCAGAATTGGGGTGGCTGAGTGATCTGAAAAATCTGTCACTTCCTTTCCCTCTCTAAAGCACCTCCTGTAAGTTAATGGCCACCTCACGTGGGGCCACGAGAACAATCACTCCTTCCCTTTCCTCTTCCAGTGAACGGGTGATGGATGAGTTCTTGAGCTGTGCTAAACAAACCAATTCCCCAGATGAGGCAATTAAGCTGGTAAAGCTGGCAGCATCCCTTGGTCTTCCTTCATCGCAGAGGCTTAAAAGCAGAACAGAGAAGGAATTTGAACTCTCTGAAAACCAGAAGTAAGTGGGACTACTTAATGTTATTGCTGAAGGGGTATAGTAGACAGGGTGTTAGAGGGGTAGTTTCCATGCAAAGGCTTCTCTGCCAGGGCGGTAGAGAGAATGGGCTTTCAGGATTATCTGCCTTTACGTTGGCTGGTTGATTCACACCCCCAAAAATAACCCCGGCTTTGATCCTGCACTGTATCCATCCCACTTAGGAGGGAATGTAACCTTCCGTTATGGGGTTACCCGTACCCACCGCTCAGATCTCTTATCACCTCTCTTTCCCAGAATCTTTTCCTAGCTGAGTCTGGCCACTTAAGACACCGATTTCAGGCACGTGAAAGCAGGGAAGTGGTACAGGACAGCCCTGCGTATTTCACAGGTTCTGAGGCTTGTGGTGAACCTTCAGTACATTTGGCCAACAACCATAGTTCATTGCTGAGCTGATGCAGTCAAGCTCCGATGATGGGCCTACCCTTGAGGACCATACGGTATAGCCACGTCTGGTTCCAGGGAACGAATAAATAGAAGTTCCAGCAGCCTTGACAGTTGGCCCACCGTTTTCTGGGTAACTTTAGTAGTCTGCTTTTCCAAAAGGAAGTGGGTGTGCTTCTACCAAATGCTGGGTGGACCTGTCCATTGTGGATAACAGGCATCAGACAGCCCATAATGCTCTCTTTAGAGGGTTACCCTGTGTTTTGGATATCTTATTTCAAGTTTACAGCAGGTGACTGATGTTTACTGAACTGTTTAAAATTTACAGGAAGGCACTGGAAAGTATCCAGTCAGACAGCGACAGCAGCGATAGTGATAGCGACAGTGACTAGCTGTCCTTCTTGCCTTCCCTTTGGGAAAATCTGGGAGCAACCACTGCCTTGGCCTCCAGGAGGCTTCCATGAGAAGTGAAGTTACTGAAGAGACGGCTTCTGGGAGATTCCATCAACCTCTTTCTACCCTGTGCTACAGCACTCCAGACCATTCTGACTGGTAACTACATGGCAAGAGTACGTTGTCCTCAACAGAGCAAGCTAGAGGCTGTCCTGTTTAGTGTTCTGGGTAACCTCAGAGTGGGCTACACCAACACAGTCTCTTCCACACTGCTACCTGCATGAGCCAGCTCCTGCCAGGCAGCTGCAGCCAGCTTAAACAGCTTGGCTGAAGTACTGCAGCGCTCCAGGGAGATGAGTGCTGCTTTCTGGAGGCTGCTCAGCAGATACTGCTCCTTGGCAGCTTGAGCAAGACTTCTCTTGGGCCTTCTGTGACTTAAACCTGCGCAGGCTTTAATTCCTTTCATGCTAACTTTCATGAACTACTTAAATATGAAGTTTACTCTGTATGTAAACACTGTAAGTAACACAGTATTCATCACCTGTGGTGTTATTCCTTATCATTTTGGGGTTTGGTGTGGTTTTTTTTTTTTTTTGGAACAGGCTTTGGATTGTAGATGTTAAAAAGCTGCAATTTGTTAGCCTCTGTACAGCTGGCAGTGGCATCTAATAAATGGCTGACACTAAATACAGCTGTATTCTGATAATCTGTGAGCAAAACCTGTTGATTACAAAGTGTTGCTGCTGGTGTGTGAGAGACCACTAAGTACAGTTCATTAGATTTACTGCTGTATTCTGTATGAGGAGACCGTGTGGGAAGACAGCTGACTGCTGTTCTGTTCTCTGCCTTGCAGTTAACTGGCCTTCACAGCAGCGCTGCACCTGTTCTCAGCTTGTAAAGGAATCTTGGAAGTTTTTTTGAGATAGTTCACTTCAGTGAAGTGTTGCACGTTACAGTAACAGAGTTGCAGTAAAGCTGTTTGAAGGCCGTGTTTGCTTCAGAAAGTAAACGCACCTCGTACCAGGAATGGGAGCCTAGCACCAGTTAAGGGGCACAACATCAAAGACAAAGGGTTTTCAGAGGTGTTTTGCAGCCTAGCTGCTGCTCTGTGTTTCTTTGTACCAACAATTTAAAGTTGGAACAGCAAGTAGGCGAAGGCACAGTTACTCATTTCAGCATCTCTGGGTACTCAGTTTCATCACTGTGTCTTCACTGATGGTAACAACTGAGGCAAGGGTGAGACAGAAGGAAGGCAGGAGCTTGTTCCTTATGTGGGTTCTCATGGTTGAACTGAAGTCTGGCTTCTAGATAGGTGTACCTGTTCTTCTGAAACTGCAGAAGAACAGCTCTAATAAACACATGGG
This sequence comes from Chauna torquata, assembly GCA_013399475.1. NCBI lineage: Eukaryota > Metazoa > Chordata > Aves > Anseriformes > Anhimidae > Chauna > Chauna torquata. The sequence continues at coordinate 131,402 of VXAL01005081.1, read as the reverse complement.
GTAAAGTCCACCATAATACATGCTCTGACACCTGTATTCATAAACAGAGTTGTTGTTTACAGCTGTACAAAGCAATGAGTTGATCGCATCAGTGAATTCTTACTCCTTGAGAACAGGACAAGTACAGAGATTAAGTTTTGTCTTCCTTAGGTCACGGAGAAAGGCTGTTCGTGTATGGCTGAGCTACATGATACTAAATAGGAAATTGAAAAGCAGGAGGAAAGTGGTTGAAGTCTTGTTTTATTCAGCTGACAACGTGGCAAATGATTAACAGGAGGTTACAAACATTATTTTGGTTGAATCACAAGCCCGCTTGGTAAGATGGGGAAACAAAATTGTTACACAAATTGTAGAGAAGCTTCTTGAACTTGGTTGTCATGATAACTCAAACCAATACAAATACAACAGGTGGCAAAGTTAAATACAGTGCAAGGAAACAGGACAGTACCCGTGCTTTAACGCTTCCAGCCCCTGCCAGCTGCTTGGTTTGCAACCCTTAGGAGATCACTGGATTTCTTTGCAGCACAAACAATTGCTGAACTGCCTCTGAAATTATAATCCTAGCTCACTGCACTTGAGTTGTTCCTAAGCCCACAGCACTGGCATATGCTGTCAGGATATCCACAATTTGTTTTGTTTCTAGGGTCATTCGAGCTTCGGTCAGCCAGTCGTGTGCGACTCTCCTAGACTCTCCTTTTAACTGGTTGACAAATTTAGCTGCCAGCTCCAGGTCTCCATGTTCAATGCAGTATGAAGCATAAGACAGTAATTTAAATGTATCGAGGTCATCAGGGCTGAGCTCAGCAGGTGGCTTCAGCTGTTGAGGGTGAAAGACAAGAAGCGACTGCAGGTAAGACAAGAAGTATTGATACAAGCTGTTTCTTGTTTCATCGATCATAGCCACTCTTTTTGCCAGTTTTTGTACTGTGTAGAAACGTGCTCTGAGGGCCTCTTCACTGTACACTCCGCGCGTCAGAGACTCTTGAGGGAGAGCTGCTGTCAAGGCTTCTGTAAACGCGTTGTCAGAACAACTGGCTTTGAGGGCCTTCACCGCGCTCTCCAGTGGTTCTGTGGGACTATCGCCAGAGGCTGTTTTCATGCAATATTTGAGTGCTTCAACAGAAAGCCACAGCTGATGAGCCTTTCTGGCCTCCTCTTCCGCTACTGCATGACCTGCAAAATAAGTCAAGAAGGGGACTCTCAGTCGGGGGCACACATACAGGAAAAGTATCAAACAGTGAAGTGTTCGAATACAAGCAGCAAAAGCCATCCCCCTAAACCCTCTCAAAAGCAGCCGCCCCATTGCGATTTGTGCTCAAAGCGCGTCTGTTCCACACATTGGTGTCAGATGGTCCCTGCATACAGAGCAGTACGACAGCTTTTGGCAGAACCAGCTTTGGACTTGCACAGCTGGGATTTGTTGGGTACTCCGTAGGGGCAAACCAAGGCCCATGAGCTACATGGGTAATGCTGTGTTTAAGCACCAGGTTTGGGTAACAGGCCTGTGGGGATCTTGACTCTAGTCCCTAAAGAGATGTGATTTCAGTGCTCACTCTCAACGGCTTGCTCAATTCCTTTCAGTCTGGCATAGGCAGTGTTTATATCCAACGTGAAGTTGTCAAGCTGCTCTTGAGTAAGGCGTCTGAATTGCATTTCTTGTTCACTGAGTTTCTCCGATAAGTTCTGAAATAGATACATACATCATCAGACCAGTAACAACTGTTTAACTGTATCTAACCTCTTTTTCAGATACCTTTCTATTTTTTATTTCCTTGCTAGGGACAAAGCATATAGTAAATACAGTATAGCATTAAGAAGCCTTAGTAGGGTAAAATTAACAGTTGCTGCACTTGTAATTATCAAATATTTCTCACCAATAGCAGAAGCTTTCAAAACAACTCAGAATAAAACCTACGCGTTCAACCACTTTTACATCTCTTCAAGATGAGCAGGCTTCCCTCCCTACTCCACCTTTCAGTCCTTTGGAAGATGGTTCAGGACTTTCATCCTGCAAAGTGCGTGCTTTGCAAGGCTCAACAGAGGCATTTAACCAAATATCCACCCAGTTCCCTTGGTCTTCTTCCCCCTTACCTGCTCAAATTCCACTTTTAGTTCCTGTTCCTGGATCTTAAGAACATCCCTCAGGTGATCTGTGTGGGCAGCAGCCTGCCGCCGGAGCTGGGTCCTCATTTCGCTCTCCATCACCTCTCGGACTTCTTCAACCTGTACACAAATGAGCAGCTGGTATTACACCAGGGTGTTTCAACCGCTTGTCACAAGCTGTGATCGTTACGCATCTGTGATGGCCTAGGACACATTCTGTAAAAGTGTCACTCGTGAGAGCCCGTGTTTCGTCTTCAACAGCTGCAAGGGCCATTCTTATAGCTGAGCCTTTTCCTAAAAACTTCAAAGAACAACTTCCCCCAATGCCAGTAACTGGTGTATATGCTGTTATCAAAATATTATATAAAAAAATACAGTAACATGACAAACGAAACACTGGCATTTATAAATCAGCTTCCAAACAAAATGTATTTTATCTTTTCCCTACATGCTGTAATACTGTCCAAGTTAGGCACAGCTTAAAAAATCTGTAATACCCTTTTTTCCTTACCTTTGATAAAACACTTTTCCGCTTTACAGAGTGCGAGTTAGCACAAGGACGTATGGTGCAGGTTTATTTAGGAGCAGCTGAAGATTTTTCTGGTTTGTATTATTTATTTTTTTTTTAAGGATTGTGTTATTTCCAACCTTCAACTAAACGCAAAGATGACAGTTCAAGTAACTTGTAAAAAAAACAAGCTCTAAATTAATAACCAGTCACTGCAATGCTTTGAAGTAATAGGCTGTAGGTGAAATTCTTAGTTTCACTTAAGTCAATACAAATTTTCGAAATAAGGGCCAGTGTTCGATCTCTTGTTTTCAGAGGCGTGTGTAAAAATAGCAGGAGCATTTGGCACAAAAGTCCGCCTCCAATATGATTCTGCAAAGGGTAAGAACTCCAAGGGCCCCAATGCCTTTGTTTATAAGTTGTACATGCTTCACGTCCAAAGCAGCATTAGAACTCTAACAGGTTGTCGTAGTCTTTTTGAAAGAAATGAAATCCTAAACAGGGAAAGCACACAGGGGAAGAAATGGAGACACCTACTGGAGGCAGGATGGCCACAGTGGGTCAGACCAAACGTTTATTTTGACCCAGTAGTCCTGTCTCCAACAGCACACGGGATCCAAAAAAAATAAGCTAATTCCCTGCTTTACTGTATGATTTTACCATTCTAAATTTGAAGAAGTTGTCGTGCTCAAAATCTCCTTTCCAACTTAGCATAGGCAGAGGGCTCCTATCTGAAGTCTCCCATCACTCAGAACATCCTGGTTACGTTTCTGTGCACGTTTTCTAGCTCTTTACATTTGTTTTGAGCTGGAGATTGAAACACGTGCGTTATGCCACTTTACCTTCTTCTCCTGTTCTATTTCAATCTCGCTTTTGTGATGCTCCAGTGCTTTGGCCACAGCTGCCTCAAGTGCCTTTTTATCTTCAAGTTTTTGCTTCTCCAGGGCCAACTCGATGTGCTGCTGTTCCCTCACCCGCTGCTCTGCCAGCTCCTTGTTTAACTGGTCAATGCGGCGATGGGCATGTGCAATGAGAGAATTTAAGTCGTCTGTTGATAACTGGCCAGCTAAAGAAAACACAGGGCATTAGAAAGGTCTGCAGAGAAACGGCCACCACAGTGCTTTCCCACCTTCCACTTGAGCACTCTAACGCTCCACATTTGGTTTATTTAAAACGTGAGCACATTTTAGGAGAAGTTTCTGAGTACTCCAAGCCCCTGACCAGTACTAATGCCCACCCAATGCTCCTTTCTGAACCAAACCTACAAGCAAGTACTTCCTGTCATGGAGAGAAATTACCTTAGTTTCTTTGAAGTTATTCACCTATGATTTACACTCCCATATCCCTGTCACACTCCATTAGAGGAGACTGTCAACAACTCTGTCCATTTCTTGGTCTTTACACCACCATGTATTTTCCACTGACAGCACACAGAGCAGTAGAAGGTGTAAAACCCCAGTGCTGACTGATACATCTAGCTGGGTACAAGCTCACAGAAATTTGATCCTGTGAATGTTTAAGTCACTGTGAAAGCCAAAATAGAGTTCTCTCTTCAACAGTCCTCCAGGCCAATCAGATTTGTTATCCGAATTTCTATCTTTCAGGTTTGGCTATTCAAAGTGTAGTAGTGGTCACAACTAGATCTGCATCTGCTACAAAATTGATACTTTTCTTCTGGGAGAAGAGAAGGAAAGAAGCTACGCCTGCAGCAGCTGTAGATCTAGCGACCTCAGAACATAACAGGCTCTGTAAAATGCTGCAGCTCATACTCTCAGACCAACTGCCATGTCTGCCAGCTAAATCGCCTGTATGGAAAACCAAGGACTACTCCAGAAAGCACTCCTGCAGGATCCAGAACGAGTGAAGTTCTGCAGTCCGTCAGCCATTCTGCTGGTGAGTGCTGGAGAAGTGAGTGGCGCAGGAAGCTTGGTGCAGCAGTGCTCGTGCCTGACAGAAAAGCTGACCAACACCACTAAGGAGCTCAGCAGTTGAAATTACTGCTATTATAAAACAGAGCTGGGGTTTACTGCACTTCAGATTTAAATTAGGTTTCTTTGATCAAAAGGAAAAAAAATATCAACTTCAGAATCAAAGAGTTAATCAATCATGAAGATTAAATTCAAATTAAATGAATCCTTCTTTGGTGACCCAGCCGTATGTGGCTTTTCAAGCACACAAAGCACCTAGACATTTTAGCGGTATCAGCGGGAGCTGGCACACCCAGTGCCTCACTCAAGCCAGGACCATTGCAAGGTGGGCCTGCTTGAGGAAAAACACTGTCACGTAGCTTAATTAGAATTGATCAAAGTTTCTGTTTCTCATTGGAATCTCAGCAGCAGCTACTGACCGGCTTAAATTCACAAAGAAAATGTAAACTTGGCTTTCAGAAGCCAACGATCACACTCACCTGGGAAGCGAGTGCTGCTAGACAAAGTTTGTGGTTTAAGCAGCACATGCAAAACTAGTGGAAAGGATCCCAAACCATACCTCAGTCTGAAATATTTTAGGAATACAACACGTCACCACTTTGTTGATGCTGCATGTAATTTACAGTGGTGTACCACACAAACGTAAAAAAGGACAAAGAGAAAAGAGATGACATTCACAAGACCAGAAAAAGTTATAGGAACTCACCTAAATCAGTTATCTCTGCAACAGAAAGAGGAGAGGTTGGAAAAGTTAATGCACATTCACTATGCAAGTCAGTTGTGCAAAAGTAAAATAGAAAACTAATAGCTTCTTATCTAGAGTGACTTAATCATGAGTCCAAGTCTTCAGGAATTTAAGAGCAACAGTATGTTGACTCCAGAAGTGTTTCTCCATTACAAGCAAGATGTAGCCCAAAACATCCCAACCACTACAACCGCCTTTGGAAACCCACAGATTAACCTTTACGTTTAGCCAAAGCAAGGAATACCAAGTTTGCAGTAGAGAAGTGCGACAGGCCACTGAAAATTTTAGTCTGACATTTCTAGGTTCTTATAAATCAGAAGCAGCTGGTAAGAAACAAATTCCCAAGCAGCAGTGAGAGTCGCTAACAAGTCAGTCCCATATACTCAAGTAGGTCACATCAGTATGAAACCGAATGCTTAGAAGCTACCAGGAGATTCCCTCTCCTCCCACAAAAGCCCAGTGATCACAAAACCCGGGATGTTCTCCCTTTATCCTGCATTAGGAATAGCAGCTCCATCCCCAGGGTGCCAAAATAAATTAGTTTCTGCAGAGCTAATACCCCAAAAGACAGCACAGCAAGTTGCAAACAGTTCATTAATCTAAAAATGTTTTCCTAACTTTCAAAAAAACAAAAAATGAAAAAACCCTGACGACTCCAGAGATCTGGTGTACTAACTTAGCTATGAAAATGATTTTGTGGACTAATGTCCACATTTCTAAAGCATTAAGTAGTGTTAAGAAAGAGTACATTGTAATGCTTGATGTCATACCTCAGGAAAACTATCAGGCAGTATTAACAACACATTTTTACAAACAGTAAGTATTACACCTGGAGGGAAATCTACCGTAATTCAGACAACACTCCTCCTAAACACTGAGACTAGAAACATGTGAGATCATTTAGTACATTTTATGTTAAAACCCTGACTGGGAATATTTGGAAAATGGTTTTTAAGGGTATTACATTTTTTGTGCTACGAGAGGCAGTAATCGCCTCGTGGAGGTGACACAATCAAGTTCTTGCAGTGGCTCATGGCAATGGTAATGGTATATACACACACTCCGCCTTCTGCAACTTTGCTCATCTTTAAAATGAAGGTAGTTAAGCTAAGTAATGGTCCCAGTGGGCAAAGAGTATGCACGGAGATTGCTGCGGATGAGCTGGCAGGCAAGCCAGAGTAACTTGATCACGAGTCTGACTCCTTTCCTGATTGCCTTCTACAACACTGTGGTGGTATATGAACCTTCCAACAACTCAAGGTAATACATTTATCCCTCCAGTTAGAGAGAAAGATTCTAACTACACTTTTGAATCACATTTCTCGTTTCACTTTTTTCTACTGTAAGGAAAGCAGAAAAGAACTCCAATTGAAAAACCCAAGCACCTCAAAAATATGAGTGTGTGAGATGTCAGATCTCAGGCAAAGAACTGCAGTAGTGGTAGCAGAGAAGAATATAATGCAGCTACTCACTGCTTCTGTGCAGCACTGGCACTGAGTCGATTTCAGTTAGAAGTAACACACTGGGGTATGTAGGGTATGTAAAGAACAGTGAATTCTCTCTTTCAGTTTATCACTTTGGTGATGATCTAGAAAAACTCAGGGAGCTCCTTATGCCTCTGTAACAATAGCGTGTTAGAATACCTATGATCACAGAGAGTCAACCAGACAAATACTTGATCAGTGAGCAACACAAATTTGATCCAAATCTGGAGTGACCAGGACTGTTTCTTAAATCAAGCAGAGCATGTGACAGACCATGCTGACTTTGTAGTGTGTTTAGGCATTTCTTTCCTTTTCACAACAAAGTAACTGATAAAATGTAATGCCTCGATTACAAAAACAAAGCAAAACAAAACAAGAAAACACACCATCTAACTCTGAACCAGAGTTGATACCGAATCAGCACTCTGTGTCATGAGGTAGCCATAAAGCCAGATTCCCTGTATCCTGGAAGCAGACGCTCAGTTTCAGCCACTCTATAAGCTAGTCTGTAGTTACTGCGCTGCCATCGCAAGTTCACATTGATACTAATTCCATGGGTAATTGCACTTGCACTTTACTGAGAGCAGCCTGGCTGAAATCGTATCTGGATTTCTCCTCTGTGGAGAACAAGGGCCGACTGTGTTCTCTATTCCTAGAATACCACAGGAAGGAAGCGATGCTTACACGATCCTATGATACTTACCGTACAAGAGCTACATTTTGTGACGTTTCCAACACCGCACAGACAGCCACCTTATAACACCTGCTTTAGACTACTTATTTTAATTGTGAACTCATTTTCACTTCAACCAAACAAGAGGGAAAACAGGACACTGAACATTCCATTCAGTAGTCACAATTATGGAAACACTACATGGCAAAAGTGACCGGCACGGTACAAGCAAGAAGTAACACTGCAATCTGAGACTTACTCAGCCCCTTCCAGCCAGGCTGTACGTCGGGAGTGATGCTGTCAAGTTCTCGCTGAAACTCTTCTCTAGCTGTAGCCACAAGCTCGTGATACTGAGCTACTATCTTGGCCTCAGACTGTGCTGCCTGAACCTATGACAAACGAAAAATGAGATTAGTTTATTTTTCAAGGCAAATATCGAAAACAGAGACATATGTAATTTAAGACCAAGCTCTGAGTTAGCGGCAGAGATCTTTATCCTCCAGCCCAACTAAAATAAACTCACTTGGGGAAAAGAAAAGCCAGCCTGCAGTATCAAACCTCTTGTATACAATCATTATTTGCTTGAACTACACGAATCCACTTCCTCTCACATGCACACTGTAACTACATAGTCAATCTGTAGCCTAGACAGGACCAAAACAGTGTCTTAAATTCAGTATTCATCTTTAAAGATATCCAGCTCTTTTCCTCCACTACAGAACATTTTTTGCCTCCATGCAGGCCAAGCAAGTTGGTCCTGAGACAGCTGCCCACCTCTCAGTAAGTTCTGATGCTCCCACTGTTAAGATAAATTATCCACTGAAAATGCACCTGAGGAATCATCAACTGTCCTGCAAAGGGAGATGAATTTCACCTTTACTTTCCTTCCCATCTTCTGAGCTGTAAAGTAATCTACCCACAAAGTCATTAGCACACTTTGCTCCCACTCCTCCCCATGATTATGTAGGTGTGTCTTGTATCAGGCCTTCCAAAGAAACAAGTTTCTTTTCAAGGTTAAAAAGCAATACTCTCAGCGATCTCTTCCCAAGTCTCCCATGCCCTGCCCAAGGAAAAGCCACCCCGAGCAGAACATGAATACACCACGCGAGAGGCGCACCACGTCGAACCGCGCATGTAATGCTTTGTCTGAATCTTCCAAATTCCACTCGGCATCAAACAGAAAGAACTACAAGCTGCCCAAAGAAAGTACAGACACCGATCAAGCTGGCTGGAGACTCTCTCAGGACAGAGATCAGGTTTTCCTCACAAAGCTCTTGTCATGACTATTCACTGGTAGTATAATCAGCTCAAAGACTGACTATAGCTAAAAAAAGCCGGAACTCAAACTAAAAATATTTAATCTACTACAGATGACTTGGGAAAGGGAGGTCTGCACAAGCTGCCAAATAGTCCTTATTCTAATGGCAACTAAAAACAGTCTGTGGAAGCATTACCTTTTTCACTACATTGTCCAAGTCAACTATCATATGATGAAGGTTTTCTTCTGCAGCAATAATGTGGGATTTGATTCCAGCAATCTGAGACTTCTTGGCATCCTCGATTACACCTTTCGTCTTCTCTAACTCTTCTCTGAAAAGAGAAGAAGCTGCTAATTATAACACATACATGTCTTACAACATAACCCCAGAGAAAAGTTTACTTTATACTTTCTGTATTCATAGGAAATAGTACCTGATCACTCTAATGACGTTTCCCATCTACCAGCTCTGTGGCTAAGATACTGAGATTAAAGATTTTTTTCCACAGCCTGAAGCCTAGAGATATCAGTGTCTCCATTCCAGTAAAAAAAGAAATTCTTTATAGTACAGTGATTACTTAGGACTCAAGATGTAGCTGGAAAGGGCAGATGAATGAAAGCTCACTGACAGTAATTAGTAAAACTAAGTTAGTATGAGAAGGCAGACACTTCCATCACACAACAGAGTATCAAAAAACCATTTTTAACACAGATGGCTTATTCTTGCAGAAATGTTTTGGATATGGTGACTGGTGGAGATAAATGAGGATGGAGAAAATTTATAGGGCTCTGTAAAGATAATTTGGGGGGGGGGGGGGGAATTAAGTACCATTTTCCTCTAGGAAATCAAAGAAAAAGTGTTTCTTTTCCAAATCCATTCAAACTAACAGAGACTTCTAATGCACTCACTGGAACAAGGAACAACCTTTTTTAAAATAAACAGATAATTAAAAGTGGAGGCATCCAGCAGAGCGACAGAGAATGAAAGCTAGCAATAGCCTTGAAGCATCTGGGGTTTTGGTTACCTTGGCTTTACTCACTGAAACCCTCAGTTACACCTCCTAACCATTTCCAGTCAGCACAGGAACTTCAAAGGTAAGAGGAGTTTGTAACTTAACAACTGTGCAACTTCAAGGATGTTCCCCTCTTCTTCCTATCGCCCCCTCAGCCTCAGAAACGTTAAAGGGCTTCCAAATTTATTTCTATCCTCATTACAGAAACAACTTAGAGATATTTTTATCCATCAGCTTACGTTTGCTGTTATAATCACTATGTAATGAGTCTGCATACCAGACTTCACGCACATCAATGCAATTTATACAGAACCTTAGGTTATGAGTAGTGCTCCATTTCAGAATTCAAGTTTTCACTAAGCACACGTTTAAGAAAAATCTAATCTTACAAGCAACTCTGCTGACAGATGGAACTGACAAACAATGCTGTAAGATTTAATTTTTCATTACAGCTAGGACAAGCTAGTGATGTTACTGACTCGATACACACAGAGTGCTGCAACGGAATTCTTACAATAGGTTTAATAATGACAAAATTATCCAAAATAATATTAAAAGGATTATGGATTTTTTTTTTAAATCTGACTTGAACTTACCAACACTATACGTAAGTACTACAGAGATAAACAAGGTTTTAAAAAGAGGAATAAGAGCCTTTTGTATGGTAACGACCACATGCACAGGCACCTAAGATGTACACGGTGCAAATTAGAATATTCATTAGTGTATGCAACTTCTTTTTTTTTTTAAACATGTTTTGGCACAAACACATCAGTTTAATGTGCACACAGGTGATGCTACATACTGTTAAGAAACTCATCTAATGTCTGCCAGCCCTCATGGGTGATGTTACCCTACCACTCCATAAGTCTTAGGCAACTTACTTGGCTTTCAGAAGGGCATCAGCGGCTTCGTCCACTGCTCTCCTCCGATCTTTCAATGCTTCCTCCAGAGTGCGCCACTGAGCTGACTTTTTCTCCCCAGCAGTCTAAGAAGCACAGATTTTTCATTAGGGTTATCACAATCGCTACATAAAAAAATTTACCCAAGAAATAAAAACCTGTAAAGATTCAGAATTTGCTACACTCATTGCACTCAGGCTGATCAACGTGCTTTTGTTTTACCAACAACGTAGCTGGAAGCTTTAAGAGTTTCTTCCTTTCAATGTTTTGTTTTGTTTGATCCTTAACATTTTGCTCCACTTGAGCAACAGACATTTGTACCTGCAGAAGGGCACGTGTGAGGATCACTGTATGGTGCCACGACATTCTGGGGGAAATCTCCACATGTATTACGCTTAAAAGTAATTTTAAAGTATTACAGGATTTTAAGTATCAAGTTAAAAAACAAACTCTTAATGCATTTGTTTTACTAAACACAAAATTAAATCTTGAGTGCTTGTTTAATTGTCCATGTGCCCCATGTCATTTAATTAACCACTAAATCATACCCTCTGCTCCAGAACTGAATAGGAAGCAGTGGTTCTACACAAACTGAGACCCCTGCACACCAGAACCACAAGCTGGTATCGCAGACCAAGAACAGAACAATCTACCAGGAAGATTCTGGCAAAGGGAATGGTTCAACAGAAGTATCTTAGGGTATCATACTGTCCACCCTGACAAAAAGGGACTTGGGAATTAAAATACCACCGTGAAGACTAGCAGCACATTAACTTGAACTCTTCTACTCACAAAAGGGGAATAAATGAGTTGGAGGAAAAAAACCCTAAAAAAATCAAAAAGCAGAAGCACTTTATTATTAAATTACACAACATTTCACAAATGGGAAAATTAGTTAAAAATGTGATAAACATTAGGACAGTGCTTGAGAAGCCTTCAACTTCAGCTTTAATTGTGAGATGAAAAGTTTTGCTGAACAGAATGTTAAAAAAAAAAAAAAAAAGTCCTCATTTATCCAATTTACCTCAGAATTGTCCATTGCCTCCTTCAGTACTTGTAAATGGGCATTCACTGCTTGCACAGCAGATTCCTGTGCAGTGATCGCCTGAAGAGTTATACGAGCTGTAGAGCTTAGGGCTCCTTCTAATGTTGCTGCAAGAGCTGGAAAAAAATTGAATTAACTGAATTAAACTCTAATTAGTAAAGTGACACATCACATCCTCTACGTTTCCTCAAATGTCTCCTTACATTATTTTCTGTGACCCAAAAGAGTTGGTCAGTTTGGGAACTATGCTGCAGCCTATGGAAGAAGAAAGGTCATCAGAACATGTTCGTTATTCAGAAAAGGAGTACTAAGATGCAAGGCTGCAAACTACTCCGTGGAAGACCTCTACCATCTTTTTGCAGAGGGGTGTATTTAGTCCAATAGCTGTTTTCCATGTTTACTTTCTACAACGGTTATTAAGAGGAAACAAGTAAATATTCCTGTCTTCTATAAGAAAGATATATTCCAGATAGAGTTACTCTTCTCAGCCCAGAAGGTGGTAGAAGCATCTACTCCTACTGGTACACAAACACAAATGACCTATTAATTATTCAAGCGGGAACCAAATCAGCATGGTTAATCAGAGCAAGCAATGTCTGCCTTACTGGAGCCAGACATTTACCTCTAGGTAGTGGGGCAAGTAAATCCACCTTTCCAGTAAATAATCCTCTGGATTTTTTCGGGGTAACATCTCAACTTCTTCACTTCCAAAATAGTCCTTGTACGAAGCAGACAAATAATGCCAAACCTCTTGTTTCTGTTAAATGTTGCTGGGGCTCTTCTACACCAAAGCTCTGAACAGAAACAAGCAGCAGTCGACCGCAACAAGCAAGTCTAACATGATTTAAAAACGGCTCTGAGCCTGTTGAGTCCAAGCTTGCGTACCATTCTTATCACTCATGCAACAACAGGCCAAGCCGCAGGCTTTGGTGGAGGTCCAAAGTACTCAGAGAAAAGGAGTGTGACTGACAAACTTGCCCCAGATCATCTGCACTTGCACAGGATTTGGACAGGTCAGACTGGACACAGTCCACTCCACCAGCACCTCTTCCATGTCCAGCCCTTTCCATACATAAAGAGAACAATAAAATAAAAAGGCTCTAGCTCCCACGACAAGCTGAAGCACATCCAATATGAGGCCTCAGTACTGGCAAATTCCCCTTCAAGCCTGCTCTCACTGGCTCGGCCTACACTAGCAATAAACTTTCATCAATTGTATGTAACAAGTTCTCCATCGTAAGAAGCACGGCAAGGATGCACAGAGAGGTGGGACAATCTCCATCCCTGGAGAGTTTCAAAACTCCAGTGGAGAAGGCCCTGAGCAGCCTGCCCGACCTCTCCAGGCAGAGGGTCAGACTATAGACCTTGGAGGTCCATTCCATCTCAATTTTTTTTTTCATCATTCTGTGACCATCAGTTACTTCTGAGTGGGTGGAATATGCTTCAGCACTCATTCTGCCAACACAATACAGGTAAAAGACAGGTGTATAAGCCAATAGAGCCCAGCAATTCTTTTGTCACTTAAAACATGTACCGGAGAACTAATGGTATGGACTTACCTGATATCTTCTCTTGTTCTTCTTTGTCTTGCTGGGCAAGACGGGCTGCGACTTCTTCTGGTGACCGTTCTTTTACGGCATGGGAACCTTCATGTTCTTTATCTACAAAAGTAGAGAGCTAAACTGTTTTAGTGGACAGTTCAAATTACTATATGGATTACTTGTAGGGAAGTAATTTCCTTCTCAAAATTGATTTTCATAGTTTGGGGTACCATTGATGTACCATTTTATGAATCTGACTTCTGCATGAAGCATACCAAAACTACCTCAAGCTTTTTTATACCCACAATTACAAAGGCCAGTCAGAAACCTTCTTAAAATTAAAGACAGTAGCATGGATAGTAACATGCATCTGTAGATTTTATGTTGTCTAGTTATAAAAATACACAACATTATGAAGTCAAAGGCAAAGCACGAAGTAAAAAATTTATGGAGCCAAGTTTAAGTTCTCAGTGAATACTTTTTCAGTTCTCCTTTGGCATGCTTGGAGAGTTCAGCCAATGTAAAGAAAGATTAGGCAGAGGACTATGGTGAATCAAGATTATACTCTGCTCCCTAACCTAAGGCTACTTGAAATGCTCTTACTCTCCAAAAGAGAGTTAACATTGAGCTAATTCTCTCAAGATCAACAGCAAGTCTGCATATAAACTGAGGAGAGAACTCAGATCTCTGACTCATGCTGCAACAAAAAAATCAGGTTACCTTTTAATAATGCTGATGTTAACTCCGAAGAATGTATTTACTTATTGCTAGTGTAAGTTTATGAAATGTGTTCATTAATACAGAAAGAAATGAATATACTCTCATCTGAGAGAGACCATCCTACAGAAACTAGTGTCTCCCGTTGAGTTAAATGATAAATAAGTTGCTTCACTTGCCCTGCACAGACAAGCTTTTCTGAATCACAATCAGAAAGCCACAAACAGCAGAGGCAAACTGGACTGTGCAAGTTCCAGCTCAGCATAAAGGCAGGCTTTCCTCTTGTATTCATCCCTGCACCTGTCCCAGGTACCAACCTCAGTTTCTCAGTATGCTAAAAACCTGTTAATAGATGACGGAAGTTCTTTCTTCTGCAAAAGGCACAAAGAATAGTGCCTTTAAAAATGACAAATACCAACACAGAAATAAGAATTTATGCACTTAAAACTACAGGATTTGGGGTTTCTTATTGTGCTTTTATCATCTTTTTCACCTTCTTCAAGCTGTATCCCCGGAGCTGGCACCGACATGGCTACACCTGTTGCAGAGATGATCTGTGCTGCAGCTGTGCCTGCTGTTAAGTACAGTTACAAAACTAAAACAGTTAGTATATGCATGCTCTAATGTGAGAGCAAGGAGATAAAGACTTTGTTTTCCTCTGTACAAACATTACTCAGCAACCCAGTATTACACACACACACACACACACACACACACCCTTCACTCGGCACGACAGATGAAGGAACAAAGATGCCAACTGCTCCTCTCTAAACCAATTCCATTTGATCTGGCTTTAAAAGCAGCTCAGCAATTATCCCAAGTGAAGCTTCGTGCTTTTGCTTAAGAAAAAGACATGTATCATTTCAGATTCCAGCACCCAAAGTGCTCTTCCTGCCGAGTCTCGTATTTAAAACCACGCAGGATAGTCATTGTTTATATTAGATTCCAAATATTCTAAGGTAAATAAACTTCATAAAAACTAAGCAAAAATAACTAAAGCCTTTTTAGGCTAATTTTCTTATGACTGAAAAGAAAATAATATTAATTCTAAGAAATTATAACACACTCATCTTCAACCATTCCAAAAGACTGTTTTAATCTACCATGGGATGTATGGTATGAGAGAACATTAGCTCTTTTGTTTCCCTCTGCATGACGTTCTGTAAGGTTACCTTCCTTTTCCTCCGAAGGAGGAACAGCTTCTGTTTTGCTTATCTGGGATTTGGTAACGGGCTGTTTAGATTCTTTCATTACTTCTGCTACAGACGAGATCTTCAGTGGACCTTGCTGTACCTTGAAAATCAAAAATAAGAAAAATCATCAGTTTTCCAAACAGCCTGTGTGTCCCCAATTCCATTAAAATGTAAAAGAACATTTCCATGTCTAGACAACTGTATCAAAAATCTAAACTTCAAACTACACATGAAAACAGTAGCAAGGCCATGTAATTTCTTGCCTTAATTTTTAATTTAGAAGGAATCTTTATAATTTTCACCTCTCCAAAACTGAACATATAGTAGCGGCAGTTTTCACTACAAACAAAAATGTATTAAGGTATGTATAAAAACCAAATAATTTCATGTCCAAAGCATTCCAAACATTTCTGAGTGTCTTGAAACTACAGATAACGCAGATACTCTATAAAATCACATGTACTTGAAGGTCTGAAACAGCTCCACGGCACAGATTTCAATTACGTCCCCTTGAACATTATTTAGTCTGTATACCTTAAATTAATCCAGTTTATAGTTCATTTCAAATCTCTTGAGTGTTTATCCTAAGAACGAGTGAGATCATCAGTTTTCTCTACACAACTTCAGTTTTTCAGGTAACTGCTCCAACAGTTTGCTCCCCCAACTGTAATTTTTGTGCACCAAAAATTATGGGAGTCACCCCCACCCCCTCATCTCACCTAGTTTCTAGGCGATTCCCTTACAAGTTGTAGTGGAAGAAATACATAATCATTTAAAACATACATGATTGCCTAATTAAAGAGATGTTTAAAAAAAATTGAACACGATTATTTTATCTGGACATCACTGAACAGAACGTGCTACTGGCATAGTATGGGTTTGACAGGAAGAATCAGATTTGCGTGACTTCACTGCTCGGATGCTAGCGTTCAGGACAGATGAGCAGTTACTCAAGTGTGAAGTATTGCAAGGTTTTATGATATTAATCCTTTAATATCCATCATGTAAAGCCACAAGGTAATAATAACAGCATCTGAGTTAGAGCCATAACTCGGCAGATGATGATTTTAGTCTGACAAGTCTGTTTTGTGCTAAGTTGCTAGGTTTGCTCAGCGCCTGGGAGGCATTAAGAGCTTGGATGACCACAAGTGCCTGCAGCTGAAAACAGAAGAGATACAGTTTTGGTTAACTGATATTCTCCTATTTGTTAAGAACAGCTTTCTTAAACTCAAATTAAAAATATTTTGTATTTCTTGAAGGTCAAACAGCTTCTGAAAGCTCCGAAGAGCCATAGCCTGAGAAGCCTTTCAGCATTCTTGTTTAATCAGGGACCGTTTTCTTTCAGATGTAGTAACAGAGAAACTTCCAGATTGAATTTCCAGTGCTGTGTTGAAGGCAGTATCAGGTTTTCCTTTCTGCAGGGTCACATCACTGAGATTTCATACCATGACACTCATGCATGGTTCTCCACCATTCAAAGTTTTATTGATCCAAGAAGTTCTCGGGTCTCTTTAAAGTAAGCTCAACTTAGAATAAAAGTTTTCTAATCCTACTATCTCACTAACTACACTAAACCTCTAGACACAGTAAAATTAATTAAATTCCAGTGTGTCACCTACCTCTGTTTCCCCAATTTACTTATAAGCAGAACAGCTATTTGGTTAGGATGCTAGTACATTATTTCACTGTAAATAAAAGTAAGTTTTACAACCCACAGATCACAATCACAAGATGATAATAGGAAATGTACAAGCAGCACTGTTATGCAGCACTAAGTACTGCCTCTATTAAATAGGTAATTCATAAGACGAGGAGAATTTGAAATGGGAAAGGATCTACAGGGTACTTCAGTAAGTTTTCGAAGAAGAGCAAAAATCTACAACAAAAATGCTCAGCTCATAATTCTTAAATCTAGTGCATAGCAAAATTGATTAGAATTTGAAAACTACAAGCAGATGCTCTCTCTAAAAAAGGAAAGATTAAGTGTGTTTTGGGGGTGATGAATGGGAAACACTTACCGGTTTCTTTGGCATCGGTGCACTATAAGGTGCAGGACCAAGTGCCATCTCAAAGAGTTTATCAGAGTAGGGAATGGCTTTCTCTACATTCTCCCGGAAATGCGTATCATAGCTGGCGTACAAGACAGTTCCCCCTACTCCTCCACCCACAAACAAGACACTGGCACCAATAATTTTGCCTACAGAAACACTTGGGGGGGGAAAAAAGAATGAA
Organism: Chauna torquata; assembly: GCA_013399475.1. NCBI lineage: Eukaryota > Metazoa > Chordata > Aves > Anseriformes > Anhimidae > Chauna > Chauna torquata. Next base: position 114,060 of record VXAL01005081.1, on the reverse strand, counting down.
AATTATGTAAATCATATCACACGGCAAACAAAGCTCAAACAGACTTTAAACCTTCAGCCTACACCTGGAAACAACCACCCCGTTCCAGAAGTTGGCCAACAAACCCAGCGTGCACTTTACAACACTTTCAGCACCAGCAAATCCCTAGTACCATCTTGGCTGAAGATGACAACCCACAACCTTCCTTCTGAACAACTATCACCATGATAACAACACAAACCACGAGAATGAAAGCTACTAAACAAAAAAATCCCACCCGACCATCAATTTGCTCTCAGGTGAACCTCAGGAGCAGATTGGTAGAACGGACAGAAGAATCAAGCCCACTCCTCCAAAACCTTTTACGCACCCAGACTCTCCCGGCGTGGTCGCATATCCACGGTTCAGTCGCGATGGACGGAGTGATGCTCTCCCACACCGGCAATTCTGTAAGGGGTGGAGGAGACGAGAGTTAGGCAGCGAGCACATCCAGATGTCTCTTCACCTCAACGCACGTTTCAGGTCAGCTTGCCCTACCACCGCGACTCACGCACGCTCCGAATGAAAGGCAGAAGCCAGCACAAGAGCAGGGATGTTGGGTTGTGTTTTCCTCAAACAAAAGAGTTTTCTCAAGCGCAGCCTAAGTGCAATTTAAGAAGTAATTAGTCATTTTGAAAAACAAGCAAAAAAACCACCCCAACTTATTTCTGCACCTGTTTCCCTACTTTTGTTCTCTTCCTCCAGTCTGCGTGGCACAACTGGATTAGCTCAGATTCTCTTCAACAGCCTCATGAACAACAGCCCAGCTGTGACCAACACAGAAAACAACAAGAGCTGCTTAAACACAACTCATTTCAAAGACACAAACACATTTCTTCTTCAGCTGCCCCATCAAGACTTTCTCTAAAAGAACTAATAACGCATCCACTTTCAAGATAGAGATCAGATTATAATATAAATGAAATTACCATATGAGGAGTGATATATCACCATATTCTACTTAACAAAGATAACATTACCCAAGATTTTTATCTTCTATTTTAGCTCAAAACGAAGATTTACCAGAAAGACTGGTTAAGCTACTCCAATACAGAGAATAAAGGAAAACACTGTCCCCCTCCATTTTTTATTCCACACGTGAATTGCTAAAAGAGGAACACAGGACTCATGGGAGATCAGTGCATGAGTCACAAAAGGAACGCTTCCCAGAGTTGAGATACTTGGGCAATGGGAAAATTTTTCTTTAAAACAAACAAACAAACAAACAAAAACAAACAAACAAACAAAACATCAAGAATCAGGGGATGCTTCACTAAACCATAACCCAAGACGAAAGCCTTCTGTATTTCCTTTTGCATACGGCAATATGTAACAAGCACAAATCTTGTGCTTTAGGTCCCATCCATATCCAGCCCTGCAGAGAGGAAAGGCAGGCACGCCGAATTCTTGTTCTTTCCAGAACGTCAGCCAAAACTTTTTGATTAGTAACAGGAGCATGTGGACAGCAACAGGAAACGTGTACTTCTTACTCCCAAGCCCTTCACAAGCCTTAGCTGATTTTCTCATTTACAATGGACAGGAAGGGAAACAAAATAATAAATATATTCTGTGTTGGTTTTGGTTATTAGACCTAACTCCCCCAGAAGCACACACTGAGGTTTCACTGCTTCTTGCAAGTGGAACTTCTCTAATAAAGGCCTCTTAAATCATTTTGCAATCAACTGATGCACGTGTTTCTGGCTCTCGATAAGTCCCTATTACCCCATTAAATACAGGACAAGCAAGATATGTTGGCAGTATGTATACAGCTCAATCCAATGAGAGGAAAAAAGTTACTTCATATTGATCGGTTCAGACTGAATTTTCAGTCCCTTCCAAAACTCTGGGTTTGTAGTGCTGTGACCAACACTCACCTGGAAATGAGCCTTCGCCCAGAGCCCCCTCGCCAGGTTTTTGGGAGAAAACAACAGGACCTGGGCCACTTCATCACCTCTCAGGCTGGCGACAGCCACGCGATTACAGCTCCGATTACCAACGGCTAACAACGCCGTACCCGTTCAGTTCTCCTACACACGTCTGCTGCTGCGCTTGGGAAGAGGCTGCACGCAGGGAGCTAGCAGGGTACAGGAGAAAACTTGCTTCTTGTTGCTCAACATCTGCTCTTTGTGCATCAGGAGGGTTTTTTGGTGGGATTTTTTTCGTAGTCATATCCTCGCATTTATTCACAGTTCATCGTGATGAGAGCAGTCAAAACGCAGGCACTAAACCTACACTGCCAGACTCCTGCACGAGTGTACAAGCAGCAATGGGAGTGACAACCGAAAATCTAAGCGAGTCCCCACCACATCCTTCAACACACAGAAGTTCCTGCAGTTGGCCATGGGTACAACAAACTAAAACCTTTAACCACCGATGTTGTATAAACAGAAACCCAGTCTCATTTTCCTCCTTCACACCCAAATACACTATTACCTCCAAAAACACAGCAGCATTTTTTTAAGGCTGCATTGCTCTCCTTTGGCCATTGTAATAACCCTGCTTATATTCACTACATCACCCTGATGTGGAAACTTACAAGGAGTTTCTAATCTCCTCTTTGCCTCATTAGCAGGTGTTTATTACAGATAAAAAACAGGGCTCTAAGAACTCACAATGTCTCGAAGGACTTGGAAGAAATACATCACACGTGCGTTGCTACTTCCTGTAAGAGGCAGAAATAAACTGCTTGCTGCTCTGCAGAGGAGAACACAGAAAATGCTTTCGCTGAGAAACCAAGCAGACAGCACAGACCCCTGTGGCAGGGCACTGAGAGCTGCTGTTGCCATTTCTGCCTCCTACTCCAGCACTCCTACGTGCTACTCGTTTCACCTAACTTCTTTAATACTTGTTATTTTACATTTGTTACCCACTATAAGAACCACTTTTTGCAGGGCACACGTACCTTCGCTGCAGCCAGTACAAAGAGCTCCAGCGAATCCAGCATTTGAGATTATCCACGTGCGAGTATCACCCTGGCAAAGCGCTCAGGGCGGGCACAGCACAGCACGGCGCAGCGGAACATCATTAAAAAAACCCCTGCCTTGCACACATATACTTTACACATAACTTCAAATAACCAGACAGAGACCTCAAGGGCATGCCACCCTCTGCATTCAGCCCGAGCAAAGCCTATCCTCATTCTCAAGGGTCTTGACACTGAATTTGCACAGAAGGAAGCCTGTAAGATACAACATAGGATTTGTGTACTTAAACAAGAGCAAAACAGAAACTGCAGAGGAAGTTAGTCTGCATTATCAGAGATGTTACGTGTAACAAGGATATCTGACCGCAGAACTGAACTTCATTCCCCGTCATTCAGACCCACTTTTCTCCAAGCCACAAACTTAATTTCCTTGTTAGCAAACCTGCTGATTGTCCCATTCACAGAGCTCACGGAAGAGGGAAGGCTAACACCTGCACCAGTCTCCACCACTAATCGCTGTGGTTTTCCAGCCCTAGACCCTCCTGCTGCTCTGGCAGTGCAGCAGCTGTTGCTTTCCTGTCTCCCCATCCAGCTACACTGCTCTCTGCCTGCTCGAGCAATGAAGCAAAAACAAAACAAAACAACAACAAAAAACCACACACACAAAACACACACAGCTCTCTCTTGGGGCTACACCAAAGCAAAACAACCAAGATTCACCAGCTGAACAGCAAGGTACCAGTGAGGTGCTGTCACTCACTGTGCCCCTGCCAGGTCTGCAGACACATGCTGAGGCTCTGGCGTGAGGTTTAGCAGCTAAAACGGAGACCAGAAACCCCTAAACATGACATGAGATGCACCAAGTAAGAGAATAAGCTGACAGAATTGCACCCTGCTGCAAGAGGAGGCTGGACTTCAGCAATGGTTGAGGGGGCAGTTACACGAGAAACGGCCAAATCTCACAAATACTGGAGGGAAGCCCAGCGACTCTTTGGGAAGCAGTCCTGCAAAGCCAACAGCACCCCGGTAACCCCATCAGCAACGGTATGGAAGACCGAGATTACCTGCGCAGCTGCATCGGAAATACCCAACCATGACACAGATGTAACAAAACTAGGACAATTAGGAAAAACAATTAGGTACTGTTTGCTTATTTGGAAGGGGATTTGAGCGGGGGGAAAAAATGAGAGACAAGAGCGCAAAAGGGATAGGAAAATCAAAAAAAAAAAAGGAAGACATAAGAAGGTATGAAAATTGTGTGTTTGGGGCTGCCTGGGGATAGCTCTCAGGCAGCTCCACACTCAGTCACCACAGCTGGAGCAGGAAAATAACCCAACCCTGCTGCTCCGATAAGAACGCGTCAGCAGGATGGGCGCAGCGAGGATGCCTTCCCCTGTCAGCAAAGCAACACGCAGGCCAGCCAGCTGGAGCATCCCAGCATCACCCTGCTGGTGCCCATTCCCAGACCCACGGCACCAGCACCTGCCCAGCGAGCTCGTAACAGCCACAAGATGTTACTCCCGTGAGCAGAGGTCTCACTACTTGTGAAAAATCACCTAGTATCACCTCAGATCAGGTTACAATTCGGCATCTCTTGCAAAAAGAGCACTGTAACACACCTGCTTCTTACTTCCAGTTTCTGATTTTTGCCAACCAAAAAGAGGTTTTGGTTGCAGAAACTCCAGGGGACCAGCAGCTGCCTTCACCTGTGTATATAACAGTATGCTGCAAAGCTTCCCCACAGTGTGAGTGTTCAAGCAATTCCACTTGCCTGCATACACACTTTTGCTGCCCAAACTAAATCTCCGTCCTCGAGAAATCAAGAAATATGATTACTGATGAAGGAAAAAAAGGTCTTTTTTTTTTAAGTATGGAAATAAACAGCGAGAGTACAGATAAAAAAGCTTCACAGAGCGCTGGGGCATCTTTGAGTTTGCACAGTTTTTCCATCAAAACTTTTACAGACTGAAGGCACGCTTCCAAACTACAAAGCACAACAGCTGATTTTCCAGAGCTGTACAGCCATTCTAGACATACTCTTTTAAAGACTGAACACATGCACAGAGGCATAAGGGATAAAGATATGTGAGAGTCTGCTTTTTGTCTTCTCCACTCCCGGCTCTAACTTTCCGCAGGCCTGCAAGCCCAGGCCCTTATTTCAGTGGGCATCAAATGACCTGGACCGGAGAACTCTCTCCAGCCTTATAAAGCCGCAGAGGAAATGCCAGCTGCTGCGTTGGGAAAGGTTGCTAGCTTTAAAGGGTTACACTTCATCTACAGAGCCAAGGGGCACAGAATGCACAGCTGCTTGCTTGCTGAATCCTGTAAATAGAAAGGTTAATGAGCACTGGCATGCAGAGTAGAATATAAAAGTGATTTACTCTTTTCATTCATTTATTTTTATTACTGTTAAGCAGATACTGAAATACAAGTTGGGGCCTTTGTAGAGGAGCTACCCTGATCTATAAACCCTTGCATCTTCTAGAAGTCGAGTGACTGCTTCAAAAAGGCAGGGTATATCAAGCTACCATGTGATTATATCACCACGATCTCTAACGACAAGGAAGGGGAAAGGTCCAGAAAATAAATCCAACGGGCATTTTTCGCCCTGGCATCCCATTTCTCATTTTGTAGCCTGTGAGCAACAGGCGGCAACTGCTGCTCTCAGTCGCGGAGAGGCTGGCACCCGGCACCACAGTCCCCGCCTCACCCAAAAGCCGACGTTACTATCACCTTCGCCCCAAACGGGAGCACCGGGATCGCCACCGTTAACGACACGGCCAGGCACCACATCCCCCGCCGCCAGAGCCGGCCGGGGCCGGGAAGCGGGAGGCCTGCGAGGCGCCCAGGCCCCGGCAAGGTCACGTCCTTCCCCGCCGCCGCGCGGGCCCGGCCGCCCCGCCGCCGAGAAGCCGGC
>VXAL01005081.1:31664-107465 GCA_013399475.1 Chauna torquata | reverse complement strand
GCCGGGCGAGGACGCGGCGGTTGGTAGCCGCTTCGTCGGCCTGCCGGCCGGCAGGCAGGGCACGACGCCGGTCCGCCCCGCCCTGCCGTGCCTTCGGCTCAGCCTGACCGCCGCAGGCCGCCGTAGTCGGGGCGCTGGGACATGGCGGCGGCGCGCGGGGCTCTGGCGGGTCGGTGGCGCGGGGGGGCTGAGGGAGGAGGGCGGCCATGTCGGGGGGGAAGGGGGTGCCCTCGAAATGGCGGCGTGGGGCGGTGTTTCGGGGCCGTTTCCCACCGCCGATGGACTCGCCTGAGGGGTCTCGTTGTCCGCAGGGATCCTTAGACCGCTGGGGCTCTGGGCCCCCCTGGCTGCCCGCAGCCCCGGCGCGGTGCGAGCTCTCTCCACCCGGTGCTTCAGGCAAGTGCGGGCACCGGCTTCGTTGGGGAAGCCGCTGCTGCCCCTCGGGAACCTGCCTGGTGGGGGCCACCCCACGCTCCTCAGCAGGTAAGGCTCGTGCAGCGTGCGCGGTCTGTAAGTAATTCCCTTACAGGAATAAAGCGTATGAGGAGGTCTATGTAAAACGCGCAGCCGGTCGGTGTGGCGGTTGTCCGGCCGCGCTGGGGCAGTGCCCGCCTTGTTGTCCGCTGGCGGGGTCGGGGCTTGGCAGGCAGCGATTAGGGAAGGAGGATACGGGCCTCGGTGGGCGGCTGCCTCTCCACGCTGCCTCAACCCTGCAAGGGCTCAGCCAGCAAAGCAAAGGAAAGATGGCAAGGCCGTGAGGAAAGTGCTTTCGGTATTAAATCCACGTTTGCCAGGCTTTTTCTCTCCTTGACACCTCGGCAAAGAAGCAGTTTCCTCTTTCTTGGCTGATAAGCTTCTTCTACTGCTTTTTACTCTAAAAAACAGGACTTAATTGTAACTTTAAGTCTCCCACTTGTGTTGAGCATGGTGCTTGAAGGAGAGTGTAAAACGGAATATACTTTGTAGGTGTAGCCTTGAGTTTACAAATAGACTTGTTATAAGCAGCACTGTTTCTTTTGCTGATTGTTAATATTCCAAAAGTAACTTCTGAATGCCAATAAAAGTTGAATGTTTGCTCTAGAGTATTTAACCACATTTTTAGTAGACAGAAAAGCTGTTCTCCAGTAACTTCAAGATTAATTTATTTTAACTGGAGTTCAGCAGTTAGTGTTGTGATACATACGCTCGTTAAATGGCCTGTTGTAATGTGAGATGAATTTTTTGTTGACCTTCAAGTCAAAGCCACTTGCGATTTCTCATTATGTGAAAAATTCAGTGACTACTTTTATGAAAGAGTTGTTTCATTCCTTTTCTATTCCCACCACCACCCCTTTTTTTTTTTTTTTTTTTGTCTCTAGAGTCACATCTCTACTTCCATATATACTTCCTCAGCCAGTGAGGGCTCTCACTTACTGTAGTTTACGGAAGGGAAAGAGGAAAACTGTGAAAGCTGTCATTGACAGGTTTCTCCGACTGCACAATGGTCTTTGGGTTAGGAGAAAGGTAAGATTTTATTTTTTCAAGTAATACAAGCTTCTTGTTTACAGACAGTGGGCTAATTGTTTCTCTTCCGTTAGAGGGCAGTAGCTAGTATGGAAGTCTACATAAAGAGACTCATGAATTCCTGAAAGTGGGGGGATTTGTACTGGTTTGCTCATCAGTATTGCCATATGTGTGTATTGGCTGGCAGCAGCCGACTTAATCTTTTGTGTATTTTCTTCTGACAGGCTGGTTACAAGAAGAAGTTGTGGAAGAAGTCTTCTGCCCAGAAGAAGCGCTTGAGAGAGATGGTGTTGTGCACTAGAACACAATGTAAACTCCTAGATAAAATGACCACTTCTTTCTGGAAAAGAAGAAACTGGTATGTTGATGATCCCTACCAGAAGTATCATGATCGCACAAATCTTCGTGTGTAGAAATGTTTGTTTCTTTTTCACATCTTTCTAGCAAAGAGGTGATGTTATATGTGGTATGGCCCCGGTATCTTGATTTTATATCATAAATCTGTAATACCTGTTACTTTTTTATAAATAAGCATATGCATATCATCTGACCAGAACTGTCGGTACTGAAATAAAGGAATATTCAAGACTACTTTGAGCAGCAGTTTGTATTTTACTTAGCAGGGTTGAGAGCCAGGTTTGTCACCTGTGTGTTCTGAAGTCTGTTGGTTTCCTGTGATTGTGTGCAACATAACGTATGTGGACAAATACAGTCTATCCACTAAGACAGTGGATAACTCAAAATATTTAATCCTTTTGTTTTAAAGAAACATGTTTAACTTTGGGATTTTTTTTTTGTCTCTACTTGTTGGTAGCTCGCTACATGGAGCCGCCTTTGGCCAAGGGGAGAAAGGAGAACAGGATCCCATTTTAGTGTTGCTACCTGTCATGGTACCACATAAACTGTTGCCGTGTCCCCATGTTAGCATAGGAAAGATGGTGCTTCATGGTTACATGCAGTTTTGATAACTGATTAAAAACATATTAGCCAAATTTCGTAGCAGAACTCCATTATGGGACTTGAATTTTGTATCTTGTGTTGGTTTTTGAGTAGCGGAATAGCTTAATTGGGTCCTCATCTCCACAAGCCATCAATTCTGGATATTTTCTTGTTCTTTGCACACTGCACATCTCTGATCATGTGTATATATGAAAGACCACCAAGGATTTATTACAGGGTCCTTTTGCAATAGAAGTTGCAACTACTCTCTGGTTTCACTAAGGGCTAGATTAGAGGCTTTCTCTACAAAACTGGTAACTTCAAGTCTGTGGAAAAGGAGTTGCTTCTAGCCGTAGCTTCAAAATATTCACTGATACCTAACCCATTTTGATTAGGTAGTTCCTGTTTATCAGCTCCAGAGCCCCCTGTATAGCAGGAGATGGTTGGCTATACAAGGCTGTAGCATTTCAATGAATTCACTGGTTACTCAGAGTGTTCAGTAGCTGTATTTTTTTCCAGTTCATCATACAGAAAAGTTCTGAAGGACATGCAGCATTTAGTGAATACATCTATATACAGTCAGCCAGAATTGAGATAAAAATAATACAGCAATCAAAGTAATTATTCTGGCCTGCCAGATACATTGAACAGACTAAAGATGTTTTCTTCATTTTTCTTAAAGAAAAGATTAAGACTTTATTCAAGATGTATATCAAGCAGTATAACAAAACCAGCAAAACATCAGCTTTTGGAATATTGTTGTAATGGCTGTTCTTGTGAGGCATTAAGTGTACCATTTCATCACAGATCTTTCCTACTGATCACAGGGAAGAAACCACATGAAGTGCACAATGATGATCTGTATATAGTTTGTACAAACGCAAATCCCAACATAGTGTTCTCCGCTATTTCAAATGTGGTGCTAGATGCAGGGCGGGTACCCGAAACAAATAGCAAAAAGGAGACTGATTAACGAGCATTCTGTCACAAGTACAAGGGTTTCATCGTTACATGAGAACACATTTCAGAGAGCAGTCAGTAGCAGCAGGTTGTTTACATGAGGCTAAGGAGCATTGTATCTCTTCAAACAGCTTTCTCCCTCATTAGGAATAAATAACTTGATTTTCTTTTCCTTCTGTGCTGGGTTTGCACTTACACAATTTAGATTAGCATGGGATTATTCCTAGGTTACAGTGATACATATGAAGTCTTTCTTGTCTAGTTGATCTGATCCTGATTCAGCAGTTGTCAGCCACTGTAACTGCACGGACACTGGCCACTATGACAAGAATGGAGGCATGGAGGACTGCACTGAGCTGCTGTGAGCTTACTGTCTTCACAGTTGAGGTGAATTTATGGTACATTGATGAAGTAATTTACAGGCCTCTTTACCACAGACCATCTTCAGATGCAGCTTCTTTTACTTCAGCCTCAATTTTACTTAAAATAATGCATATTACACTTGAGCCTTGTGCTGCTCAAAGGCAGTATTTTTCTAGGGCTGACCTATTTGACAGCAGGCTCAGCACGAGGCAGCGGTGTGCCCTGGCAGCCAGGAGGGTAAACCGCATGTTGGGGTGCGTTAAACACGGCATAGCCGGCCGGTCAAAAGAGGTGATTCCCCCCTGCAGTTAGAGCTGGTGCGGCCTCACCGTGAGTATTGCGTGCAGCTCTGGGCTCCACGACACAAACACGCTGTTAAGGGCCTGGAGAGCCTCCGGAGGAGGGCGACACAGCTGGTAAAGGGGCTGGGGGGCACCAGGTTTGTCTGGGCGGGAGGAGAGGGGGCCGAGAGGCGACCTCATTGCTCTCTGCTGCTCCCTGAGGAGGGGGAGCGCAGAGCGAGGCGCTGGTCTCTGCTCCCTGGGAACTGAGGAGAGGAAGCACAGGAACGGCACGAAGCTGGGCCAGGGCAGGTTCAGAGTGGGCTTCAGGAAAAACATCCTCACCGTGAGGGTGGTCAGACTCTGGAACAGGCTTCCTGGAGAGGTGGCTGATGCCCCGCACCTGTCAGTGATCAGGAGGCGTTCGGACAATGCCCCATTACTGTGCTTTAACTTTTGGTTAGCCCTGAAGTGCTGGGGCGGTTGGACTCGGTGACCTTTGTGGGTCCCTTCCAACTGAACTATTCTATTCCTTTTAGGGTTACGTTTTCCAGGCCATCTCTGCTAAGTCAGCAGGTGTCTGCTTGCCCTGCAGGACTGATTGTGGAGGCCAGCTGCCTGAAAGGCCCCCATATCCACGCTTTTCTGAAGCCAGGGAATCCCAGATCTGTGGCTATTTTAAACCATCAGCTGAAAGACTGCTTGCTTTTAGGAGAAGTAATCTGCAAGCTGTTAGCCAGGTTGCACCCTCAGAGCATGAGCTGGGAGGAAGCTAAGAATTGCTTCCATCTACACATGCCCAAGGAGCCACCATCCCTGGATCCTCTACTAGATCGCGTTCTGCAAACACTTTGCCACAAGGGGTCAGCATCAGTGCAGGAAGGCAACTTGCTGAATCAGACTTGTTCCTTTGGCAGAGGCTCGAGAGAAAAATGGGAACAGAAGACTTCATGTCTGGTGTTTATTTTAAATAAATGCAAATAGCCAAAGGGTGAAATGACAGACTTGGGGCAACACCTGTAAACAACCTGTGTGTGGAAGATGAGGAATCAAAAGCAAATGACCATTCTCTTCTGTATACAGAACACTACAGCGCTAAGTATACATGGTGAGGCATTCACATTTCTTGTCTACCTATACACAAATATACAGCTCAGTTGATAAATTAGTACATTTTTGCCAGACGTATGAAAAGGTTTATTTTTCTCATTTATACAATGAATGTTTTGAGAGATATAAGGCAACTCCCTTGTCAACAATTTCACCTCAGCACTTAAGAAAATCTAAACAGTCAAGTTTACAGTAAAACAGCAGATTAGACACAATATTTTTAGTGAGAAACAATGTTAATACAGCATGTCTGAGAATAGAATTTGTCAGATGTTATGTAGCTCTATGTTTTGTGGGTTTTTTTTGGCATAATTGAGTGCAAACTTGTCAGCTTTTTATCTTATGGCAGCCTATTGCATAGCAGGGAAACGTAGCTTGCTTGCAACAGGATTTTATTTCTGCTAACACTGCAGGCGGTTTTTCTCTTTCTTTTTAATGTTTGCCAAAATAAATCAAACAAACGCTAAAGCTGCTTAAAAATAAAACACACAGGCTTAGCTCCTCAAAGCGTTTGCTGAGTATCTTATAAGGACTGACTCTTCTGTAACTGCTATTTAGATTTTTTTTTTCTCCAATTTACTTTCTGAGGACTTTTTCCTTCTAACACATTGCAAAATATGATTGAATTAGCACGTGTAAAGGAAATAAAATTCTCAGGTAATGGGGCCAAATATTGTGGCAGACTCAGGAAATACCTGCTTGCTTTTTCCACTTCCTAGCCAGGTCACATAAACATTTGTGTGTGCGCATGGTTTATTTCTCTCTTCCCCAAGTACATAGGAAGCTCTGGGGGAAACCTCAAGGATGCATCAGACAGGGACAGCTGGGATCTTGAGGCATATCCAGCAGAGAAAAGGTTTTAAAGGCCACTTCAGATTTATCTCTGAGCCTGCTACACTCCAACTGGCTATTGGCATCCTGGACTGCTGCACCTGAACTAGACTAACAGTATTATTAAGCCCTGTACTGATCCATTGGTGAGGGCACGTTCTACGTATGCAGTGCTAAATGTTTTTCTAGTCTATGAGATAGGTCCAAGAGCAAACACAAAGGGCCACGTAAATAACTTATCTGTGAATTTCACATGCTTAACATTTACAAGAGACACCAACTTGAAGCACAAATACACAAACCCTACGACGTCTTCCTCTTCTTTTATATTTCGCATTTATATATGGATACAAATATACCACTCCACGGGGTTCTTGTGGTTCTAACCAAACTCCATGCTACAGGCAAAACTCCAGGCCTCAAAAAGCAGCTCAGACCCAGCGCCCTGCTCTGCTCGTGTAAGTAAAACTCCAGCACCACACCAGGAAAGCAGAACGCTGGGACTGATACTGTTACATGCAGGGGAGAAAGGTTCATTTTCCCCTGGAAGTAAGTCACTAAAGCAATTCTAATGTGTGTTGCTGCAGCTAGCACATGACTTTCTTGCTCACACTTCAAAGCTGTCAGTAGAACGTTTGCCACAAGCCATCGTTTTCCACACAATACTCTCCTGGCTCAGGCTGATCAAAATTAAGACTCCCCCTTCATTATATTGTTGAAACCATTTATTTTCTCTTGCACATCTCTTCCTCGTCTGCTGTAAGTTCTGTCTCTGTGTCTCTTTAGCGCAATGATTTTCTCAGAATACATGTGACCTACTTGCAGAAAGAGAAGGCATTACAGCTCACCTTTCTCTAATGAGTCTTTGGACATTTTGAACAAAGTACTTGGACATTTGTTACATCATTCACAGCCTTGAGGAGGAAGGGAGGGAAGAGAAATCCATAGCTTCTGCAAATCCACTTCCTTAATGATAGCGCCATAAATAAATACACTGTCAATGTGTCATCATGAGCAACTGATTATTTTTGTTTTTGCTGTGCATTCACAGAGCTAGAGCTATGCAGACACATGAGAATTGTAAATGTACAGCCTTACAGGATTAGCACGAGTGGGGGTACCCTCTGCAAACAAAACAAGGACTTTTAATCCGCAGGGGTCTGTCAGACTGTCCTACCCATGTCACTGACAAACGCGAGAAGCATGGAACAGGATATGGAGAGAGAAAGGCCATGTCTACAATGCTGTACATCAAAGCACATCCATCCCACTGCTGTTTCCTAGATTATTAACAAGTAGCTCTTTAAGGCAGAAGAGAGACATTCTGTGGATCTTGGTGCTATTGGCTCATTGCACTCACATTGTTTCAGTGGCAGAGGACGAGGTACTTTTCTTCCTGAAGCGAGGTCTAAGGGTCCTAGGCGGTGCCTGCAGAAAAGCGAGAGAAAACATCATTGGCATAATAGGAAACATTTTTTTCTTTCCTTAAAACTCGTCTATCTTTGTGGCACCTCTGTGGTAATTATTCTGTTTCAGGCATGAAGAAAGAGAGAAGCACATCTTGGCTCTGGAGCTGATTAATGAAGGACCAGCTGAGGACTAACCCCTTTAAGAACACCATTGTAGACCCTTACCCAGGTTACACCAACACCTGCCCCCCTGGCACTTGGTTAAAGGCATGGCTAAAGATTGCAAATAACATAAAGGTCAAAGCAGCCAGGATAAACTGGTGCAATTTACTGCAGACATTGGATCAAGGGGGCAAACTGGTGGTAGGAAGCCCGCTCTGGTCTTTCCCACCCACCTTGCACTGTCTGGCCCAGCCGCAGCCCCTCAGGGAACACGCTGGGTCTCTAATTCTCACCAGGCAGAGCTCTTTCAGAAGATCACCTTCTTGCTTGGGAGACTGTGCAGACACACGCCGTTGAAATTATTCTAGATGAGGATTGCAATTCTGCCTTGCAGCCAGCTGATGCAGAGAGCTTTAAAAACTGAGCGGCAGGCTCAAGAACGGAAATGCATGGAAAAACTCCCAGGCCAGTCTGCCCAAGAGGAGCCAGACCAACTCCATGAAATTGCTTTACTCTGATTAGCCTCATTCCCCAGACTCAACTGACTGAGACAGAAATTAGCTAGAAAAGCAAACAAACAAACAAACAAAAAAACCCCTCATCTGCATTGCGTAATTCTCTCTGAAGAGCTTTGGCTTGGCACTGGGTCTTGTCTGATTCACAACAAGAAATGGTTACCAAATGTTGCAGAGGAGCACAAGGTGTCGATGTGGAGGCCTCTCGTAGTGTCGTGTAACACTGCAAGGCCTGGTAAGCTCTTCTACTTCATTTACATGAATATCCAAAGCTTTGTTTTCATTAATGGCATAAACCTGTTTACCTGTGAGATTATGACTGGGTCTTACCATTTGTAAATGAGGACTTATTTGTATTTTATAGGACTATCCAATCCAAGATCATGCTGTATTTCCACATTCTTGTGATGTAGCAAGGTATAAATATTACTACAGATAAGGAATTGCATTGCAGCGAGGCTTTGTTCAGTTTCCATCTAGCCTGCCCATAAAAAAAGATGCTGGCAGAGAAGGGATTAATCCAAACCCCTTCAGCTTCCAAGCCTGAAATTCTACCCCAAGTCCCCATTGCGAGTCCCCAAAAGCACAACAGACCAGGATGGGATGGCTGTATCCAGAAAGGCATGGCTGGTGGAGAAGAGCTGAGGAAGCAAGCTGCTGGGTATGGCATTCAGGGATCCTGCCTACATCCACCCAGACTCCACAGCGGCTGCCTCACAGTTGCTATCTGTAAACCAGGAGCCCTGCAACACAGCCCAACAACTCGAGCAGTACCTCCCACAGCTTGGGAGAGGGCTGCTCTTGGGAGAGTGGCCAGCCCACTCTCAAAGCAAAGCAGCCATCAACTGCACAGTAAATACTCTAAATCAGGAACGAGCAGCTCTGCCTCCTCTTGGAGGCAACTTGACGGCTCTGAGAGTAGCTACAGAGGCTGCACCTTTTCATGGTAAGAGCAGAGCAGCTTTTGGTGAGAGCTGCCAGAGCTCCAAGATAGCGACACCAAGTTCGGTGGGAGTATTGATCTGCTCAAGGGTAGGAAGGATCTACAGAGGGATCTAGAGAGGCTGGACAGATGGGCCCAGGCCAACTGTATGAGGTTCAACAAGGCTAAGTGCCGGGTCCTGCACTTGGGTACAACAACCCCGTGCAATGCTATAGGCTGGGGGAAGAGTGGCTGGAAAGCTGCCTGGCAGAAAGGGACCTGGGGGTACTGGTCAATGAGCCAGCGGTGTGCTCAGGTGGCCAAGAAGGCAAACAGCATCCCGGCTTGTATCAGAAGGGCAACGAAGCTGAAGGGCCTGGAGAACCAGTCTTATGAGGAATGGCTGAGGGAACTGGCGTAGTTTAGCCTGGAGAAAAGGTGGCTGAGGGGGAGACCTCATCACTCTCTACAGCTACCTCAAAGCAGGCTGTAGTGAGGTGGGGGTCGGTCTCTTCCCAAGCAACAAGTAATAAAACAAGAGGAAATGGCCTCAAGTTGCACCAGGGGAGGTTTAGGTTGGATATTAGGAAAAAATTCTTAACTGAAAGGGTTGTAAAGCACTGCAACAGGCTGCCCAGGGAAGTAGTTGAGTCACCATCCCTGGAGGTATTCAGAAGACGTAGATGTGGTGCTTGGGGACGTGGCTTAGTGGTAGACTTGGCAGTGCTAGGTTAACGGTTGGACTTGATCTTAGAGGTCTTTTCCAACCTAAATGATTCTATGATTCTACAACAGCCCACTAGAAGGACGTGTAACTGCTAGCCAAACCACACCATGGGCAGGGGGGAACAAACCCAGCTTCCCCATAGTGGAGATCTCCTGGCTCGAATCTGAGAGCTACGTTTGGGCTGCTGGCCGTGGCTCCATTCGCCCTGCCCAGATCTGGAAGGATTCCTTGCCTACAGCATCTCCCATGGAGGTTCTATTTCCTTCACAACAAAATGTTGCTAAAATTGCTGTTGGCAAACTACAGCGCGAGATCTGTGTCTCTTTTTTTTTCCATGTAGTAACTTAAACCATACTTGTTAATACAGTGCCTGATCCAAAACCTACCGAAATCATAAAGTCACTGGCAGAACCGCCACTGGTTTTGGTGGGGTTTGGCCAGGCATGTGCTCAAGCAAGAGGGATTGGGCTCTGAACTGTGAGCTCCCTGGCTGTGGGTGTTGGCTGTTCTCACCACAAATACCCTGTCTCAGGGATGAAAATATATGTTCTTCTACAGACATGAAAAATTAACTAGTGGTTGATATCCAAATCCTCTCACCGAAATACCTCCACATTAGCATGTGGTTTAGAGCTAGATCCAAGTTTTGCAATTCAAAATCCAACTCTGAAGCCCTGTGTAACTATTATTTCCACAGGCATGGATTCAAACTTCTATCAGGGAATTCACACACGTAGGAAATCGAGTGTTCCCATAGTAAGACCCACACCTGAAAGACCAGAAATGTATTGCTTTTGGACTCGGTGTTTTTAGACCAAAGAGAGATGTTCATTCAAATATTCAAAGAACTTCACAGAAGGAGGAACCTCGACAGTATGGAAGTACCTCAAGGAGCTGATCCTTCTTTTTGGGCCTTTTGTTCATGGATGCACAATCCAACAAATCATTCTCTTCATCATCTGAGAACACAGAGCCTTTCGTTTCACAGTTTGCCTCACGGGGCTTTTCATATCTATCGTTCACACCTATTTAACATGGCCATTTATGGTCTAAATGTGAAGACAAAGGATGAGGAAGATCAGTGAAGGTTTGATTCACACTCCACCAAACCCCACCTCACTGCAAAGCCATGCATCTCCCAGGCATTAATAGACAGAAGGTTCACACTTCACACTCCAGTAATAGCAGTTGTGGGGTTAGAAATCAAAAGGACCTTGTCTACAAAGCCATTATAAGCTCTACTTGGATTATTTTATGGAGAACTTAGACTAGATTCTATGATTCTAAATTCACAGCCTCTGATGTTCTGGAGGTTGACTGTAGAAAGAGATTTTTTTTGTTTGGCTCAGGGATAAATGAAATAGCTGATTTCTTGAATTGCTGATTCCACCCATAGTTCCTACATCTACTGCTTCTAGAAGGAGTGTCCTCTGGAAGACATCAAATGAGCGCTGAAGACCTGTGGACAGTATGGAGATAGCTTCCTGGGATGCAGAAAAATGAAGCACAGCAGCAATAATTGACTTGAAGCTGAGAGAGCTCAAGCCAAGAGCGAGCCCAGTCTAAGATCCACTGAAGTTAACCAAAAACTTCAACAGGCATTGAAGGGACTCTCAGTAGTGGGTGTGGTGTTGCAAGACCAGAGTGGGGAAAAGTCCTCTTCTGTCACTCTAGAGCAAATCTTACAGACTTACAGTGTTTCCAGCACTGACGGATCTGAAGGCAGAATACGGGTCCATGACTGTAGACCTCTAACGCCTGCTTGGTGGTTCATATCCTTGTGATTTACAACATGATCTTTGTGGGACTGGTCATGTTGCACAACACAATCCATTTGCTGCCTCAAATCCAGACAGTGAAATAAGATGATATTTTCAGTGGCCAGTCCAAAGCAAGAGCTATAGAAGGGACACCCAGTGTGACTAAGCTTCCTGCATGTCTGCAGACAGCTTCTTACCAGCAGGGCTGGAGCTTTCTTAGTTTAACTGACAGTTATGCTTTTTTTCATTCTAAAACATGTCAGGAGTGGAAGTGTTTGGTGCTTAAGATGACATAAATCACAATTACTGGGTCTCTACTTAGACTGTTCTATAAACATACACAGAAATAATGCTGCACTGACCGTAAGACCCTGCTGGACCAAAGACTCCACCAAAAGGGTTCTTAAAAGTCTGATCATTACTAATCTATTTAGATCCTTAAAGCACAACAGAACTGAATTCTCAAACAGCTCTTTCAGTTGGGTAATGGAGAGACAAAGGGAAGTGATTTGGCTGCAACACCACCACAGTCACAAGCAGGTCACTGGGGCTCCCTCCAGTGCCAAATTCAAGCCAGCAGCTGAATGCTCTCAGTGCCTGCAAGATGAGATCTCATCTCAGGATGCAGCTGCCGCAGGAGAGAGCAGTGCACACCATCCTCTGGCTGCTGACCCTGTGTCTCTACCCTTTTATCACCACTTGCATGCGTAGGCTGGAATACACCACTGCAGGTTTTCAGGAAGAGCTGGAAGTTGATTTTTTCCCAGCGGTACTGAAAATGCTGACAGTCACATTGCAGAGGGGCCCGGGATAATGCTGAATTTTTGTGTGTTTGGTTTTGTTTTGTTTTTTTTCCTGTATATGATTGTGGTGTTAAGACTATACTGTAAGGACAATATTAAATGTTCTTTAAAGCACTTGGCAGATCAATCCAAGGACATTATATTTTATTTACAATTTTATCCTTTCACTTGGGAAGTGAGATATCCAGGAGAAGCCTAGCTTAGGTCATCTTGGGTGCAGGAGATGGTCCTTGGTGCCTCTCCAAGTCAAGGAAAAATGGAGTCAGGCTTGTTTTAAAAGCTATTTGTTCAGAGCTTGAGCACAGCCTGAACCAAGCATGCCCAAATCTGCAGCCTGTAGGCTGAACACTGCCCTGACACCAATTCATATGGCTGCTCCCAGCTGCCCTGTCCCCCAGATGTCCCTCAGATGTGGCCTGCAGGCTGGACTTCAGGCAGGATGTCTCCAGAGAGTAAAAATGGGTCAGGACTTCTTTAACTGCCTCCCGGAGGTTTGCAGAGAGGCCCAACACCCACCCAGCCCTGTGCTGCTGCAAGGAGAAAAGGGCTTTCCCTGCGGAAAAGAAGACTTTGAAGGGGACAGGCCAGAGGGGTGTCAGAGAACCAGAAGTAGAGCATTCACTGTGGAGACACCAGCTGCTGCTGCTGAGAGTGTACAGGATCAGGCAAATGTGCTGTTGCCTTTCTCCTGCTGCCAGCCACTCCACAGCAAAAGAAGACAGAAGGAAGTGTCAGCCCTGATAACGCTCCCAGGAGTCTCATGCTTTTCCAGCCTTTGTTGCTTTCTCCATTATTATTCTTTCTTGAATTGGGTGCTGGGTGAAAAAGGTGTCCAGGCAGCGCTGCCCATCTTCTGCCTCCATGACCAGCAGAGCAGATGCATGACGCTCCTGCAGGCTCCTCCACTCTCCCCAACAGCCTGAGCATTGTGTCCCTGTCCTGGAGCTGCTTCTTTGAAGGTCAAGGGGAGAACTCAGACTCCAAGCTGGCACACCCTGCTTTGACCTCTGCAGCAGAGAGGTTTGCAAAGGCCACTGGAAGTTGGGCAGAGGCTCTCTTCTCCCCTACTCCATCTCATTGTGAATGAGGCACCAAAAACTAGCCAAAGAGGAACCAGTTTTGCTTTAGCCTCACTGACCTGGAAAAGGAAAGAAGTGGGTCCATCCCAGGCCTTTCTGCTACATTTCTGAGCACTGATGAGAGCAGATCTTGAGTACAGACATACCGTAAGACATGGAGCGAGAAGAGAGGATCCCCTGCCCATCCTGACTCAGGACAGCTGTACTGTGGGCAATCCCAACCTCATATTGATCTGGGTGCCAAACTTTGTCCTGTGGTTGTAGAAGCATTGCACTGTCATGGGATTGGAGGCAACTCATCTCAGAAGGGCTGCTGCTGAGTGGGAGCCAACTCTGAAGTTGGTTTTCTGCAAATAGGGCAATTACAGGATAAAAAACTAACCTTGCTACACCAAGAGAGTGAGTCCTCTGCAGGAGGAGAAAATGGGAATAAAGCAGGGAATTGACCAGAATGACAAGCAGATGTGAGGAATTAATGGCAAAGGAGATGGAGGCTTACAGTGAACTGATGGGTTCTGGGCCACCAAGGTTTGTTTCTAGAGAAGGGGCAAACCAAAGAGCAAAATACTGTCAGAGCTGGCACAAGCTTCTCGAGGACAACACTTGGCCTTGAGTCACCTCCTGTGTGTTTTTAAGAGCCGTCTCTAGGATCTGAGGATCTGGGGCCTCGGGCCACTATCAGATGTCCCCAGAGTGGCAGAGCCAGCAGCGTGTGCTGCGCCAGGGAAGCAGCTGACAGCCCCTGGGACTGGTTCACAGCCAGGAGGGGGCTGTGTAAATCTAGGGGCCTCCCCTGGCTCTCTCGCCTTCAGGAGGCTCTCCCTCCCCATCTCAGAGCAGGGTGCCTTTTGGGTGTCTTCACCTGGTACAGTTATGCCTCCACACCTTTGCATGGCGGAGCAGTGTCATTGCAGAAATGGGAAAACCGCTGCTGTCCCGGACTAAAGCTGCTGCCGCCTCTTGCAAAAATGTCTTTTCAGCATCCAGACCAGATTATACTCCTCTCCCTCTAAGGCAAGACAAAACCTGACTGTAAACAGTCTAAAGACCCCTTTATTCCTATCCCAATTCCTTCACAAGGAACCAACATAACCAGCATATTGCATGGGAAGCCCTGACGCCAGGCATATTGAGTTAGAGTAGATACTTGAGCATTTTGCAGAGGTGGGATCCAAGCTATTAAATGCACCACAGGGAACAACCCAGCATGGACAAGGAAATGTAGGGCCAGACCTTCGTCATCTTTACCCTCTATGATTCTACACGAGCTAAAAAAAGGGTGGCAAAACCCCTTCTACTGCAACAAATATGATTCTGTAGCAGGCTGTTTTCTCAGCGCTTGCTTTGTTATTGACTAGGCTCTGATCCATGCTGCTGAGTGAATACGGATTGACTCCTATGGCTTCACACACGTACAACAGAGGTCAGGACTTTGCCCACTAACTACAGACGAGCAAAGGGCTTTGATCTAGATCCTCTGAAATATTTGGACACTTAAATACAGTTACAGTGGGAATCAAGCTCCCCAATACCTTTGAGAGAAGCTGGACCCCCCTTTTTTTCCTAGGCAATACTTCTTGCTCCCGTCACTATAATTCCTTGGGGGCAATGGGACAAACCGCAGTCACAGACTACACAAGCCAGGAACAAGGTGTTGTATTACTGTAATGGAAGAAAAAGTCACTCCAAAGCTAAGCCTTTCTGGGGGATCCTTCATATAAGGAGGTTTGCACAGCACTTAATAAGAGCAAGAGAGCAGATATTTATTATACAATGGTGATCAGCTTCTTTTCCCTGCAACAAAGACAAATTCACCATCATTTCCAAAAGACGTTGACCCAAGTCATGTACTTCCCCAACAGTTTTCACTGCCAAACCAGGAAGTTAGTAGCAGCCAACTCTACCAGCACACACTGCCCAGAAACCACAAAACAGAGGCAGACAGGGGCTCATCTGTCCAAAGCTGAAATCAAGTGCAACCAAAGCAAACAAGTCTAATCACATCATCAACAAAGTCAGCGGTTAATGAAAACACATCCCACAAATGATTAAGTTGTTAAGTGCTAGTCTATTCCAAACACCTCAGAAGAAAACTCATGCAATCTGTAACACTTACATCAGTGTCCCATAATATTTACATAGAGAAAAGGAAAGAATAAACTGTTAGGGGAAAACATTCGGGTATAGAAGGGGAAAGAATATTGTTTCAGAGCACAGAAATCTTCATCTACACTTTCATAACATCTGTGGTTGAATTGGAGTTTATTAAACAACCATGAATGTTTGAATTTTGTTGCTAAAATACAAATGTACTTAAGGAACCTACTGATTTTCTATGAAAATTTTTCCTTCCCTGAAATTACTAAAATAAATATTAAAATATTTTTATATACCAGAGAAACTCCCAAATTGCCATTCAGAGGTACCGGTGCAAAGTGATGCAAATCATGCCTGTAAAAATTTGATTCAGCATTTAAAAGGGAAATTTTAAGGAATAAAATGCCTAGAGCAACAGTAGTTGTTTGTTCTTTAAGAAGAATGAAGATGAATTTCTTTCAATGAAAGAAAGGTTAAAAAACTTTGTAAATCCTCAGCACAAGAGCTGGAAGCAAAACTGGCTACGAAGAAAAATGAACCTCCCTAGACCATTTACTTATTTTAGTTCAGGGACATACGAACAGCCCCCTTGGTGAAAAGTCAACTAGTTTTTAAGAAGACCTTTCACTGTAATAATCTCATGTGCAACTTGCAGCATATCACGAAGAAGGGATTGGATGCATCTAATATAGCAGTAAGGTGGTTTGTTTAAAACACAATTAAGTGAACGTCCTATTAAGGTCCTCGCTGAGCTGTAGAGCTGACTGTGTGTGCTCTGTCACCTTGTCTTCAGGGTGACAGCCACACGCAGGAAAAGATCCAACATTATTTTATTGGAAAAGCTCCAGGAGCTGGCTTTATGCTGCAACACCTTGTGCATGGCTGACCGGACATCTTGGCTAGGCTGACCATCAGTCACTGCTGAACTGTAGTTTCAAAGGTGTGCGTTACTGTATTGGTCGCTGACATGGAGCACGAACAACCCTATGGTGCACGTTCACAAAACATTCCCATTCGTCTCTAAAGTCCTTGCATATTTCTTACATTGCCTGAGGCACCTGATCAGCAGTTCGGTATTAAATTTCTCCTTCAGATACATGCAGCCGTAACAGTTTTCCTGATATACAATGGATTTTAAATATCCCCTAGATATATTTATTCTCTGCAAAGACTAAAATTGTTCCTCCCTCTCAGCCATGCCACAAAAGGTCTTTGCAACAGCACCTGAGAGATATTAGTTGAGATAATACCACTGAACGTAAAATTTGTTATTTCTTAAATGCACATCCCAAGCAAGCTTGTTTAACATTGACCAGCGCTTAAGCATTTACCAGGCACTGCCAAAAGACAAGCAGATATCCCTGGAGATTTTCATTTTGTCCTTCCCGAAGGGGAAAAAGAGCGCTTATGTAACTGCATCGCTGTTCCTTAGTGCTGCGGGCTCGCTTTGCGCAGGCCTTGAACACAGAAGAAATTGGTCAGAAACGTGGGTAAAGACCTGGGAGGAGTTTTGCCAGCAAGGGCCTGCCACTGAGCAAGAGCAAGAGGAGCTGATACAGAAGCCGTCAAGAAGACACGATGGAGGATACACAGCGGAACACGCTTCTGTTTAGTGATGCTACCAGAGCAAAGGAAGATGAACGTCCTGAGCTGTGTTGCCGCCTTGCCATGTACAGACCGTGAGGCCAGCTGGGCAGGGAAAAGCTCTCTGGTGAAGCACCAGCTTCAGCGGCAGAGGAGCCCACCGCGGCAGTGACAGATCTGCGCCTGTACCTCATGCCGCACTCAGCCTGGTCTCCACTCTCTGCACAAATGCCTGCTCCATGGCACCTGGAAGCCGCATCTTCATGAAACCACCATGTTTTGGCCCAAACTATTTTTAACTTGTCCAGTGCCTCTCTCAGGATATTACCTAGGGACAGACTTTTGCTCCCACCAGACCGTGCTCTCCTAAGAGCAGTGAGGTTTTCCAGGAGTCAGCCAGCAAGAGAAACAATTCAGTTTCACCTGCAAGAGCATTAAAGCAACTGCATCATGGCTCTAAGACAGCCTTTAATACCCTGCTTGAGGTAAGCCTTGAATATCTGCCCGTTTAGATTATAAACTCTTTGGGAATGAGTACTTTTAATGTTTGTGTCCTGAAACTGTCTACACAAAAGTTTGTACCAAAGAAAGAACACTGCAAATAGTTTAGAACAATTTAGTCCTAGCTAAGTAAACTTTGCTTCTTTCTCTCCCCTGCTTCTTTTTGGCTTTGAGAAAAAACGTTCACATTACGTAGTCAGGGATCTGTCCTCTCAGCTACCAAAGCTGCACTTACAAGGAGCATTTTAAACGGCACGCCATTGTCTGAGAGTGCATTAATGCATCTATTGCCTTGGAGACAGAGAAAGGGCAGCCTGTGGAGGCAGAATGAACCCTCTGTGAGATAGAGCCTCAGCATATTCCTATTGACATGGTCCAAGAGACTGTCAAGGAAAAGAAATAGTAAGACAAGCCAATCTGAAAGACAGTGCACACAATTTAAACCAGACCAACATGACTTTGGGCCCAATTTGTAAACACACTGGATCGATTACTATTGTAGCATCATTGAATGACTTCCATAAGATTAATTCATGCCTATTAAGCACTTAAGGATTCAATGATTCCTTTATAAATAACACTTCAGAGTCGAATCCATAAAATCGGTTTAGGCTAAAATTAGAAAGGTACTAATAAAACGCACTGTGAATACAAGTGTTTCATGATTGCCTAAACAGATACCTGTTTAAACAGGCTTCATTCACCTGCACAGTGGCACACTCAGCCCAAATGTGCTAGTGCAAAGAGCTGGGAAAGGACAATAGGGCGGGTGACAAGCCAGGTGTGAGGCTTGGTTTGCCACCTACACAGTGTGCAAGGAGACAGAGAGTCAGGCTGGGACCTCCTGTCTCCAAGCATTAATGCTGCACAGCACTGTGTGGCACACCCGCCTGCTCTGGCAGTGACACGAGCCAGCTGCATGCTCACAGCGGTGGCTGCAGCACGGTGGCAGCACTGCGATCCTTCAGTCCCTCTGCTGCCGAGTCCCCAGGCTGATTGCAGTGTGCAAAATAAACAAAAAGCACATGAGATGAGGTGTACAGGAATTACGAAAGTCTGCTTCCATCAACATGAGACGCTGCCCGTCTGGATGTCTTCTTCCTCCCTAGACAAGGTGCTTGGCAGCCCCATCCTCTGGCATGCCCGAATCAGAGGTCTCCCTCTCCTTTCATCTGCCGCTGGGACAAAACGCAGAAGTGATATGGCTCAGTTCTTCACAACCAAGCTGACTGGAGCAGCACTGAAAAGACCACCAGCAGCCGAACCGTTCACTACACTCCTAAGTTTGTAAATGCAAGCTGTGCTGGGGACAGCAGGATGTTTTCAAAAATATTCTAGCACAAACTGAAGCAGGGAGAGTCTGTTCAACCGTATTTCATCGTACCAGAGTCTGCTACTAGACCTTGCTATTTATCCTGCCTGTCCCAAACACAAATGTCCTGTCCACCAACGCTGAAACATGTGCTAATGCCTCGGGAACAGAGCATGACAGGGCTGAGACTGAGGGAAGTTTGCTGCTGCTGAGTTCCCAGTGGTTTTACACTAGTGCTACTGCTAGAGGATATGGGGTGGAGGAGTGACACCAGTGCAGCAAGGACAGTGGCACATCCTCTAGAAGAGAAAGGACTGAGGTTTTTCTCCAGAGGAACACTCCCCAGCCTTGGGTTCCACAGGTCAGTAAGGTGAGCAGCACTGCAGTGCTTGCCAACAGCACACACACAGCTTACAAACTCGTTTGTAGCCTGGCCTTCCCCCTGATTGTTTCCCTGGTGTTAGGAAACCCCGTGAGTAAGAGCCGCAGGAGCAAGCCAGGCTGGGGAACACAGCCATGCCCAAAAGGGATGCGTGGTATCGGGGCACAGGAAATCCAGCACTCACCTCTGAGGAGTCGGCATACCGAGCAACACGTGCACACTGAAAGAGGAGCTGAGCGTTAAGAACTCATCAGGGTAAGCTACTATTTCTCAGAAAACACTTAGCATCGCTTCCTCTGCTGAACAGTCCCGAGGCGGTCCTCACGGCTCCCGTCTGCACAGAGAGACCATCGTCTCTATTCACCAGCACAAAGCACAGACCCAGGAACGTGGCTCACCCAGGGCTGTGTGCCTAACGGGTGCTAAGGCTGGGATTACGTACAGCTCCCTGGCTCTATTCTCAGATCCCTAACAGAAATAACTCCTGCCTAGAGGGGACTGGGAGTGTAGATAAGCAACGTGTAACACAGTGCAAAAGGTTGCATGATCATAAACACAGGTTGCAGTACTGGTGCTTGTATTGCTACATGCCTGGATTTTTTTTCAGTAGATTGAGACAGGATGTTTACAAGCACCGGTGCAGCCATTCATGCAGCTTCTGAAGGAACATAATCATAAATCCCTGATCTTCTTAAATCAGGAACATACTGAGGAGTTTTGCACCAGAATTACCGTAAGAATGCAAGTACCCAAGGGAATCATTGCATCCTTCAGTGCAAATGCAGGTGATTCACAGGTGTTCATAAAATTGTGACCTTTGCAGCTTCACCTTGTGGATAGTTTGTGCTTCAGGAAACAGCCTAGAAACCACGTCCGGTTTGAGCCTTCCAATTTAATCCTCACAGTGGCATCAGTGACTCCAGATAAAAGCAGCTTTTGGAGAAAAAAGGTCTGAGCTGTGTGCGATTTCTTTGGTCCCAATTATCCTGCTCTACAGACACTGACAGTTCTTCAGTAGTTTCACAGTCATTTTGAACCAGCATAAACCAGCACTGTTGCTGAAAGCAGAAGCCCCACTGCAGCTTCCACCCACCTTGACCCTATACTGATGTCTGCTGCCGTTTACAGGTTTGAGGACCTGACACAGGTCAAGAGCAGCCTGGAAGCAAGAAACAGCATTTAACTTGAACCAGCTCTCTGACTGGGGTCAGTGTACGTAAACAAGATTTATACATGTCCAAAGGAAAGGATGGTATGGGGCAGAAGCAAGCAGCTGTGTCATACCACTTCAACAGGAGTGCTGGCTCATATTGGCTCGATGCTGCCATGAAATCTATGGCCTTTGTACAAAACACAGGAGTCTGGAGCAGCCCAAGGGACCTGCTGTGGGTTTAGCCTGATTTTACATAGATGGCAATTGATCTCAATTTTATGAAGATTTATTCTCTGAGAGCTCATACAACATATGCATAGGGGCTGTTCTCACCTTTCTAGAGTTTTTCTGGTTAGTGGAGACAGAGCTACCGAGGCATACCCTGAGTACTGATATTCCCACACCTTTGCTCTGTCCTGCAAAGCCTTCAGAGCTTAAGTTGGAAAAACAAAGTACAGTAAGAGCCCTGACTCTCTCCTGCACAGAGGAGTGTCAGAGAGCACACTGCATATTTCTGCTTTGAGATCACCCCAGCTAGGAATGATCCCCGCCTGAGTCAAGCTTAAGCAGAAAGGCCACTCGGTCTGGGCAATACGGTGCCTTCGTAGGATGTGAAACTCTGGCCCAGACAGCGTCAGCTCTGGACACTGATGTCCTGTTGAGCAATGCCAATCTGCTTGCTGAAGTATGTCCCACTGACTCACCCAAAATAAAGGCTGGCCTCCAGTGCCCAGCCCACACTAGAGGTTTCAGCTGACATAAGCAACCATAGCACGTGTTGGCATCAACTATGGGACTGAGCTTTGTGGCCAATATCCCACTCCTCAGGTCATATGTGCCACTCACCAGCCATCGGAAGGGAACAAGTTTTATCTGCACTGTCCGGGATGCTTCTAAGGCAGTAACATAAGGTTAAGAAGTGCAAAAGCCCCTCACTGTTAATACAGACACATCTGTATGTGGATTGTTGCTCGGCATTTGCCAGAAAAACAGGATTGCCTTGAAAAATATTTGGAAATACTGTTCTGGAGCTTCCAGTTCTCTATAATGATGAGTAGCCACATGGCATTTAGAGTTCCCAAATGAAAGGGGCAGTTCTGCCTGCGGGAGAGACACAGGTTGCATCAAAGCTAAAATATCACAGGCTATCTATCATCAGGCTGACAGGATGCTAAATCAAGAAACGCTGTACTAAGAGCAAAGTGAGATTGGATAAAGAGGACAGGTGGCTGGCCTGTTACACACAGGAAGGGCAACCACCGTGTTCCCTCGCCACATGTTGAAGGAAGGTGTGAGGAGCAGCAGCGATTCCTCACGTAATGCACTGTGTGTGGGCACACGTCATGGCGAAGCAGCCGTTGCTCCTTGTGTCGTCTGCGTGTGGCTTTTGGCTGCATGTGGAGGAGCAGGGTCTTTCTGTGGGATGGGTATGAATATACCGGGTGCCTGCTCTATGGCTCAGCTGTCCGCACAAAAGGCAGCAGAGACAGCAGGTTAAGCTCGCCAAGCGTCTCAGCTATTGCTCAAGCAATAGCACAGCTGTCTTGAGTGCCTGGCCAAGGGGTGGTTGCAACTATGGGAAAAGCAGCAAAAGGTAGAGGAAAGGAAGGGCTAATTCCTCTTGTCTCAAAGGCAACTCTGGCATATTCTACATCTTGGCCTCTTAAGACACTCCTCAGCAGGCAAAAATAAACCTTTGCTGTGTCTGCACGTGGTCATTGCTAACTAAATGCCAAGCTCTTCACACAGTGCTTTCTGTCAAAAGGGAATTCAGAGAGTCACAAATCAATCTAACCAGCACCAGTCACATAATAAAAAATAACAACAATGGAAATGAAACAAGCTGAGTGGTTATTTAACGTAGTCAGAGTACAGCATAATCCTTTGGCCAGAGCCAAAGCCCACTGGTGTCAGGAGAGTTTTCTCAGTGGGCTTGGAAGCATGCCCGAGAGATGTGAAACCAGAACCCAAACCACTCCTAGTGCTCTCTGGGGGAGTGGGGGTTTTCAGGCCAACAAACCTGAGTTTCAGCTGTCTCATTTGTGCAGGGAAAGCAGCAGACCTCTCTCTATCCCTGTCTTTCCAATTCACTTTCTTTTAAATATCGCATCTGCTCTTAAGCACAGTCATGCAACAGGACTGGAACTGAGTAACACCAAGTTCCACCTCAGATCTGGCTGTTCGTTCAGTGCTCAGGGAACAGGATTCATCTAGACTGTAATCTTGACCTAAAGAGCTATCTCTTGTCTTTGCCACATTGTTGTAAGTGAGGCTGTCCTTCCACGTATTCATTCAGTAGTAAAGCTGGCTTGAGGAGTTTCTAGTTCCTCAGCACTTGGTTTTATACTATAACACTCCAAAGGTGTCTTAACACAGTTATTTTGGAGGTCCCCTGTAAGGTTTATCAGCAAATTGGTCCGAGTTAAAAGTAATTCCACAATAACAGTAAAAAAAAGTATTTTTCATCTGAATCAAACACTGAATTAATTTACTGCAGGTCCCGCAAGTCCCCTTAAGCTGGCTTAACCAACAAGAAACAATATAGACATGTAAACAGAAAAGTGAACACTCAAGAAATCAAGAACAGCAATGCTAGATCACATCAAAGTTCTGGTCAGATTTGTTGCTGACAGTAGCTGGCAGGAGTGAAGGGCAGTGTATAATAAGAGGGCAAGCAATAGCAGTAATTCCCCAGGACACTCTCCCAGCATCCATTGATTCACAGGTCAGGGACTGCCACAACCTGAGACCAAGAGCAGCAGGGCAGCTGCCCGCACACCAGCAGGTTTTATTGTGAAAACTAGAGAGATGACTGACAGCATGAGAAAATAACTCCTGATTTTCCCAGGGTGGGTTGGCTGCATTAGGAGCACAGCTACACCATTTTCAGGATTTCCTCCCAAGTCTGTAGCTCTTTACTACTGGACAGCTTGAGTGACCTCAGCTAGCCTGCTCCATGGCCTGAGGGCAGCACTTCATATCTCGTTATCATAAGGCTGCTATTCTGTCCTTGACACCGCTGTCTCTCATTCTGAGAAAATCAAGAGCCTGTGCCAGATGGAAAACAAATTCTTCAGCCTTTGTGCATCCCTGAGAGCCACATGAGAGAAACATTGGGAGCTTTCGGAAACACTATAAAAGCACTTCCGTAGGTAATCTGTGTATGTGCTTTGTCAAAGACTGCAATCCTGTAGAACTGAGCGATGCTCATACACACTCCCAGGCATGGGCATGCCAGTCTCAAAGTAAAAAGGGTTACAGTGGCTGCAGCAGTGCCTGGCTTTCCCACCTGCAAGGTTGGCAATGGCCTAGCAGTGCCTCCTTCCTCAACCAAACCCCATGTACATCGGCACATCTCAACACATCCAGCCAAAATAACACTTCAAGCTCCTGTCCTGGCTGCAGCTACTGATTGTTTGTAAATTCAGGCAGTGACTTTGAGAGCTGCACTTGCAGAGGATTTGAATAGATTGGCATGAATGGAGGATGCAGGGAAATGGGTGAGTGGAAGCACTAGAATGAACAAATGGCAGAAGAAGCACCCAAGAGAACAGCACCCAAATCATCAAGTCATCAAGATCCCAGCACACCCAAATGCAGCTTCTCAGATGCCTGGACTGGAAAATAAAGGACAGAATAAAGGAAGGGAAAACATAAAAAGGGACATTTTGGTTGTTTAGAAACTTCTCAGAGGTAGTGGCAAGACACAGCACTGTTACTACCAACTGAGAAACCTCCTTGAAAAATTGGGATCAATCCACAGACAGGATTTTTTCACTGATCAGGCGTTTTACATGTTATATTCACTGAAGTAAGGTGTACAGGAAAGCCACATAAGAAATATTCTAAGGCATTGACCTTGAAATACATGAAAATCTTCTGTCACATATGGCTTTCAGGACCTGGCAATTTGTTCTGTTTTACAGACACACTGAGGAGCAAAGATATGCTCCAGGTCATACCAGTATTTTGCAATAAAGCAGGGTCAGAATTCAGGTGTCCTAATTCACGGACTCCTCCTCCTGCCTCTCTTGCCTATGCAGGACCTGTTCCTTCAAGCCTTCCCTGAAAGCCTCCATAAAGCAGGATTTCTACTGCAGACAGCATGTGCCGTCCCAGCCAGGCTCTCTATTAACGTAAGCTGTTTTATGTATCCCAGCTACTGCTGTCAGGCTTCCTAATGGCTGGTGGCTTCCAAGACCTTTTCAAGAAAGCAGCAACCTTCAGCTGAGTCACCCTCACGTCAAACAGGCAGGGGTATTTTTGCTGACTCCCTCTGATATCAGAACAACTCAGTCCCATTACCTCTAAACCTGGCATATAAGGAGAAGTGTAATGTTTCTGTGAGACAGTGGGGACTGCTGACATGGACATCTGCATTATCTGAGGGCTTTGGGACAGGAAAAAGAGCTGTATGTCAGCTGTTCTGTAGTGACTGCCCATGCACATGCTCATATATGACATATTACATGTATATACAACATACTAATAGGCAGTAGCAAATTCTGTCTCCCCCTTGCTTGTGTGCAAAACTCCAACTCCGTATTTGTTATACAGAAAGTGAAGCAATGAGACCATGTCTGGGCTTGGTGTGCCTGGAATAGCGTTGACTCACCCAGAACACGGCCCTCTGCACCTGATACAGTCTGACTGATAGATCACACTCTTTCATATACATACACACAACAGTTCTGAGTGATCAATTCACCCCTCTAGTCATTCTGGCTACATATATAATTGTGCCAATACTAAACAGCACAAGGACAGGATTGATCAGGACCACTTCTTTCACTTAATCTGATTAAAAGTGACAGCAAAACTCTGGCCATAGTCTTGTCTTCCACCCAGCAGGATGCAGCTACCTGTGACTGAAATCACCCTCTGGAGATGCCTGTCTGTACTGGCTGTGGGTGGAGAAGGGGCCTGCAACAAGCAGGCTGCCGGATGAGGGACCTCAATGAAATCACTAAGGAAGATGGGACAGACAGAGGTCTTGGAAGATGCTGTAAATTTGTGTCAATTTCATTAAAAGAAGAATTAAAACCAAAATCTCAAATTATTCACAGCCAAAAAATTCTGATAAACACTAGACTCCGTTCGAACAGCCTATGAACAGTTCAATCTTCAGAGATCCATTTTTAGATATCCTTGTACAGTATTGAAACCAGATCAAAATCAGAAAATTGTATGTGGTAAGAGCTGAGTTTGCTGCCTTGAGAACAAAACTACGAAGGCTCCTCTACACAACATGGAATTAAGTTAACTAAATTATGCTTTAATTGTGCTATTTGTTATTTTGCTGCAAATGATGTGATTTATTTTTATTTTTATTTTTTGAGTAGGAGTTTTCTATTCTGTGTGTTAACACTTTACCTTCAGATTGATTACTGTAAGTGAAAGCAAAATTTGCTAAGTGTATACAAGACCCTACATAAATATCAAATAAAACCACACAATAAAATTAGCTATTTCAGTTTACCTATAAAGAAAATTTATTCAACAGATGATGCTAAAAAAATAAAGAGAAGTCTGTGAGCTGTAATTCTCAGCGTTTGTAAGTGGCTTGAAGGATACCTTTTAGGAAGGAAGAGACATTTCTAACACTTACCAAAATTAAAGCAAACTACAGGAGGTAGAAATCTATACAGGCTTGAAACACAGTGAATGTCTGCATGGACTTCAACACAAGCCGAAACTTTTAAATTTCAAACTTACCTGCCTATGTTTCACAAGCTAGCAAGTGCAACATTCGTGCAACTTTCTGTGGTTTCTCATCCCAGCAGTTGAGTTGCATAATCTTTGGTGGTGTTTGGGAATTCCTGCTTGGGACAACCCTCCATGTCTCAATTTTTTAGAAGAACTAATCTGCACAGGTATCCCCAATTAAACGTTTTGGATCTGGGCTCACAAAGATTTCTTTAACCTAGCTTGAATTAAATTTTCATAACGAAATCCTCAGGAATGGATTTATTTCCACCATGCTGTTTCTTCCCTTCGTTCTTTCAGAATGTGAAAACAAACCTTTGCTTTTCAGAGACACTTGCTTTCTGTAACAGTGCTTACGCAGACATCCTTCATATCATAAATAGCTGTCAGACCTTCGTCTCGCTTCTAGGAGTGCTTTTTACAGGTTTTATTTCTCAGTAGGCTCCATCTATGATGCAGTTCTTGAACTACAGCTGTCAAGGAGCAGCTACTGTACAGCTCAGAAGAAGCATGAGTGGGACTAATTCAAACCAGATATCCCTTAGAACTTGCATTTATGTTTAGATGGCATAAGGGAGAGAGGCTGTATCACCATATGGGGGCTTTGATAATAATAATGACCCTTGCCCACTACTGTGCATTCTTTTCCCTGATTTTGGCACTTCCATTAGGCCTTCTCATTGAAAACCCACCACTGCTTGCAGCCCCCAGAACCCAACTTTTCAGCTTAGGTTGCAAGGTCTGATGCTGGCTACCTTGCATGCTCAAGTCCAGTCCTTGGTACCAGTCAGGAATAGTAACCATCAAAAGAAGATACTGTTCTCTCTCTTAAGCGCCAAGAGACTCAACAGCGTGTCTGTGTCCTGTGAATTCTGGTATGTGCTGCCTGCAATGTCTGTTTCTATATATTGCTGCCAACTGCATGACTTCATTCAGCTGCGCGATATTCCAGACAACACAACACTGAAAATAATGCTGGCACTTACCTGAGCTGCCAGTGCCTTCCGATGCACTTCTGGATGTTTTTGGCTGGCTCTGTTTGCTACTTGTTCGTACAGTGACCGAAGGAGGAACAGTGCTGCTGCTGTCTCCACGAATTGTTGAGAGATCCTGCATGCTAAAGCTCCTTAGTCTCTCAGACAGGGCCCCCTGTCCCTAGTTAAACAAGCAAGCAAACAACACATACAAAAGTTAGATTAAACAGTGCATTTTGAACCTTTCTCCTCCCTAGCTCATTTCTGTCCTGAAATCCATCAGGACAATAGGAAGAGAAAAAAATTGCCTGGTCCAGTAACCTAGAGAGGACATAAATGAGTTGTTAAAAGCATTATTTCACTCTCTTTGCTTTTCTTTTTGGAATGGTTCTATGCACAAAATGTGATCATTCAAAATTTTGATGCAGAGCATCTCTGATTCTTCAATGCAGTTGTTTTCGCTCAGAGCAGCCTTGGCCCTATCTTAGGAGCAGGATGTTGTTGAATCTTTCTAGTAGGTACTTTTCTTCACTAGTATCTTAGTCAAAGAGGTTCTTGGCTTCAGAAATGCAATTAAATGGTCTGCATCAAAATAACTTCCTTTTAAAGTTAATCCTCTATGATGATATTCACCCAGCAGTTCTCAGTCACACAGGGAATTTCCAGAGCACAGAAAATTTGAAATTTTAAGGTAATAAAAAGTTATTCTTAAATGCAAAGACATACTCCAGTGCTTTTGCATGTAGCTTAAGGAAGAAATAAACTCACAGGCTATTTTTATTTCTTTTTAGACTAGCTCTCAATCAAGAAACAAACATATTCATTGGTGAAAGCGACATTGCTGTTCTTTTTAAATGACAGTTTGCTTAAAGGACACTTTTCATTAAAAGTATATCCAATCAAAAGGTTGAATACAAGTACACATCTTCTTGAATTCTGTAATCCTCATACAAGACAACTGCAACAGAGCAAGAATGCCAGAAATCACAATAAATACTGAACCTATCTATCCTTCTCTGTTGGCTACATTAAGTGATATAGCATAACTGATAAAAAGTACATACAGGTTTTAATTTTATTTTTATGAAGGACACTTCATAGTATATTGTCTTTAAAAAATAATGAAATAAATACATAGAGCCTGATTCTAAAATTCTTTCTGTTAGCGTCAATTAAGAAAAATTCAGTGGATGTTTTGACTGAGGTGAGATCAGAAAGAAGACAAACAACATTAAGTATTGCCTTGTTAAACAAAAATGGCCAACTAATGCACATCGTAGCAATTTGCACACTGTCTTCACTTAGGCTTGTATTTGTCAAAGCAGCATACAAGGGTAAGCATAGCCTAAACACTTCCAGAGGGCTCCAGGTCAGGACTAGACCAGAATATGTCACTGCTCCCTTCGGGGCTGTAGATTTGAGTTTCCTGCCCTCAAAACCAGGGTGCAGGTGACGACCAGTGAGAGTATGCTCTGGTGCTGGCCTGACATGGAGAAGGGACTCATCCTGACCATCTATGATCAAATGCAAGACCAGGCACACTCCACGTTAAAGCAGTTAGGCAAAAGTGCCTGTCCCCTAGTGAACTGGCATTGATACATCGGGAAGGTAATGTATTAATTTACCTAAAAGTACTCATTTACCAACATCCCTTCGGAAATTTCACATGCAGAGTAATGGAAAATCAGTGCTTCTACCCCATATAAACTCCTTCGCAACTTACTTTTAGGGATTTTAAGTAGACAAAGCATCAGGTGCTTATAACCAGACGCTGTGACAACCTGCAGTTTCTACATTCAAGAAAATTGCTAGATCAGTAATCACAGAATCACAGAATGGTTGAGGTTGGAAGGGACCTCCAGAGATCTCCTAGTCCAACCCCCCTGTTCACGCAGGGTCACCTAGAGCACATTGCACAGGCTCGCATCCAGGCGGGTTTTGAATATCTCCAGAGAAGGAGACTCCATGACCTCTCTGGGCGGCCTGTTCCAGTGCTCTGTCACCCTCACAGTAAAGAAGTTCTTCCTCATACGGAGATAAAACTTTCTGTTTCAATTTGTACCTACTACCCCTTGTACTATCGCTGGCCACCACTGAGAAGAGTTTGGTCCCATCCTCTTTACATTGTCCCCTCAGGTATTTGTACAAGTTGATAAAATCCCCTCTCAATCTTCTCTTCTCTAGGCTAAACAGGCCCAGCTCACTTAGTCTTTCCTCATAAGAAAGGTGCTCCAATCTCTTAATCATCTTCATAAATCTCCCCAGCTTTTCAGCCTAAAGCTTTTCATACAAGAAAAGTCCTCGCAGGATTCAGACTTCCTTCTCAGCTCCACAGCATATCAATTTAACCACAGTCAGGCTGTTCATCCTGGACTACAGCACTTTTCTACATCTGCAAGAACCAAAGAGCACATGACGATAACTTCTTCAATGGTGTTCCAAAGCGTCATCAATAGAAATATGTATCATTTAGTAAAATAAAATTGAACTGTCCTTTGTAGGGCAGAGTCACCTGGTGGAGCCAGCCAGGAAGCTGCAGCAGGATTTTTCTCCTCAGTTTACTGCACCTTTGGCTTCTTAGAATCTGTCTCTGTATGCTGTTGGCCAGCATTTTGCTTTTCTGCAGGCTATTGCCGAGAAGCGTCTGCACACCCACCATACTCTTCCTGCAGACTTATTTTGCTCTTTCTCTTTAACTTGTTCTCCTTTAAAAATTACTTTAAATGGATAGCGCTTCTTAGCTTGTACAGCAAGACGTTTTCCTTTGCTGATTTTATATGCTTCGCAACAGAGTCCCTAAAGCCAATTTTAAACTAAAATCTCAACTCCCATTTCTCTCCAACTTGCCACAAGAGTTGATGCTTGAATTTTGGCTACTTTCCTGCCAGTGGCTGAGCCACTCTTGGGACATGTTCTCACTCCAATAGGCAGCTCGAGTTATTCCTCTTAAGTCAGTCTAAGGTACATTCACTCTGCAGTCTGTGGCTGCGGCTGTCACTGGGCTGGTACACTGAAATTTGCTTGCCTGGCTGGTTAGTTGGGTGTGATCTCAGCATGGTCACAGCCCCCCAGAGCTCAGTGCTGTTAAGTTTTGGATGGATTTTGCAGCTTGCACTGAATGTGGGCCCACGTGAAGCTCGTGAAGTTCAACAAAGGCAAGTGCAAGGTCCTGCACCTGGGGCGGGGCAATCCCAAACACCAGTACAGACTGGGGACTGAACGGACTGAGAGCAGCCCTGCAGAGAAGGACTTGGGGGCGTTGGTGGATGAAAAATTGGACACGAGCCAGCAGCGCATGCTTGCAGCCCAGAAAGCAGTCATATCCTGGCCTGCATCGAAAGCAGTGAGGCCAGCAGGTCGAGGGAGGTGATTCTCCTCCTCTACTCCACTCTTGTGAGGCCCCACCTGGGATCCTGCGCTCAGCTCTGGGGCCCCCAGCACAAGAAGGACATGGGTCTGTTGGATAGGTCCAGAGGAGGCCACAAGGATGATCAGAGGGCTGGAGCAGCTCTGCTATCTCCATCCCAGAGACTGAGAGAAGGCTCCGGAGAGACCTTATAGTGGCATTCCAGTACCTAAAGAGGGCCTAGAGGAAAGATGGGGAGGAACTTTTTACTAGGGCATGTAGTGATAGGACAAGGGGTAACGGCTTTAAACCAGAAGAGGAGAGATTTAGATTAGACGTAAGGAAGAAATTCTTCACTCAGAGGGTGTTGAGGCACTGGAACAGGCTGCCCAGAAAAGCTGTGGATGCCCCATCCCCGGAAGTGCTCAAGGCCAGGCTGGATGGGGCCTTGGGCAGCCTGGTCTTGGGGGAGGTGTCCCTGCCCATGGCAGGGGGGTTGGAACTGGGTTATCTTTAAGGTCCCTTCCAACCCAAACCATTCTATGGTTCTATAAAATCATGCACAGCCGCCCTATTCTCAGCAGCTGATTTAAAGAGAACGCAAGACATCGTACCCTGCAGTATGACTACAACAGATAGATCCCTAGCAAGAGCTAGTTGTGAGCAATCAGATCACTAAATAATATTCTGCTCTTGCAGAATGACTGGGCCAGCAAAGCCAGGGGCTTAGCAATTGATAAGCTGCTGTAACGTGAGTGCTGTATTCCTCTTGCACTACCAGCTCAAGTGTCAGCAGCACTCAAGCTTTTAACCTCCTCCCAGCCGCTTTGCTCAGCCAGCTAACCCAAATACTGTTTCATTCCACAGAGTGATTTATGCATGTGGACATGAGTCAGATTAGAGGTGAGATTCATGCATCAGACCAACCTGGCAGGGAAGATGACACTACCGTACTATTTTGCATTGAAAATGAAGAAGATATGCTAATATTGTTGCATTGCAACCTGTGATATAGTGGCATATAATGATCAAAGGCCCCAGAGAGAGCTTTAAAACAAGGATCTGATATACGCCTGTCATCTGTGGGTCCGTTACACGAGTATATAATAGGTATGGCCGCAGCCTTAAACACACAGATGTCATGGCAGCTGTGCTAAACAACTTTGACTTTTCCCAGGAAAAAAAAAAAATTTAATGTCTTTTCTTGATTTTTGCTTTAAATTTAATCTGATCTTGTTACAGCAAAGATGAAGGTTGCTTATCACACAGATAACAGCAAACATTACCACTGCTACCATTCCATGAAACAGTTTGTCCAAATCTCAGAAACGGCAGGAAAAGAAATGGCTCAGACTGAACGATAACAGTGAACACGTGTAAGCCTGCTCACTTCCATTCCAGTTTCTTCTTTCAAATTTTTGCACCTTCAGTCTTTGCAGGAACAGACTTTATTTCAGTGCTCCTACGGCACGAAATAACACTTCAATCACAATTCTTTCCCAGTTGCCACATTTCTACTTGAGCCCAAATGGAAACACGACAGAAATTATGATTACAAAGGAATCAGGACAGTTTCAAAGTACAATGGCAAATGTCATTACCAACCCTAATTTCCTTGTCACATAAGCAGCTGCTGTACATGAAATCACAAACATTTGAAGGGACAACACTGTGAAGGCTTGCACTGCTGTAGTTACGTTTTAGCAATAAAGTCTTTATCCAGCTGTAAAGCTTATTATTCCACAATATTATTCCACAATAAGACTTACCATTTATTAACAAAAGAAAAACCAAGTTAATAGTGTTATTCCACAACAGCAGACCTAGCACAGCAGATATCTCGGACCATGTTTGCTCAAAACAATCAAGTGGCAGATCAAGAGAAGTTGTTTTGGGGATTTCTGTTTACCATCTTGTCCGTGATCATACAGCTGCTCTTCCAACTGCTATGTACATGAGAGATGTCCCAGAGATTTCAGCATACCGTGTGTCTGCACAGGGGGAAGATCCACGTCCTGAAGATATGTCTACACTGGAGGTCAGAGGCACGTTTGCAGCATGTAGACATGGACCTGGGCTAGTTCTATACCAGTGATCTCGCCAACAGTAATTGACTGACTATTGCTACACTAATAGCATTTCACCATGTCAACAGCAAAACAGCACAATGGTATTATACAGCCTTTTGAAAATGGAGGCTGTAGGACTGTGGATGACACCACATCTCTCTCTTTCCCCTTATTAAACGCCAACTGCCCTGTCAGAATGATCAGGATGAACAATGAGCCTTACTCTCCCTGGGCACAAAACTGCCTGCCTAGATTCAACTTCTGCATCACCCATCTCTCTCTCCTAGGACACAGACCTTCCCCATGTGCATGGTACTTCTGATCCAGTATTTTGCCAGACAGTGAGGTTTTGGTGGCAACAAGTGGGAGTAGGTGTCTCTCTCTTCCCTGTTTGCTATAGTGGATCTGCTACCAAATTCATCTGATCTTCTTGTCCCTAGGAAAGTTCACCCCATAGTGAAGGTAAGGCACAAGCTGAAAGCGGACCTCTGTTGGCTTCCTTCACCTCTTCTCCTGGGACTCACCAACCTCACTAGATTCATACACGGGACAGTTCTCTCTTTGCTTTTGTTTTCTCAGGGACAGAGGCAGAGAAAGGCCAGGCTGGGGCAGGGCTCCGTGGTACTGAACAGGACAAAAGACAAACACTGAAAATGACATGGTAATGTCACCTCCCAGTAACTGGTATCAGTTGGTATCAACCTCACTTAGATTTGTGACACTGCCAATGATATTAGGACATCACCCATCAACACATGGCCTTTTAAGCTGCACAAGCTTCTCTGTGATTCTAAGAGAAGTTAAAGCTCTCATCTGTCTGGCATACTAATTAATCTAAAACTAATTTAGGTACATCTCTACTTGCTTCAGTCTCAATTGCAGCTGTGGTATAAGCACACCTTACTTCCCACATCTAGCCTCTATAATTAATCTCTGCATTCACACTTGAAGTAAAACTGTGTAGAGGGAGATGGACTTAGGAGTCTGGAAGAACTGGGTTTACATACAATGGAATTATTCATAAAAATTCCTCCACATGCATAGGTAGCT
Organism: Chauna torquata; assembly: GCA_013399475.1. Lineage (NCBI taxonomy): Eukaryota > Metazoa > Chordata > Aves > Anseriformes > Anhimidae > Chauna > Chauna torquata. The sequence continues at coordinate 73,927 of VXAL01005081.1, read as the reverse complement.
TTACATAGGCTCTAGGAAAAAAAAATTAGGCACATAATTTTAAAATCTGCAATTTATATAACAAAGTCCCATTAAGTATGATTCAAATATTAACAAATAACAGTGTCTAGATTTTATCATACCTTCAGTCTGACAATCTGAAAGAATTCTGTAGACATTACTTAGGCTTCAAAACACATCTAATAACTAGAAATTCCATTTTGCAGCTGTGGAAACTGTAACAGCATGGTGAGGTAACACAAATCAGGAATCAAAAAATGTCAGGTCATAAAAGAGAAGCTTTTAATATGGTCAGCGTTAATATGGGATGACAGCTTCTGGCCTTTTGCATCTTAGGATCAGTAGTTAATGCACAGGCAAGGGAACACTAAGTCACACTCACTGCACTTCCAGCACAATACTAAACCTGTTAATCTTCTCTCTTTTTGCTGTAACTGTGGTTAGCAGTTCTCCTCCACAGAAGTAGACGTCTGCATGCATGTTACAGCCGCCATCCTGCAGATGTTCGCTACAAGGTGTAGTGCATATTCATAGGACATCAGTTATTGCTATGCTGTCAGCAGGACTTCCCCAACCACACATATCAGAAAATGCTTGCAGAGATGCATCTTGGCCTTTGAGCCAAGTCCTGGTCTCACTAGCTCCACTTCAACCCCAACCATTCTAATGGGATCACAGTGGTGGGAGAGAGGCTCCCTTTATCCATTAGTGAGAAAACAAAAGCAAACACGGCAGCTTGGCCAACGCAGTAGCAACAACCTGAGTTAGATGGTTTTTCCACATACAGAGCTCCCTGCCTGGCTGCTGGAGCATTTCTGATTGCCAGCAGAGGACTTGGAAGGCATTTTGCTGATGAGATCAAGGAGAGGCTTTTAAAGCTTAGCACGCAGGATCTACCTACTGGAAGCAGAGCAGACAGCATCTGGCCTCAGACCAATCTCAGCTGAAAACAGTTCAAACTAGTCTTATGGGGAGGCAGACGTTAGTTAGAGGTTAATTTAAGCATTCAGCAGATTACCTGCCCTTTTTTCTGGTCCAAATACAAGTGTAAATGAAGTAGCTGAGAGACCTAGCAAGGGAAAAAGAGAGCCAATGTGGCAACAAACATAAAAGCTTTGAGAATAAGGTCTATTTGAAGCATAAGTAATCAAGGTGAGACATGAGCATGACACTGGGCACTGCTGTGCAGCGACTCACATACACATAAAAAGCAGGGACACCCACCTGTGAGCTACACCTCTGAATGTAGGTTCTCCCTTCCACAGCTCTCCCAGAGAGATGGAGAAACCACTCCATAACCCCAGCTGACAGGGTGTTACCTAGCAAGTGCGTTTAAAGAGTTAAGCAAATTGTCAACACAATGGGCTGCCACTCTGCACTTCATAGGTGCTTCCCACTGGAGAAACCCCCGGTGTCTGTAATCTGTCTGTAATCCAGACTTACAATCATTAAGAACAGAGTGCATTTATGACTAATTTAGGCAGGCTTACGTGAACGACAGCCAGCAGTCATTTTAGACCTGGTGACTGACGGCTCTTCTGAGAAGCGGGGTAACGCTGGGGAATTACTCACACCAACAAGCAGGGGTTTGCACGCAGAAGCATACAGTGCCTGCCTGCAGAAGGCCCTGCTAAGAGCAAAACCACCGGCTTTGTGGGCTGAGCACAGGCCTGAGTGAAGGGGGCAATTGCTTCTGCCATTGTCGAACCACATGAATGCAAATAACCTACAAGCAATATCCTTATGGCCAGGGCCTGCGTGCCATGCCTGGCTGGGAGCAGCTACACAATTTGGAGACGTCAGACAGTACTAAAGACTCACAGGGAAATCAGCTGACGTTAATGTTGATGGTGGAAACTTAATTTCATCCACCTTTTTTGTTTGCTCAGTCCATTTCCTCTTCTGGGAACTATTTGTTATTGTCTCTCCCAGCCTAGTCTCTCTGTATGAATTTATTGTTTGGTTCTGCTGTCCTGTGCATTCACTGGCTATTGTCTGCTCCTTGAGACATCAACGCATGAGCCAACAGGATGGAAAAACTGGAATCAGCTACTTGGATTGTAGCTCTGCAACACTGTTGAGGTTTTATTGATTTTGGGGAAAATCAGTTTTTTGAGACTTCAGAGTGAAAAATGCATTACACCATAACAGGAACAATTCATGAAATAGTGATCGGTGGCACCACACATTTCAAGAAAGCCATGTATTATTCCTCTTTGTTGGTATAACATAGCTCAGCCAAGAGATCACTGATTTTGGATCCCAAGTGGAGATCCTTTAAAGGATGCTATTTTCAAAAGGAGTGTGCTCAGCCCTTCTGAGATAACACTAACAGGTCCCCAGAGGTTTCTCAAACTCTGTACTCTAAGTCACTCCTGACTTCTGCAGCTCTTGGCCATGCTACAGACCAGGGTGGCTGTTACAGATACGGTACTAAGCAGACTGGACAGAACCATCCTATGATACATTAGGCAAGCAAAGAAACACTCTCCCTACAACAGTGGGATCTCATCGTTACAAAGAGGCTTTATCCAGCCTCCTACAGGGAAGGATGCTCCCTGCCTCCCTCTTTCCCAGTTGAAGTAAAAGTGCAGTTCTCCACTGCCATGCCACAAACGGCACCATCTCTCTCCCACACAAGTTTGGACTCCAAAATCCCACAGTAAATAGGTGTCAGTCATCATGGGAAATTAGAGAGCTAAATACTTCCGACGTTTGGGCAGACGCACTAGCTGCACCAGCCACGTAGTAGAAGCTAAGGAAAAGATGCTGTTTGACTAGTGAGGATAAAATCTAAATGATCATCAGTGCTTCTTCTCCTGGCTTAAAAACTGGCAAAAACGCACTGGGAGACTTTCCAATAAATTTCTTGGGCTCAGGGAACCTAAACCAGTGGAGCTGCAACCCCCATGGGGTGGTGAGCCCAAAGGCGTGAATGGAAGTGAGGCTGCCAGACCAGTCAGCTGCTTGTGAGCTGAAGCAGTTTGGGAACTGCTGATGCTGCACTCCTGAGTGTTAAGGAGGTGGATGCAAGTACTGAAACCCTCCCATCTTCATCTGCATGCCTGACCTTTTTTAACAGATAAGCAGAATGATTGCTAGCTCTGGCAGCACCACAAGCCATATTTCCCCATGCATGAAAGGCTCCTGGACTGTTTCTCAGACTTATTAGGCACAAATGGGCTTTTCATCGACACCAGTCATGCGTGCCTGCTCCCTCCACTTCATTTATCATCTCCTGCCAAGGCACTGCGCCCACTGCCAGCAGCGCGCTGTGCCCCACTCCCCTTCCTGAAGGCGGGCTGCACCAAGGGGCACACAAACGGGCCGCAGCACCAGCTGCTGCGCAAATAGTCCCTGCCCTACACACGGAGCCAGAAGAAGGGCCAAGAAAGGTCATTATCAGAAACCTTGGGCGTGTGATGGCCTGATGGCTGCACATGTTTTCTACAGCTCTCCTCTGAAGAACAGAGTTGAGACTGCAGTTTGGGGTGGTTAATGAGCTGGGAGCAGGATTTGTCTTAGGGGAAAATGGCACTGATCTGTTTGGCTGAATTGGTTTATCCAGGGTGAGGAATAAGGGAACAGGATCTGGGAAACCCAGGACCTTAAGGAGAGAGTCAGTGAGGTCAGAGAGCTGGGCAGAGTGTAAAACTGGTGACGGGAGGGTTGTAGAGACAGAGAAGGCAATGGCAGGGCTTGGCAGGCTCTTGGTAAGGGAAGGAGGGAGAGGAGTTGGGGACTGGGGACAGGGCAAGGCAGGTGGTGGGAAGCTCAGGGTGACAGGTGGAGGATGAGCAAGTGCTGGGGGTGGTGACAGCAAGCGAGTATATACGGGTGTGCCGAGGAGGCTGGTGCTGCCTCCAAGCCAGCGGTAGCACTCCTCGCTGCATCCACACACAAGTCCCAGCTGATCACATCAGTAACCTGACCACTGCCGATGAAAAATTCATTTGTGGCTAGGCCTCCAACTGATGGGTCCGCTGCCCAGCCAAGACTTTGCACCTGTTTCACTGCCTGTGCCCCATAACTGAGCTGTAACAGCCCTGCTGCTGCCCTGCTTCTGTGGCGACGGCAGATGGAAGGAGAGTTGCTCAGACCCCAAAGCAGGCTCCTTCTCTGCTTCTCCTCTGCTGCTGCAAGCTGAGCTGGAAAGAGGTGATCAGTGCCCAGGGCCACTCCCCAGAGAGAGTGGGAATGGCTGAACTAGCTGGAACTAATTGAAAACATGCAAAGAGCAGCAGGATTTAGTGCCTGGTCATCTAATCCCACCACTTAGCACTGACCCACTTGAAGTCACAGCGTGTGACAGGATGACCAAGCAATGAGGACAGGATTACAGAGCCCCAAATAAGATTATGCTTTTTGGAGGGGATGCAGGCTGCTAGGGGCAGGGAAAAGATCTCTGCCGAGCACCTAGCAGGGGTAATAAGACCAGCTACCTAATGCTCTGTCTGCTTAGAGAGCATCAAAAATAAACTCTCCTGAGAGAGAGAAAACACCCAAGTGAGCCAGCTGGGCAGACTCAGGGTACTTGGGACACTGACAGCTCCTCAGCCTGTAAAATGAACTGGCACAGGTTTGTGCCAGCATTAGCACAACTGTGGCTTCAAAACAAAACAGAGCAGGGGAAGGGAGCAGGAGGAAGGGGAAGGGAGAGAAGCCTGCGCTTGGCTAACTAAGGCTGTTATTTAAGATAGAAAGGGGAAAGGGCCAGGGGATCAGAGATAAGGAATATGCATGTGGCTGTGCTCAGCTTGCAGCACCTTAGCCTGTGATAAACGTATAAGTAGCAGCCTGTCATACATAAAGCATAATCATAGAGCCAGCCTCAGTGTTGTGTTGTGGATAAAAAGAATGAAAATATGGGCCTTGCACAAAGATCTTATTAATAAGGAGAAGAGATCGTGATGGATCTGGACCACTGTGGGAGCACAAGAAGATCAGTTACTGCAGCTCAGATAGGAGAGGACAGGGCTATGCACACTGGGAGACATATCTCCAAGTACAGTAGCCATTAAATTTAAGCTCATTTACTGAAAACAGGTCTGTATGTAGCACGCTTTCAGCCCAGCATCCCACTGTCTATTTGCCAGCAGAAGATGCCTATTTGCGAAGTCTGAGGGTCCATTTCTTAACATCAAAGCATCTTTTCCTCACCCATTAATCCAAGTGAAGTAGGAAATAAAAGAGATCCTCACACTCGCTTGCTGGCAAAAGCCACATTTTCCATGGGAACTGCAGGTGCTCAATAGGTCAGAATATATGGTCACTTCTATAGGTTCCAATTTTAACATGACCTGTTAAAGGCTGAAACCCAATGAATCTCTTCAGAGCTCACTTGCCAATCTACACTCAACACTTATCATAGGCTAGCTGGATATCCTCAAAACCTTGGCATAGGGAAAGCCAGGATAAGGCTTAGAAATAGTATTCTCTTTCCCCCTCCTTGGAAACTTTCCACTGAGGACAGCACTGCAGTCTTGTTTGGCATCTGTCAGCTCAAAGTGTTTTTGAGATAATTAGTCATTTAAACTTCACTCATGCAGGATAATCTACCTCTGTTATACCTCCTTCTCAAGTGTGCAAGTAAGGGTGTTGACATACATTTAACAGCGGCTGAAAAACAGGGCAACAGAGGCTGTTACCACCCATACCTTCTTGTATCGTTCACCTCTTGGAAACGGCTCCCTCCACAGCAGGGGCAGCTAAATGGAAACATGTCCACACCTGACTCACTGCACCTGACTCGCTTACATCCTGAATGCTGGAGAAGCCCCAGCTCAGCACTTCTGTACTGCAACACATCAGGCTGTAAAACACAGCCATTCAACTCTCCCTGCCCAAAAGACAGCAAATTCAGTCTGAAAAGGGCAGGGACAGAAACCGCCTCAACCATTCCCGACTACTGCACCATGAAGAATGCAAAGGTATTAAGGGTGTGGTCCCATGAGCAGCAGAGCTAAACTTTCTCCTTCCCAGGACCAGAACGAGAAGATCTTGCTTTCCTTTCCTCCAGCCATACTCCTCACAATGCAATTCTGTCCCTTCCCTTGTGCTGGCTCATGAGACACACTTGTGGACTCTTTCACTTGCTAATTAAAACAGTCCTCTCCTTCTTTCTCTTTCTGGATTAGCTTTATGATAGATTAGAGATAACCTGAGGAGATCCAAACAGCTGGTGCTGAGTAACCCACTGGGAGCAGGAGCATTACCCCATCTTGGAAGAGGACAGCTGTTAGATCAGCTCACCTTGTCTCCTGGAACTGCACCCTGAGGAACACAGAAGCAAGCAACTTGCTAGAGGCCACATGCCGAAGAGGTGAAGGAAGTCAGGAGTCCTATTTTTCCTCAGGTATTCAGAGTAACTTAAATCTCAAGGTTGAAGCAAAGACAGGAACAGTCCTTGCTTTGTTGTAAAAATCAATCAATCAATGCAATGACTACCTCTCACTCTTATCAACAGATCATTTTCCCGTCCCCAAAGTAGCGTACAGGAAAGACTCTTCTGGTCCATTACAGGTAGCAATATTTTAACTGTTTTCTCTTGTTAGGCTGGCAGATGTGCCATATAACGATACCAGAGAAGTCACAACATGGGTTGGTTTCTTGCAGCAATGAAAGGTGAGCTTCATTATCTCAAGCAAAGCAGTATCTTCCTTGTACCCTGGAGGGTCTTCTCCCTTCTGCCTGGCTTCCTGCTGCCACTGGAGCTGCATTTCAAGGCAGTGAGAATCTTAAGAAATACACCAGAAAGCAGAATGAAGCAGAACGGTAGGAAGAAAAACTGTGGTATTGACTGTTCTTTCATGTTGAAGAGCTGATGAAGACACTGTTTCAGTCCTGAAACGAACCGGTGGGCATCGTGGGCCTGGGCCACCATTGAGCTTCACATGTTCAGGGGCTACCCAAACAGGAATCAGAGTTTCTTTGGGATTCACACATTGTTTCTCACCCTGTCCTAAAAACAGCTCTAGCACAAAGAGTCTGCAACACATTGTAGGAAGCAAAGGCAGTGCTGCAAAACAGGCATTCCCAGAGCCTATTTATATCCATAGTGTGACTTCTTCAGGTTTACACAGCAGCATTGAAAGCATTACTGTCATGGAGGTATCACAAAAATGTTGTGTCCTTGGGCATATAACACACAGCTTCACCTTAGCTCCCTGTTTCTCCTAGCTTTCAGTCCAGGTTTGGATTAGCCAGTAGTCCCCAGGTTAGCAGAGCCTCCCATTGAAGAGCAACAGTTCTGGAGAAGAACTGAGCCAGGCATGACAGCCACAGTCTGCACAATGCTTGGCAGGGAAAAAGGAGGCAATTTTTGGCTTTTCTTTGGAACAGTTTTTGCATATCCTTGTGATCCTATGTGTATATGGCACATCCCAGGGACTCCCACTTCTATAATGTCTTCAATTCAACATGCTTAATAGCCCGAATCATATTTGGCATCCCAAGGATGTATTATTCATTTTTACAAGAGATAAAGCCAGGAGATACTAAATGATGTGCCCAAGATCATATGAAAAGCATTCGGCAAAGGAAAACAATTTCCTTCAACTCCCATTCACGCATTTTTCCTAATACAAGCATCCATCTTGCCCATACATTTCCACTATCCTTTTGCAAGAGGCACTGTATTTGACAGTCTTGCCCCCCAAAGCACAAAAGTACAGTTGCTATGCACATCTACCCTAAGCCATGGTAATCCGTGGCCAGAGAGCAGAACCACAAAATGCAGTTATCAAGTCTTTGCAGCTTTTATGCAAAGAAAGAGATAACAGCTATTTTCTGGTTCTGGCTGAAAGCCAGGAACAGAGTACAGGACACACTTCCTCAGATCAGACCGCTCCTCCAACGTCTACTCATTCTCCAAAAGCAACTAATGCCACTTCCCATTCACTCTTACATAAGCACATCTCCAGAGAATTATACACCAGGTATGTTACGTGTAAACCTTGCAGACAAATTTGTAGCCTTCATGAATTTCAGATCACATCTGTCAGTAGCTAAATTAAAGGTTAGCAGATCCTCCAGACTTCTCAACAATTCAGCATAACAATTGGCAAACCGGGAGGCAGATGGCCTTTCCCTTCACCAGCAAGGCACTGACCAAAAAACTGTTTCCCAGACAGGGTGCTAACTGTGTTCACCTAGAGTCACCATCTTTTGTGCCCCTCTCTGACAGTGAAAACGAAGAGCACAGGCTGTGATGAATAGCATTGCTAACATTGTCACCTGGGTACTAAATGCCATGGAAAATACAAAAATTCAACAGAGGCCTGAGGCAGACCCTAGTCTTAATCCTGCATTTACAACCTCATATAGGTTCACTGAGCACTACATTTACTGTCTTCATCCCAACAGGCACCTGTGTGGCTGGTGAATGGGAGACTGGGAGGCATGATCAAAATCAGTGAGAGAATCCCTACTCCTGCTATATCACCCCCTCCACATTGTGGCTGCTGTTGGCAATGGATGCAGATGAGATGCTAATGTCACCATCCTGACCCACACCTTTACCTTGGAAGCTGCCATGACAGCTGCCGTGGCTGCGACGTTCAAGCCCCGCTTCCCAAAGTGCACAAGGGCATCGTAGCTCCGGTCTTTTGCCTGGACGAGGCAGTCATCGATCTCCTGTCACGGCAGACAACAAAACAAAAAAAAGCACAAGAAGGGACAAGTTCAGAGTGCTGCCAGCCTCAAAGTCTTGGCAGGGCCAGGTCATCTTTCATGGAGGTAGACATGCTCCATATCCCCCACCTTGGCTGGAGAGAAGTTTACTGCCAGCATTTGCAAAGAGGAAAGATTTGCAGGGGAGCAGTAACTTCCATTTCAGCCTTTGGGAACTCTTTATTCTGTAAATGGAAGATTGGGACCCAAAGTTGGGATATATCTGAACAGTGCAACCAACATCCAAAGGTCCTGGAATCAAGACAGACACAATCACCTGGGCAGAATGGGCCAGGGTATGTCAGGAGCCATTGGCAATCTAGAGACTCTAAAGACAAATTGGATTGCCCCATAGTGAAAAAGGAATCTCAGGATGATGCTGGGCAGCTGCAACTCTACTGCCCTGGGTCCAGGACAGGCGCTCTCAGCCATATCTGAGATAACTTTGCATATCACTGCAGTGTTCGGCTCCAACATGCCCATGGAATTGGTAGGTCCAGAGGTTCTGGGTTTCGATGCTGCTCAAAATGCAGTGAAAGTCCCTGCTCTTGTGCTCCCTACTCCAAGACACAGGGGCCTGGATGATAATGGATGACAATGCTTAGCTACTGGATGTACTGGGTTAGTAGGAACTACAGACTGCAAGAAGCTATTGGCTTATTAGTGACTCCCTACTCCTAGTAGATAAGAGGTGGCAACCCAAAATGCACAAGCACTACTTGTGAGAAGCCTAAGCAGAAGTTCCCAGGAAGCAAAAAGGGGACTGATCCCCACTGTTCTTCTTGGACAGGACTGAGATACAACTGTTCATGCACTGCCTGTGGCTTAAACAGAGATCTTTCACTGCCATATCTGGCAATGTGGGAAATGGTTATTCACTTCTTTGTGGTTTGTATGTTGGTATGTGACTGATAGCTATTCTTGACCCATGTATTCACGTAAGCCAAATGGATCTGCCTGACAATGTCCCATTCACAGCCACAGGAGTCAACTAGGCAGGCAAATGATTTAAGCTGTAATGTCTCCTCTGAAATTAATATCTTGAATTTCAGCACAACATTTCTTAACCTAGGACCTCAACATGCTACATGCCTTACTTCAACATGCTGCACCTCTCCCAGCCAGGCAAGTGCTTGCTAAGCCCCCTTCTGACAGGCTGGACTATTCGCCTCATTGCTGCACAGAGCTGGGAACAAAGTTAAGGAGCCCTGGTTGCCAGACCCTGTTTCTCTAATCATTACATCCAGCCACAACACAGCACTCCAGCTATATTCAGCTAGTATATGCAAAGCAGCTCAAGAGGTATTTTTATTCCCCTCCCTCCCAACTTCTCAAGTGCACGAAGGTGAGTTAATATGCGTGAGCTGAACAGATGCCAGTATTGAAAAAAACAGCCACCACAAAGAACAAAAACACCAACCAAAAAGAGATGATCAAATGACAGAGGAAGAGAATCAGCAACTCCCAGTCCTTTAATGAAAATGAGCGATATGAAGACTGGAGCAGACAAGACTAGATTGGTTCCACCCAAGCAGGACCTGGGCACCTGTGATTACCTTTTCTTTTGAAGACAGTGTTGGGTGAACAAATTTCCTGTACAGCAGGCTGGAGCCTTTTGTGTACGGAGACAGCAGCCAAGCTACAAAAGCTATTTTGAGTTCATAGTAGAATGGAAACCTAGAAGAAAAAAGAGCTGTTAATGTCTACTCCCAATTTAATCACTGTTCTTGATTAGAGATGCTCAGCACAGTAAAGGACTGGCCAGTTTAGTTTAGGGCAGCTTTTGCTCACCAAAGAACCCAAAGACCAAAAGACATTTACTCACCTTTGCATGCACCTCAACTAGGCTTATCTTTACTCAGGTGTCAGAGCCCCTATTTAATGGCCTGGAAGGGACTCTGCCGTGTGATATGAGGAGCTGCTTGCATGCAAACAGCAGAGATGCTGCCTTCATAGCATCGCCAGTCATTATGAGGGAGCAAGAGCAAACCAGCAAATCAGTATTTCATTGACATATTTATGCACCTTTTATCTCTCTGCCTTTCTGCATTGTCCTGGGTTTGGCTGGAATAGAGTTAATTTTCTTCATAGTAGCTGGCATGGTGCTGTGTTTGGGATTTAAGATGATTAGCGTTCATAACACAGCAATGTTTTAGTTGTTGCTGAGCAGCGCTTACACTGAGTCAAGGACTTTGCTGCTGCTCTTTTCTGCTGACCCAAACCGACCAAAGGAATATTCCATACCATATGATGTCACGCTCAACAGTAAAACCGGGGAGTTGCTTGGGCACTGACTGGGCTGGTGGTGAGCAACTGCATTGTGCATCGCTTGCTTTTTTTTAATTTTTATTTCTTAATTTTTTTCTTTCCTATTAAACCGTCCTTATCTTGACCCACGAGTTCTTGCACTTTTTCGATTCTCTCCCCCATCACACTGCGCTGGGGAGTGAGCGAATGGCTGGCTGTGTGGTGCTTAGCTGCCTGCCAGGTTAAACCACAACATGCATTCAAGACAACACTTTTCTGACTGAAATACAAGGACCTTTGTTGTCCAAGCAACATGCAACACAAAGGTGCAGATCCACACTGTGGCGTTCAAGTAGCACTGCAAAATATGTAGAACTCTAACTAGCAACAGGACATGCTGTAGTTGTAACCACAAACCAGGGACTTCTTGAGCTTAGATTATCTAGATTCCTATTCCTTTCTGGGGGACAAAGCCTAGAGCACAAGGCTGGCCCGCTAGCAGCATCTTCGTGCAGGCAGGTGTGCTGCTGCTAGCAGTGCAGAGAACCAACACTACCCTTTGCAGGCAGGGGACAAGTGACAGCAACACCCAGACCCTGTGATGGCCGTGCACCAGCCCAGCCGGACCCAGACAGACTCCTGCTGTGTTAGCACAATGCTGTCACTGAGCCAGCTGGGCCATACAGCATCCAGGCCTGACTCAACGGGCCTCTGTGACGCTCTGCTGTGAGCATGGGCCTGGCAAATTGGTCTTTCACCTCACTGAGGACCTCTACAGCATACTCAATTTCACAGGCTGGACAAGCCCTCTGCCATTCCTCCAAGAGAGACCCATATAATACATCCTCCGAAAAAAAAAATGACCTCTAGATGAGCACAGTGGAGGTAGATCTGCACACAAATTAGATAAAGAGACAATAATGTCTTTTATCTCCTTTTCAACAGATCTGACATGCTGCCAAGCAGCCCCAACTCCCTTTGTCTGGAGGACTCACTAGAGGCATGCAGTGCTATGCAGGAACTGGCTTTAGGTGAGGGCCATGCACTATGGTTAAAAAATCTTCAGGCTAAAGTCCACTGAGCTCTCTTGTTTCCACTAGCTTAGAAGAGGCCTTACTGAAAAGGGCAATGAAGCAAACAATGTTTCCAAACTTGAACACTCCAAGGAACTGAATCTGATAATTGAGCATTCATGTGCTCTCACCCTCACAGAGGTCACCAGGAATCCTTCCACTGGCACCAGTGAGCCCTCAGCAGTATGGACTGTCACTGTTCTCCATCAAACTATAAACCCAGTCCACCCAGGAAAGGGCCTGGCAAGACATCTGAAGAACAACAACCCGTGCAGCAACCCAGACACAGTCCTGTGCTGCAAGGCTGTTTCTGCCTGATCCCCAGAGTCAGCGTAGTTACTGTAGGACACAACCATGTAAGTCCAGAACTGTGTCTGTAGCTAAAGCCACTGGTTTTTATCTGACAATCTCTGCAAGCATCCAACTCAGCTATCGGATGTGCATCTGACAGAGCCCTATTTCCTACAGGCAGGGGACAGAGACTCCTGTAATAATTTCTTACTAACGAGATATTACTGAGCAGCTCCACCCAATTTCTTCCTTTTCCTATAACAACACTGAGAAAGCAAGCATGGCTTTTCCAGACAAAACACCTCTATGCACCTGAAGGTGCTAACCCCATGTTCAGGAGACAGTGCACCCCTGGGCCCCATTTTTTTCCCCTCATAAACATTTCCATTTTCTTTCCATCTCATTTCAAAGACCCTTTCCCATCTGGTGCTCACCAGCAAAGAAAGATATCCGTGAATGTCTCTGCTGTTGTGAAGAGCGCAAATATGATCCAGTACATCATCCATTTGACCTGGTAAAAGGAAGCAGTAGCTTTCAGTAACAGTCGTTTTTTCCCAAGAGCCTCAAAGCATCTTGAACAGGCACAAATGCGGAGATTAACTCGGACAGAAGAAAGGCTTTTCCCCCTGCTATGTATTTAACAATCCCTAAGGACTTGAAGATGCCAGGGCTCCCCCCACCTCAGCACATAACACACATCAGATTTCCACGCTAGCCCTTGGGAAGGAAGAATTTGGCCTTTAGGATTGGTCTCGTGACAAGGAGGACAGCTCAACTCACTACAGAGTCCCTGTGGAGGAAGTTCCACTGGCCAGGAAAGGACCACAGCCCCATCACAGGGTATTAACAATCTCACTTGGCTCATCTTGATAGCAAAGTTTAATACTAGGGTGTGGACTAAATTGCAATCAAGACAAAATGTACTTACTTACATAATATCTACAGGCAGGGGAAGCTATCCAGGAAGAGACAGAGAGGTAACTGTCCATCCCACGATCCAGGGCTCAGGAGCACAGTCAACTTACCACAACTTACTGAATTGGTGTGCATCAGTTGAGCGACAGTGCCTGCCCACATACATACCATTAGCCCATTGGAGGGACAAGGGCAAGTGCATTAGGTTAAATCCCCTACTCAGGGCTTAGGTGAGAGCGTTTTACCTCACACTGGTGGCGAAAGCACGTGCTGTGCTGTCACTGTGTTCATCTACGGTAACTCCACTGTGGGGCAGACTGCATGGCAGGTGATTTAAGGACTGTCTCCTTTGAGGTGATAGTGACAGACATGGAAAGAGTCTTTGGGGACTGTGACTTGGTCAGGGAAACTGCAGTGTCTTGAGTAATTTAAGAATCTGTTGATTTTTGTTCCTGATCAGTAAATGTCATTTAAAGGAACAGCTAAGCCATTCTGGTGTATGCAGTATTGGTTCTTCTTGGGCTGGAAAGAAACAACATTATCTGCCACGTGCCATCGGCACTTCCACTAATTTTTAGCAAGCAATGTGGTGTTCCTCTTCTGCTGCACTGTCACCACAGAGGGGATGTGAGGAATAATTTTCAAGTGCTGGAGATGAGAGAGAAACTTTTTGCCTTCCCTCAACATTTTTTTCCAATGAAAAATTGTAAAACTGATAGTTCAAAAAGTTTTAAGAATCTGCACTTCCAAAAAAAAAAAAAAAAAGCAGCAGTAAGACAAAAGTTGTTAATTTAACTGAAAATTGTTGTCTAGTTGGCTCTATTTGAAAATGGATATTCCTATGAAAATTTCTGTTTTGATTTAAAAAATAAAAAAGCCATTCTTGTTTGGAAAAAATAACTGTTTAGTGAGAGAAATGCAGCCAGCATTCCTAAGTGGCTTTGCAGGAACATTACAAAGATTAAGGAAATAAAATCCATGACAATCCACGAATTTGAGAATTGGAACGTTACCTAAGGCTGGGATAGCTCCAACAGAATGAGGCAAGGCTGGAAAGCAGGCACTACAAGAAGGACACCTACACCAGGTGCTGCTCTGGGGAAGGACGCTTGAGGTGGCAATAAATCTGAGTCTCACCAGCTCTGAAACGGCTTGCTCCATCCTCTCCCCTGATGCAGTGGGGACAGTGCCTGTAGTGTCTCTCCATCTGCCTGCAAGTACTGAAATTATTCTCTGAGCACCGGTCGCCCAGCTGTATACCTGCTCCCCCAGGATTTATATGTATATTTATATATAGTGTTACAGCGGCAGAGTGGCACTGCCAAACACATGGGAGAACTGTCTTCCCAGGGCAGCTTCCGCCAGACTTTTTACATAACTGCAACTCCCTCAAAGCCTCACCGCCAGCACTGTTCTGTCAGTTAGACATTACTGCCAGCAAAGCTTTTAAACACTAACCAAGATCTGGTGTGGATGGGCCTAGAACAGCCTGAAACAAAATGACTATTACCAAGCAGAATAAAAATAAACTATAGTGATATAAGCTTAGACTAGTACATGAAGTACAAACGTGTCAGTGTAAACATTTTTTTTTTTTAATCAGACCCCTAACTGACATATCTCCACAACCGGTGTGTTAATTGAAAAACAATTTTAAGTGCGGACCAGGTCTTAGAGCAGCTGTTCCCACATTTGGGTCATGACCTCATATCTGATGCGAGTTCTTCTTTTGCAATTGAATTTCTAATAGGAATTGGACCCTTCAACAAACAAACTTCCAGAAAGGAGCTATGGAAGTGTCACGTATCAGTGGTAGACATTGTTTGGTGATGCTAGCGCACATCTCAGCACTTCCAAGCAAGGGGTGTACAAACCTTGAGAAGCACAGCTGCGCAAGCACTGCAGGGACATTTTGCTTTAAGTAACTGATGTGTTCTGTAACACTTCTGATCCTCATAATATCCAAAACTATTATCTGACAGAGGGGAATGATAGAAAGGAAAAATCTAAGCAGCCACTGTGAGCCCCAGTTTGAGCTTGCACTAAGGACTTAATGGGATAGCCATCTAAGCTGTTACACAGAGGAGAAAATGGCTTTGTTATCCCTGGGATGTTGAGAGGATTGAAAAGTCAAGACCAGGAGGTTGAGCTGGGTTCAGTGAACTTAACAGAGCTTAGGCTGTGCAGATCCTACAGGACACCAACAGCGCCCAAGTGGTTTTGATTCTCCCACATTTCACTTTCTGTAACGGGCCCATCTGCCTTTGGAAACTGGGAGCTCAGGAAGATTTTTCAGTAAAAGGACAAGACAGCACAGCCAGTTGCCAGACTTGTCTGTAAATAGGTCACTCCACATGGAAGGATGTTTCTATCCGTGGATTCAGTCACAGGCACTTCAAGCTGCCTCTTCTGATCCTTGTTTTGAATGAGCAGCTAAAGCTTCCAGGCTTTTTGAAAAGGCTTTGATTTATACTGCTCTTCAGAAACAAAGGAAAACACGCAAAGCTCTGGGTGCCAAACACCTTTTAAGTGTGCTGTATATAGCTCGCACCACCTGAGAAATAGCATGCGTTTGTCAAAGGGCGCACCAATTCTGCAGAGGAGCCAGAAGCAGGAACACAAGTCTACCTATTTGAGACTTCTGCCTAGCAGTCAGCCAGTCCACCTTCAGGACAAACATCCCCTTGCCCTGGTTTACGAGCTTTCCCCGAATACAGGTGACACTTTTATAATGTGGCGAGGAGCAATCTTAGAAAACAAACCCTGCAGCACAGCCACAAATCTCATTACTCACGTATTCTTTGATGTCCTTTGATTTCACGGCTTTGTAAGAATAATATGCTGGGTAAAGAGTGCCAAATATAAGCCTGGAAAAAAAAACGAAAAATGAATTAAATTTATTTCCTGTCACAGAGAAAGATTATTTTTTCGACTTGTTAAATGTGTTTCTTGCACTAGTAAAAAATGTTAGGATCTGATTTAAGCCTGAGTGCACTAAGTACAGTATAGGACTGATTTTGCATCATTGCATTCAGAGAAGTTGTTGCCAGTGACAGGAATTCAGGGATTCGGGTTGTCTGTCCTTTTGGAATGGGTTCTGTAGCTGTACCTTATGAGTTACACAAAAAAGACCACGGCACTTTAAAAAGGAAATGAAAACTCTGATTTTGAAATAATCTAGTGTGACACCAGGAATATAGGAATATTGCTTTCAGAGGCAGGACAAAATGAGAACTGTTTATCTGAAATCCCTTCTACCTCTACTCAAAACTCTGAAAAGCTGGTAGACAACTAAGCAGCATCCAAGTTAAACTGGCCAGAGGGTTTGAATGCTGAGGCCTCATCCTACATTAAACTTGCTACAGAGAATAGCCCTGCACTGTTCTGTAAAGTCCATTTGGGCTCATCATAGAAGGAGGAATTTGCCCACCAAGATATGTCAACATCATCAGCCCTAAAAATCCCAGATCTCCTGTTCTTTCAGACAGTTTCCTTCCAGTTCCAAGTCTGAAAGGGATGCTGTCACCTTCAAGATTTCATGTAAGAAATAAATAAGGATCCTTAAGTTAAAAATAGCACCACAGAGAAAAAAAAACATTGAGAAATTTCTATACTAACTCTTCTCTGCATCACTGCCTGGCTGCTTATTCACTTCGATTAATCTGGACATAGGTATAGGCTTGTCAAAACCACTTCGCCCTGCCCAGGTTTCAGTCAGTTCTATTCAATGCAGCAGGATGATGCTGCAAAGTCTGAATTTAACACACTGCAGGGGAATGTTTATTGGCTTGCAAATATCCCTCTTTCCATTGGAGCTTTTGCTTTAAATCCATATAGCCAGTTCTGTTGCTCTTGGGAATGGAAATGATCAATGCTTCAATCCCTAATTGTGGAGCCACATGGACCCGCAGTTGTCTCTTCCATTCTACCAGTAGCGTTTGTGTGCCATGGGACTCATAATTACAGTTGGGTCCATTATGTGCATAAGACATTAAAAATTAATACTCTGGGATATGGTGTACCATTGTACTTCCCATAGCTCAAGAAGGTATTTGTGAAAAAATGGAGTGAGCCAGCACACATCTTGATTTCCAGAGCAGTGACCGAAGACAATTTGCCCGCTATTCATCATGCTTACTGTAGCATAGCTTAGCAAAACCTGAAGCACAATGCAGACTTCAGAAAAGCAGCTACTAAGTGAGGAGATTCAGCGTTTTACAGAGGCTTCACACTGGCTTCAAAAAGCTTTGCTGGAAACAGTCAGCTCTGAACCTATTTCATACCCACAGGGGCTGTGCTACATGCAGGGATTAGATATGAATGCTCAGAAAGATTCTGGGAAACCAAACACATTTTTCACCCTTGAAATATCTTAACAAACGGCAACACCGGTTAAAGCAAGGAAGAACACATAGACAATGGCTTGATCCTGTTCTCACTGAAGCTAATAACAAATATTCCCTCCGAGTTTAATCGCAGCAGGAGCTAATCCAAAGAATTAGTGCTCACAAAAGAAAAAAAAAACCTCCACAATATTCCAAAAAACAGCCAAACACATGAATAATATTTTTGGCTCTGCTTATAGAAAGTACCACATTTCTGTCCTTCCTTCTTGGCCTGGGCAGGCTGCTATCTCATGCTTTTATTTCCTGCAAATAATCACTGAATGATTGATACTCATTTCCTCAGTTTATGCTGGTAACAGAAAGTAACTGGATCCTGAAGAAGCAAACAGTTTACAGGATCACTAGACCAGAATTAGCTGCAGACAATAAACACTTGAAAAAATTCCTGCAAGGGAAGGAAACCATGCAATACTTTTGCATATGCAAAGCAAAGGACTGGTAGTAAGATGATGTGCCCTGCCTAAATTGGAGATTGAGAGTTTAACTGATTTGCTTTGCAGTGTGCTGTGTGCATATATGGACATTTATAACGGCTATGGTTTACCAGACTGAAAGCTGTTTTAAGGAATGTTGGATCCCAGCCTGTCATTGCTGCAGCTTACTATGTGGCTTGGAGTCACTTAACCTCTGCGTACACCATACAAACTGAAGATAAAAGACATTTGGGCATTTCTGTAAAGCATACTCGGGGTTATGGAGACAAACACCTGCACATGGGCATGTTCCAACATCTTTTGAGGTTATTGTCTTCATTGGACTTCGGATCAGGCTCGAGCACAACTGATTTAATTTATACGCACACATCAATCCTATATCTCCCCCCTCCCAGTTCCTCTCTCTGCTGAAGAAAATGCTTGTCTCTTCCCCCTCATCCAAGTTTCCTGTGCAGTTGAAGTTATCTTTGACTCCTGCCTTCCTCCATTCCTACACTCAAACTGCTGCCAAACAGCTCCTTCTGTACAGCATACACAAAAACAAGCCTGATTCTTTGTCCTTCCACCCAAGCCACTAAGTCATTCCCTAAGCCTCCTTTCCAGCCTCCCTTGTGTGCTTTGTTGATCTCTACCCCAACTGGATGCACCAGCATTTAAGCCTCTCTCCCCTGCCTCATACATACACACACAGGCTACTCCTGCTGACCAAATTGAAGTAATATTCTCACCTTTCCCTTCCAGCGTATGAAAAATATTGCTCCTACCAACTGTTGCTTTGGTCTTTTAGCATGTCCCACCTCAGTCCCTTCTCTCCTTTAGTGGCTGCAGTGCCACCAGCTTCTTACTCTGTTCTTCCTTGTATGTATTCTCCCATATCCTGGGGCTCCTGTGCTCCTTGCTCCTCCACTGGATATCAGCCTCTAAAACAAGCTGTTCCCTGACAAAGTTATCATGACAGCCCATGGTTTGAGGGGCAGCACTCCAAACCACGCAAATTCCAACCACGCTACTCCCCAGGCCCTCCTCCTGTCTCCAATCTTCTCCTGCAACACCCCAGTTCTACCTGATGCTCTCTGAACCACTCCACAGGACCTTCAGCTTTCCTCCACTCATCCCCAGAATCGCAGCGCTCAGGCTGAACTGGGAGCCACACGTGCGCTGACTCCTCCTGGGGCACATGCGCTGACTCCCTGGCTGGTGCATGTCAGCCGGCAAGCCAAACCAGTGACCTGGCTACGGAGTTAGCACGGCATCTTTTACCTCCTGGCGGACGCTGCTGCAGGACAATCTCCTATCCAGCAACTGATTTTTATAAACAATGTAGAAACTTAATATTTGAGGCCTCTCTGACCCATCTAGTTTGGCTGAAATGGCTTTGTGAATCCAAGTTAGAAGCAGTGGAAAAACAGACTGCTTAAGCCTCATTTCCTTAGGAAGTCAGGCTACAAATACAGAGTCAGCCCCTCGTCCCCACCCATTTCCATCTTTCAAATCTCTTTTGAATGAGCTATGTATCCTGGGTAGCCTTAGCTCCTTCACCCTCTGTGCAAAAGCAGAAGCAGACATCCTGATCAGCCATCCAGGGACTCCCAGACCTTCACACAGTAGTTGCTGCATCTAAAACTACAGAGATGTGTCCCTACAGTCTGAAATAAAACAGACCACATACCCTCAGGGTATAGGAAAAGGCAAGGAAGAAGTGACACTCATCAGTGAGTTAGGAAAAGCTCACTTGCTACACTAAGCAAATAACCACAACAGCCTAACAATTCTTACACAGCTCCATGCTGGAGGTCTACATCAATTATAATTGCCTTGAAAAAGGACAAAACAGCGGCTGTAAAGAAATCACTGAAGAGTCAGCTAATTGTGCAACAGGAGGCAAAAATCTAAGTAAAAGGTTAGTCTGCTTAAAGAGTAAGATAAGGATTAATGCTGAAAATCTTATAATCCTATTAGGCACATGAGCAGCAGTCCCCAGTCTGGACTGCTACGTGCACTTCTGGTCATTCTTTGTCAAAAGGGACACAACGGAAGCAGAAAGGGGAAAGGAGAAGGGCAACGACAGTGTGTGGAAGTGCACTGGGGAAGATCCGTAAGAGCAACTGTAAATGCTGACATTGTTTCTCCTACAGCAAAGACAACCACGGTTAGAAAAGTGAAGTACCAAAATATCCAAGCAGCATGGAAAAGGCAATGCAGGTGCCCCTGCTGCTCCTGCTCTTGATGCAGCTTAAGAAGATGCTCAACTAAGTCAAGAGGACCAAGTCAAAAAGGAGGGGAGAAACTCTATCACCCCAAGCTAATCTGTGGAACTAACTCTATTTATATAGTTACATTACATAGGATTGGGGTTTGGTTTTTGTTTTCATTACTCAAGTTCACCACTAAATGACATAGGAAAGGACGAAGCTTCCTGTATCATGGGATTTCCTGATAATCAGGGAAATATTGAAGCAACTGAACTGTTGGCTTCTCTTTAGCAATCTGTCATATTACAGGGGAGCAGCTGCACTATCACCAAACCTCCCTCTGTCTCCACTTACCAGTACAGTCACAGTCAGCCCTGGCTGTTATGTCCTTCCTATTCCTTCTCCAGATCTGCTAGTGCAGTGACCTGAACTTCACAGAGCACAGGCTAACCAGGATGCAACAATATTCCTAACAGCATATACCTCATAGCCTGGGGAACAGCATCGGAGCTGGCGTGAGGACCTGCGAGGGCCTCATGTGACATCTGGAGTTCTGATGACTTGGTGATGCTACTTTCCTCACGAGGGGCCTGGTCCTACAGCCATTCACATGTAACATTAACTCTCACATTCAGCACAGCAGCCACTGGAATAAATGGAAAAACTCAGCAATTCCCACGAGCACCGATCAGGACTCAGAGGTAACCTCCAGAAATGCCTGCATATCCGTATTTTCTGAATGGTAACCTACTCTTACAAATATACCAGCACAGCACCATCCACATCCCAAGCCATCCAACTTCTGTTCATCTAGTTACCATGCCACCCGTGGTATTTGGGCTGCCCAAACATTTAGAACATTGTAGTACTACAACACAAATAGAACAGCCCTTATTTTCCCCCAAATAACTCATGTTTCCGTATCATCAGCACACAGCAGCCAAGGCGTCAAACTTCTTCTCAAACACAGGGATGGACACATGTAGGAATTGCTGAAATATTTCCTATTTCCTCAGCATGTTCACTGGCTAGTGTGTGCTTCTTACACACAGAGCAGCCGCTGAGCTGTCACCACGCCAGCATTCCTAGCTGAAACTGCCAAGAAGGGTGCCAATAGGTTTGGGTCCCTTATTATCAGTCCTAATTAACGTTCACACAGTGCCACAGATTAAAAATAAACGGCATCGTCTTTGCACCGAAGGTTCCCGGTTTAAATCCAACAGCTGTGGATGTGAAAACAAACAGTGCACAAGGTCAGGGAAGGGGTTGCCATGGGTCACTTGACAGGCCATACCCTGATACCCAAGAAGGGACTGGGGCCCAGGAAGCACCAGCTGCAGAGGAGGAGGCTCCAGGCTTGTATTCCCTGGGAGATGGCTCCTGCAGATTCTTTGTGGTCATTTTGCAGCAGAATATGTCCCGCAGAGTGACTCCAGGACAGCCAGGAACCATCCTGTTCACCCTCACGGTGACAGCTGGCACTGTCCCCACCCCGGGCCCCAAGAGATGTGGACACCTGGCCATGGCAGACTCGGTGTCTCACTCAGCGAGGCCCCGCTTTCCATCCAGATCCACAGCTGACGTCTCAGCCAGGCCACTACAGAAGCAAACTGCACACTTCCACTTGGCTCATGCAACCAAACGGCTGGTGAAACCTAATCGCTCCTTTTGGTGAAACCACGGTAAACGGACACCCGACTGTCCTTACAGCAGAAATAGCAGGAGCGAGGGCTGTCCTTGATGCTTCTAATTTAAGCAGTCTTGATCCTCCCGAAGAACAGCATACTCCTCTCCAGTTGACACCACTTTTTTTTTCCCCTAAGCCAGGGCACTCCTCACATGGGAGCTGGGAGAGGGCCAGGCACAAACAGGTGAAGAGCTGTGAGTGAGGGGTCCGGGCGGAGGAAGTGGCCTTGGCCAGCCCAGAGCTTTCACACAGCTATTACATTCACTCACTTCGAGATCCCACATCGAGACTTGTCTAAAGATGGCAAACGTGGTTTCCCCACTCCACTTGCAGTATAAAAACAGTATTGCTGATGGAGACACCTTGCAAAATATTAGGGTCATTAAGATAACGCACCTGATGACTGCTGCCACTAAAACTACCAGCACTGAAGTGCCTCAGTGTTGACATTTACACTGACACCCTTAGGTGTCATATTTAAAACCCAACTGAGATTCAGCAGGTACTTCCCTCTTCCCAGTTATTGTTCCAGGCTGTCTTCAAACTCAGGCAGAACCGCATCCGTTTACACACAAGTTAACACTTCCAGGCTTTCTTTACAGTTCTTCAGGGCAGAAAAGGCCTGCATGACTGCCGCAAAAATACTTCGTGGCTCTGCAGCTATTTTAGGAAGCAAATTTATTGCAGGTAGATGGGTTACAAAGCTGGTCTGTTCCACTTTGCACTGCCTTCAGCGGAGCTGCCTGGCCCGGTGGAGATGGGCTGCTGGATGAGCAAGGAGAATTTGTTTGCCGCCAAGGCAGCACTTTAAAGGAAGGATCTGCACAGACAGCGTGCAGGGCTGGTGTGGGGCCCCCGACCCGTTGGTGGGAAGCTGCAGGCTGATAGGAACGCTGTGCCTGGCACATGCCACGAGGCTCTGAGCAGCTGCCTGCGAGAGATAGTGTTTCACGGGCCTCATCGGAGGCATTCGCCCCATCGCTGCTCCTCCCCTCTCGGTGCTTCAGCTCAGCAGGACCAGAGGAGAAAGCACTGAGCTTTGTCCCAACCCTTGCAGAGCCCACTGCTTCATTCAGACCTTTTTGGAGGAGAAGAAATAATTCATTAGAATGTGATACTGAGGGGAATAAAATCTGCACCTTTTAGAGAAAGAAGCATTCTCTGCTACATGACCGGGCTGGATCTTCACCGAGCTTCACAGCTCCACAAAGGCAGGGCTTAGCATCTGTGTGCCCGTGATGTTTTCCCTACCCAGTACTGTCCCCTTATTTCCTGTTCCAAGACCCCTGCCTTTTTTCCAAGCCAAACAAATGGCAATTTGAAAACTAAGTGGCATGTTTTAAATGGGATGGGCTGTTTTTTCTGACTCTGGAGAGCGGGCTGTTTATGTGGAAAAAGGCTTTTTTAGAAGCATTGACATTATATTCCAGAGATGACAGATGGTTTAAAATCTGTTTTGTGAGTTATCCTACAGATTTATGGTAGGCTTATGGTACAAAAAGGAAAAGAAAGAGATATAAAACCTAACCAAACTAATTTTTAAGCTAAAAGGGTTATAAAACACGGAATGCACAGCAACAAAGAAGCTCTGCATTATTTTCATATAAAACCAAAAAGATCATGCTGCAAGCATTATTTTGGAGTTATTTTAACTGATGCTACATGAATCAACTTCTAGTGAACTTAATCACATACAGGAATCCCAATTTAGAGCATAATTGTACACTCTCTGTATCCTTAAACTCAGTTCAGGGCATGGAAGACCTTTGCCATCAGATCTTAAGTGCTGCTGCTGGCTGAGGAGATGGCAAGAAACACAAAAGCTCCTGTATGTTCCTTGCTGAAAGACAGCTTTAGACTTCTAATGTTGTACTCATGAGACAGAAAATAGGAATAAAAAATTACATCAAACTATAACTCATCCAAATTAGTTGCAACATGATCTTAGAGAACGTTGCTTTGGCTTCCCAGACTGCATATTACTAGAAGTGCTTAACTAAGTACAAGGAACATTTTAGCTGACCAATATAATTTTAAAAATCAGACTAAAACACCCCAAATATTCAGCTAAAGCCATGAAAAATGTTGATTTCTCATGGAATCACAACAAGTCCTGGGTTACTAATGGTTGAAACCACTGACACGAATCGAGCAGTCCCAAGGCTGCCCTGAGTGGCACAAGGTCTCACAGATCTCCACAAGTTCTGGGAGGAGGACAGGAGACCCTGGTTAGATCTCTACACTAGCCCAGAAGAGCAGTTTGGTATGGGAACACGTATCAGCTGTCATGGTCAGCTTGGTGCAAAACAGCCTGAGGAGAAAATCTTACTGTTGCCTGGACATTTCTATAATGGCCTTCCATCAATTCTTCCATCAATAACTGGCCTTAACTTCTTACATCTCTGATGATTCTGCAACATTAACCTGAAAAACTAGAAGACCAAACATTTGGAGGGACCAGCCACACAGAAAATGTGTGGGACCCATCTTGCTTCTAAGCACTATGTTCCAGATCTGGGTATCTAACTCCTAGTTCAGTTTAAAAAAAATAAAGAAACCACTTTAAAACATGTCTTCACATTTTGATAACACATTTCAAACAAGGGTTTCAAAGTGCTTTATAAATATATCAGTGACCTGAGAAGCAAAGCAGGTTGCACGTTCATTGATTTCTGATTGTTTCTATCTCATTAGTGTTTTATCTCATTTTTAAACGATAGGGACAGTGAAACCCACTTGAAAATATACAGGACATGGACAATACCCAGTTCTAAACTCCAGTTTTGAAGCAAGAGTGTAGGAAAACTAGGGCAAGATGATTCTACAGGTAATTTCACAATATTCAGACCATCTCAATCCTTTCGTTAGTAGTGGCATCAGAATGCCACAGGCTATATTTAACAGCTGCGACATTGCAGGGAGTTCACCAGGCATGCAATACACATTTCTCTTTATGGCCCAAAGACACAGATTGGTATTTCTTCTGGCTACTGTGGCAACATTTCAGGGAGAGGCTGGGCACTTGCCTTATTATTAGTACCTGCAGAATTTAAAAAAAAGATAAAATAAAGAAAGGAAAATGAGACACTGTCACACAGCTTAAAAAAGACAGACTCCTAGTCTTTTCACACACACATTTTACAATAATTTCTAGTGTGGATTTAATAGAGTTCCTTCCTCTAGGGTCATTTCTCATTTCATTCATCCTTTTTAATCCTTCCATTTTATATGGATAATAACAGCATCTTAATGAAATGCATGGCACAACTGAGATAAACAAGGAGGGAGAGATCCCCAGCTGGAGCTAAACTGATACAGAGAAGCCTCCAGTCTAGCCTACACATAAAGGAGAGGAAATCAGAAGGAAACAAGCCTCTGTACCGAAGCTATGGATCACTAATGAATAATCAGTCAGAGCTCCTGGCTACACCTCTGAATTTAGCTTCAACTACCAGTAAAATTATTTCTCTCTAATTAAAAAAACTTAGAAGGAAAATGACCATTTAGTGGATAATTCTAAATCACAGTGTTAGGACACATGCTAAAAAACTGGGCTCCGCACACACAAAGGAGCAGAGAGGCACAAGGGCGGGTGGGGAGCCCAGGTAACACCCTGACCCAGCACCCCCGGGGCTGGCCCAGGACAGCATCAGCCCCAGGGCTGACACCCATCACGACGAGTCAATGGGACAGGCTCTCCAGAGCACCCTGCAGACCAGGGCAGTTTCTGCCTACAGAGGTATGAGAACCATTATGGGATGCATGGGCAGATGGTGGACGAAGGCTCACACGCGAAAAGAAGAGCATGCCAACATGAGGGTACAGTGGCACCCTGTCTAGTCTTGTTTCACATCTTACTCCTTCACAATCTAGTTCACAATGGTCAGGATGTAAAACACCTGCTGGATCTCCTAAATTTCTCCTGAAGAATATAGGGGATGGACAACGCTTTGGTTTCTGAGCTATCAAGGAGCTTCATCAGTAATGCTCACCGGAGAGTGGGAGAACTTCCTCCAGGGCTGACTCCAGAGGAACCAGACTCACTCAGCCCCTAGAAGCAGCACAGATCCCCTGTCAGATGTACCTCTTCAGGGCATTTCCTCCAGTATCAGCAAACAGCAGCTTAGATATTAAAAAAGGCCATCCACCAAACCAAACCATTGTAAACACCTCTTCTCCCTACACTCTCCTGTCTGAGACAAGAAAAAGCAAAACCCACATGACACATATCATTTAGTGTGCTACTGGAAGCTGTTCAAGTGAAAGAATGGTGGGTGTAATCCAAGAAACAGAAATATGTCCTTTAGAATAGAATCACAGAGAAATTTAGGCAGGAAGAGACCTCTACAAGTCTTTAATCCAAAACAGGGCCAACTTGGAGGTTACAACAGGTTGTTCAGGACCTTGTCCAGTCAGATTTTCAGTATATTCAAGATTTTACCATCTCTGGACCCCTGTTCTAGTGTCTGATTATCCTCATCTTGAAGAATTTTTTTTCCTTTATATCCAAATTGAATTTCATTTGCTGCAACTTGTGTCTATTGCCTCTCACCTTTTTGCCGTGCACCTCCACAAAAAGCCTGGCTCTAGCTTCTCTGTAGCAACCCATTAGGTCTTTCAAAACAGCAATAAAATCTCCCCTTCGCTTTCTCTTCTTCAGGCTGAATAAACTCAACCCACTCACCTCTCCTGGTGCACCATGTGCTCCAGCCCCTTAATGCTCTTGTGTCCTTGTGTCCGGAGGGCACGGACCTCCGGGTCCTTCTGGTCCAAGCCCTGCTCCAGCAGGGCCACCCAGAGCAGGGGGCCCAGGACCACATCCAGGTGGCTTTCAAAGATCTCTAAGGAGGAGACCCCACAACCTCTCTGGGCAGCCTGTGCCAGGGCTCCCTCACCTGCCCAGCACAGAAGTGCTGCCTGATGGTCGGAGGGAACCTCCTGTGCTCCAGTTTGTGCCCATCGCCTCCTGTCCTGGCACTGGGCACCTTGAAAAGAGCCTGGCTCTGTCCCCTTTGCACCTCCCATCAGGGATTTATAGACATGGGTGAGCTCCCCTGAGCCTCCTCTTCTCTTTTTCTCCAGGCTCTCTCAGTCTCTCCTCATAGCAGAGGTGCTCCAGTCCCTTGATCATCTTGGTGGCCCTCCACTGGATTCTTTCCAGTATGTCCACGGCTCTCTTGGACTGGTGGAGCCCAGAACTGCACGCAGTACTCCAGGTGTGGTCTCACCAGTGCTGAATAGAGGGAAAGGATCACCTCTCTTGACCTGCTGGCAATACTTTGCTAATGCAGCCAAGAATACAATTAAACTTCTTAGCAGCAAGGACACATTGCTGACTCATTGATGCTCTCCTTATTCTAAGGAGACCCAAGCCGGACACATACTCCAGCCAGACACTGCCTCTCAATTGCCAAACAGAGGGGAAAAAAACCATTGAATCTGCTGGTTAACCCTCTCACTAAACCAACCCTGTATCCAGATCTGGAGAAGAATTGCACAGTACCCTTCCCCTCATTAGAGGTACAGAAGAGCCAGGGACTCTCTCCCTGAATGAGGAGGAGACTTTTCCTTGCTGCTTGGAGAACTGTCTTGCTCAGTCACACCACTTCCTTTTCTTTGCAAGTGGAGCTCTCCCCAAGGACCTAAGAAGGACTCCTGCTGTGGCGATACTAGAAGTCCCACTACAGCAGGACTCTGAAAATGCTCCTTTCAGCCTGCTCCAAATGAGCTCTTGTAGTAGTACAAACCTCACTTAGCTACCTGTAAAACAAAACTTGACTGCCAAGGGAAATATGTGAAGAACAGTACCACGTTGTCTTAATTCTGGGATTTAACATGGACTCATTTGCCATTAGCAAGAGCATTAAGAAAGGAGGTGAGGGAGATAAAATGAATATTTATGAACACTTCTTACTTTCTCTTGTCAGCTAGAAGAACAGCTAGATTTCCCCTTATCTCTACAGCCACATATTTACAGTGTAAGCTTTTGTGTCATTTACTGTGTAGCATCACTGCAAAATGTAATGGTTTTATGGTAATGCTGTTGCGTGATCTACTCTTGCATAAAGCCACTAGTAGGGAGGTCATTATCAGCATATTTGCTTCTATGCCAAAATTTATAGCCCATGGCACGTATTTGGAGATAAAACGACACATCCCTCCTTTTGCTGGAGCTGGGAACCTCACAGCAAAAGTTAATTATCCATACACATGCCTAACAGCCGCGCTATGATCATTTTTAAAAAGATCAGAGGCTGCAACGTCCAGCAAAGCCTCGCTTGAGCAGAAACATGATATAAAGGGCTTCCTGAAATGACAATCTCCAACACAGTGTCTAAATTCAACCTTTAGAAGTTAGAGAATTGTATTTTCCAAGTTAAATGCAGAAAGGTTAAATGAAACTGAGTCTGAGAAGACTTATACTCAGCATTTTCAAAGGTTTCACCTATGTAAGAGGACAACTACCGGCCCCAGGATTCAGGAAGCTTTAATCTCTCTGACCTACTAATTCTAAGAGGATTTTCAGGACTATAGCTGGGCACATAGCGAGACCCTAGGCACAGAAATATCAATCTCTTAAAAAGTCTTACCATCCTCAATTAGTTGCCTCCAAGCCTTTGGTAAATAAGTAAGTTCAGCTGAGTATTCCCCCAGCTGGACATTCATCATGCAGTACTGACACACAAAACTTGCATCTGTTGTGCCTTTAACTTGTTCATGTTGAGCAGGATACTGTCGCTTGTTCTGACTTGGAGCATACCAGCATACTGTATGGGTGAACACTTCACGCCTAACACACCTCTTAGGAAGATATGCAGTTGCATAGCCTCTAAAATTCATGTCGCTCCCTCAGCAACACTTGCATGTTGCCCAGAACCACAGCAAAAGTTAAAAATTTCTGATTTACAATTCACTTCGCAAGTATGTGTGACAGATATAACTCATGCAGTTTACACAAGATTCGAAAATACCTATGGTCTTTGCTCAACAAAGAGTATATATGTACAAATGTACACATCGAGACAGAAATATTGGAATTCAGACATATTTCCTCAGCATTCTGGGATTTTCATAAGATGCAAGGCTTCTCTTCTGAACCTTGGAGTCTCTAATCTCTTCACTTCTATTTAACTTTCCTACATCATCATTCATCCCACAACTGAATATTCTTCTGCTACAAAAAGACGACTCTTCCCCAGCTCCTCCCAAATCATCTTATCTCACTACCTCCAGGCCTTGCACTTCTTGACCAACATTTGATTTCTTTGTTTAATTCCTGGTGTTTTCCTATCTTACTATAGCTTCTCCCTGAAGTTTAACAGTTTAAACACTTTCCTGTCACACCAAGGGCTCTAGATTTCAGTCCCTGTAGTGATTAGTAAGTCAGCTTTGGGTCCTTTAAAGATAAGACAGACAAAAGGTTTTCTTTCAGCTTCCGCCAGTTTTCCTAGCTCTACCACTATTCATCTGCATTACAGTTTAAAACTTTAACAACCATCTATTACGTGGAGTGCAGGAAAGACTTAATAGCAAGGACTGGCATCTGCTGACGCATCTCATGGCACTGCACTTCATACTGAGAACTTCACTACATCAACTGGAATTCGTAGATTTTGCACAGACAGATTCCCAGGGTAAAAACCTTTAGAGAAGCCCAAGACAACAAGCGGTTTTCAGAGATGACAAATATCTACAGGTTCCACTGACCTTGCTAGAAATTAAATGCTTTTCACCACTGGAAATCAGTAGCTTGGTCACAGCCCAAGTAGAGTCAATGTGAAACCTGGAAACAGAAGTTGCAATTTCCAGGCTATGCTTCTGTGCTAGCCTGTATCGCCTCCATCATTACACTTGGATGATCCCACTCTGTGAGCCCTGCTCAGTACTTCAGCACTGCCAATATTCACATTTGTTCATTTAATCTCATCAAGTGATTTCTTGGAAGTGATTATAGTAACATCTCAGTTCAAAATAAATTCTCAGACTTAATGGTTTCCCAGAAAAGAGCATGCAAACAATCTTGCAGGTTTAGAGGATAAATCAGAGGATCTGGTGAATAATATATACACATGTATTAAAAAAGTCAGGATTTTAAATCCAATCTCAGGATTTGGTGAAGGGTTTTGACTAACGTTTTTTTCAAATGCTTCAGATAGCAGGGATGCTACCCAGATATTCAATCTTTGTTCTGACAGAAGATGTCATGTTTCCATTTACATTCAATTTTGATCTCTCCCAGACTTGTATCTTTCTGAATTTCAGGCTTTGGCTGAGAGCATTAGATAGTAAGAGCGATGAGCCATGCCACTTTGTTCTGTGCTGCATTTCCCCAAACACAAAAACATTCAGATCAAGGCCTGTGACACCGGTATAGCTCTGTTCTTACACTGTGAGGAATACCTCGTTGTTTAGGGCTTGAATTTAAAAAAAAAAAAATTATTGTACAATTCAGAATGCTAAAGGTTTGGGCATAGTGACTTCACCTTCTTTCCCTTCTCACCTTCTCTTACGCATACGTAACTTGCAGCTGGCAGCTACTCAAAATATAACATGAAATATAAACTGAGGCTTAGGAGCCAGATGGAGACTTCACAGAAATAACTTTAGAAGAAAGCAAAGGGAAAGGCAGCCAATGCTTCCAAGTCCATTACAGAGATTTCGAAGCAAGCAGCTGCTTCAGAAGGCAGCTTGTACTTTTTGTGGGAACACCCACACTGCCTGCTATCTTATGTATGTTTTTCCATCACTTCTTATTCATTGTAATATGCTGGTTTAAATGCCACAGCCCAGTGTTTGTTCTCCTTCCCAGACAAGAAGATTCACACAGAAGGATGACAAGCACCACTCTTCAGAAACAAAGCATCGCTATTTGAAGTGAAACGGTTAATTGTTTCAACTGCAACATGTAGCTGAAATGCGCCCTGTGAACTGGATCTTTACAGACTGCAGCCATTTATGGACTGACTGCCTGGACTGAGGTTTCTTGGTTTCAACAATACACCTAAAGTACAACGGTGTTCTGAATAGGGATCTGATTTGTTACAGCCAAGTATTTGCAAACCTCAGCAGAATAATAATTGAAAAAGAATACAGAGCTATTCCAATGGCTGTATAGCACATCTGAGTGAAAAACCTCAGGGCACACTATAGCGAAAAGAGGAAAACTAACTAGTCTATATGTAAATTCTAGAGGGGGGAGACAGAGAGAGAGAGAGAGGTTTTACAGAGTAGATTTACATGGGATTAACTACGAATCCGCTAACCAACAGGAAAGCCAACTAGTTTAGATTTCAGTACCATGCAAAATCCAGTGCAGTATTTATGCACTTTGAATGCATGTCCTGCCTCATGGTAAGCAGGAAAGATCTTTCATTCTGGCTGTGCGTAGTCTCTTAACCAGCTCTCTGCTCATTCTGCACTGATCTAGGGATAATCTGTAGATATATGCACGGGTCTGTATCATCAGTGACATATGTCGCATCCTCTCGGCCCTTGGAAACGGCTGTCAGCAGGCCCCTGCGATTCCCAATTCTGCAAAGCAGCACTGAAATGGATTTAAGACAGCCAGGATCTTAAACCACACAAGCTAAGAGCTAACCACAGCAGGCCGCGGTTAGCTAGCATGCTGCAGCGTGTGGCACCCTCTGTATCAGGTCTTCGCATAACAGCGCAGGGATGAAGTATGAGAGATGAAAGAGTTTCTCCCTGTCTGACATCAAGTAGGTTTTAAAATATACATGCTTGGGTGGTCTGCAATAAGTCACTAAGATTCTTTCAACTGATTTAAAGAGCAGGTGGTCGCACTCCTCACTCTCAGCTTTCAGTGGGTACTAATGCCTACTAGAAGCTCAGTAGTGAAGCTCCACAGAGAGCTCCAGATCTGAGGTCACACGTATCTTGGTAACAGGCTTTGGGTTGGCCCATCTGAAGGGCTTTGGTTGCTGAAGCACAGGCAAAGCCATATGACAATCTAGTGATGAAATTCCCAACACTAAGGTGAAAGAAAGGATAGGATAACATTTCTGGCAAAGACATGTCTTTGGGAGCCCTCTATCCTCAGTCGGTCATCCCTAAAGACACAGTTTTACTTGGGGCTCATAAGGAACGTCTTCCGTTGTCTTGAACTGTCCAATTTCCATCACGCAACATCCATCTTGAACTGGCCAATTTCCCTCATATAATATCCAATCTTCTAGGACACAGCTGGCACCCTCTACAAGGTCCTCTCTGTTCCAGGCCACAAACACAACCTTGGGATTCTCACCTGGGTAGATTCACATTGCTCACTGACTTCAGCAGAGCTGCACCAGTTTACACAAGTTGAAGCCCTCGTGTTGCCTTAGGAATAAGAAAATGATTGAGGCTCGCATTGAATCAGCATTTTCCAGCTATTTATTCCCTCTGTCTGCAAACCTCCACGCTTGATCCTTCAGGTTTACCACAAGCTAGGACTGGGAATTTTTGTGGCAGTTCTTTTTAAAATTTGGCAATGTACTACCTAGTCTAATTCCACTGACAGAACAGAGGATCTGCAATTATTTCAGATATGAACTGATTTTTTTCCCTCATTTACTGTGTTACTTTTGTTAGAAGATTACATCAAGAACTTTCTATTAAATTCTGCCTTTTCTGTGGTGGTGCTTGGTTGATGACTTTTCATTTCACAAGGATTCTGTACTCTGACCACATGCCTGTAAGGCTGTTTTGAATCTATAAAATGATACACTTATTTGATTGCTAGACTAGAGAAAAAGATTTGGTGCAATTCCTGTTGGGTCTAAAAATCTCAACATCTTCTAAGTGAATGTGTGGTTACTCGATTACCTCTAAGTCTTCAGGTGCTGGACTGTCGTTACAAATTCCCATCTACAGTCAGCTGTAATGGAACACATTGGATACAAGGATCTCAAAATGCTACCCAAATATTGATGAAACAAGCTTTATCTAATGCTGTGAGATGGGAGATTACTAGCATAGACACAATTATAGACAGTAAGGCACAGAGATTCTAGTAGACCTGTTCAAGATTACCATGGTAGTCTGTTTTATAGATATATGCCAGTTACAGCTTTGTACATCTATAGGTATGGAAATATCTATGATGTATCTGTAGAGACAGAGATGATATACTAAGAAGGGATCATTAGATCATGGTTTCTCCCTAAACTATTAGAGTCAGCAGGGGATTGGTTTGACTGATTGCAGTATGACAGCTACAAAAAGAGGTTAGCACAACATTACAAATGTGAGAAAATTTCAACATTTATGCAGGAAACTACTTACTCTTATTTTATTGTCTGTGTTTGCAAGGTATGTTTTAAATAACAGCTTTCTCTCTCTGTTTCATCCTACAAGAAAGACCCTTTTCTGTATATAGGACAGCAGAGTGTGTTGCCATGGAAATTATGATGATCCACTTAAATTCAACAAATCCAGCCTTATGGGGTATATTCTCTTGAGTATCTCAATTTAATTATTAATGTTCTTTCTAGATAGCAACATCTTTCTGTTTTGACCAAAATCTTTATAAGCAGAGTGAAAACAATAAAGCTGGAAAGTGGAATTCTTTGTTCAGCTGCAAAACAGGTGCAATTAAAAGCCAGGCAAGACGCAAACAGCCCCCAGCCTGCCCTGCCAATGTGCTTCAGCTCAGCGCTAGACGGATCATCTGAAAACAGAAAGTCTCATTTCAGTGTCTGTGTCTATTCTGTCCCTGGCCTCTCTGCTGTGATTTGCAGCAAAAATGCCAGCTAGGATAACGGGTTTTGTTTGCTTGTGGGTTTGTTTTTGCAGAAGTCCTTCCCTCCTCCCTCATAGGAAAATAATATTGCTCATAAGCCTCCCTTCAAAACATGAGGCAAGAAGTTTCTTTCAGATTTTGGCTTTCTGTAAAAATACTCATTTAGAGGCTGGAAACGAGGAATAGAATGAATGAGCTCAACTGAGCTGAATGAAAGGAAGCAACAGTATGAACTCAACAGAACAGAAGTGCTTCTTGAGCAGGAGCTGCAACTGTTTGTTGATGCTGATAGTACTGAATTGTTCGGTAGACTCAAAGGCAGGCTACGCACGTTGCCCTGGCATCCCTGGGACACGTCCAAAAAAGCAGAAAATTCCAGACGTGAGGGGCATTCTTTCTAGCTCCTCACAAACAGGTTCTTCAATGCTGTTTTTGTTGTCCTGTAAAACTTGCCACTTTGCAAAGCGAAAAATTACTGTTGGCTCCATTGGACAGAAGGAAGAAAGACAGAATGCAACCTTATTGACTGGTTGATTGATTCCTTCTTTGGAATTGGCTGATTGTTTATTTATTAGTAATTAGTGCATTAACAGGAAGGGATGCATCAAGCAAGTAAGCAGCATTTGGACAAACAAACCTCTACTAAGTATGACACCAGGCCAGCGTTGCCAGCTGTCCCCCTGTCACTCCTGAAAGTCAGTGTCCAATCTGACATCAGACCCTCTGCCTCCATATAAACGCGTCTCTTCTGAAACCATCCTCTCCTTCGGTACTATCCTTGCCCTTCTTCTGGCTATCTGGCAGCTTTTACCAGTGGGCAGATCCCTGCTTTACCACCCACATCAAATTAAAATCCCTCGTCTTCCCCTGGTAGATCCTACAAAATGTGTCCACAAGAAACAAATCATTAAAGAGAAATGCCTGCTCTGTGCTTCATATTGAAACAATGGAGTTGTTTTGACAAAGCCTGGGAAAGTACCACCGATTTTCCTAGATCTGGCATGCTGCTCTGGGTCCACAGTGCCTTCCTGGGTCCCGCCTGCAGAATAAGCAGGAGCATCTTGTTATCTCAGTCCTTCTCTTCAGGAGCACATAAATCACCGACAGATAAAAAACAGTTTTCATTTTATTGCTTCTTCTAGTTCACTCTCGTCACTCAGCTCACCATCTGTTTTGCCTGTATTTCACTGATTTAAATTAGGAGCTCCTCAGAGCAAAAATCCTGTCTTATGACACGTATGTGAAATGCCATAACAGACCATAACCACTGTACGAGTAATAGCGTCACAAAGAAATTATCAGGAAGCACAGGATCTTAAATGGTTCATCTGGGAGGTACAGTTGCATTTACTCATATGTTATTTACTTTTAGATTACTACAGAACTTAGGAGAACCAATTAGAGACTAAACCCCATTGCCTAGGGCACCGTACGATCAAAAATACTAAATGAGAGTTCTTGCCCCAAAGAGTTTACAATCTACATAGCACATGAGTGATACCAAAAGGATGTGACACCTTCCTCTGCAGAAAGGAGCACGTTATTAAGTTCAAGTATACAGATGACTTAAGTGAGATCTAGCCATGGAAGTGTTTTGCTTCCGAAGGGCTCGACTACTTGGATGCTTCCCTCCATTGAGCCATTTCATCTCAGGAAGAACTATCTGAAAACTGCTGAGTGGCCCTCACTTTTTGTTATAGTCAAGTGCAGAGTCAGACAAAATGAAATCTAGACTCAGATCCTAGCTGCCCAAAGAGGACATAGAAGAAATTGTGGCATATGATGATGGTTCTACAGCAATCCAAACCGGCCAATACTTCTGCAGTGCTCAACTCTTCACCTACATTTATGATCAGCCTGAAAGTTCCCAAGATACCACCTCTTCCTGCAGAAAGCAGAAAAGTAAATGCACTGCTTAGTACCTAGAAGTAGGAGGTATGATTACATACCCTCCTTTGTCTTCTCTGCACTGAGCGTTTCCTCTTGACCAAACAGCTCTTTATTCAACGCATTACCTTTAATGGAAGCTTCTTAGAGATGTCTGTCTCCCTCCATTAACTGCAATAAGAGCATGGAGGAGTTGTTTCTCAGGCTTTTCTAATCACTGAACCAGCTGACCCTTTGAAAGAAACATACAGCTTATTTTATATTCCACTGTTGCTTGAGGATAGATGATACATAAGTCACACGGAATTGATAAGAAGTTGAAATACAAATATATTACAAAAATATTTTATAAAACCATAATTCAGCAGTTATAATTACAAACCTTATAACTCAAAATATTGTAAAAAACGTTATCACCTGATTAAATCAGCTTATGTGTAACTAATAACTGCCTGCAGGAGGGGTTCTGTTTTAGACCAGCAGTCTTTTCATGGTCTGTCAGCCACCTGTAGTCCACAGGTTGAGTAACTGGGATCTAAATCTCCTTGCTGGGACTAAGCAACCAGTTTTAGGTAGTGTAATGCCTCACTTTGTAGCCTAAGCTAGGCAGTTTGGCTATTGCATTTTGCTATCTATAACATTGATGACAACATTGAGGATATCGAAGGAAATGCATCATTATTCAGAATATTTAAGCCCATGGTAGTTTAACTGCTTCAAGTAGCATCTGTTTAAGTCTGTACTTTTGCTCTACGCCTCCCATACCCATCACGAATCCTTAAAACAAACCACAAACGCAATGCCCAGTTCTGTTTCATTAATTTATTGCTCAAGTAGCCTGGAGGATGCTACCTGTTACTACAGGTTTTCTGTGGAACGCTGGATACATCACTTGATTTCTCTGTGCCTCAGTGCCCTTACAAGTAAAATGATAGTAAAAACCATTCTGATGACACAAGACGAAATTCATGTTAGGAAGTACTTTAACACAGCAAAACGGAATGGGTCCCATACAGGCAGAATACTGTATTAAGGCAGCTGCAAAGGCCAAGTCCCTTGGCTATGCTCCATTACTTCTAGTTTGGTAAAACATCCTCCCTTACCAAACCAGGACTAGTAAGACCTGTGATGTATGCATGTGTATGTAAGAAAACCTTCCCCATTGGGACTAAGAGCATTTCCAGCATGTCTGTGCTTGTGCAGGAAAATCTGGGTCATGGTTGACAAAGCAGCAGGCAGCGTTACCCCTGCAGCATGATCAGCACGGTCACATTTCATATGAAGGGCAAAGCAAATGTCGCACCTGCGCTGGATGCTCCTCCGTCAGTTACTGTCACCACCAGGTTCTGCCCCCTCAGCAAAGCCACGGAGGCTGCAGCGGAGCTGCACGTGGTGCACGCCGGGCTGAGCTGGGAGCCACGAAGGCTGGGTGCTCGTCATGTGAGGCAGAACAGCAGTGCAGGACTGCAAGATCTGTTTGCAAGGGATTCCACCACTTTATTGAACGGGTAACATTTTGTAGCGAGTTCTACATGCAAGGCAGGTGGTATGTCCTTCCTACTTCCCAGTATGCAAAATTGCTGACCACAAGCTCATCCCACAGCCTTAGCCGAGAGCTCGAGCCACGCTAGGTCTATTGCTGTATTTTCACATCACTAGTGCTGAGGCCCACGCAGAGCAATAAATTCCAGAATCCTTCACATCACCTGCCAACACAACGCAGACTGCACAGAAGGACCTTCATATACACGGTATATATCAAGTGAGAGGCTAATGCTGACACATCAATAACCAAAATAACCAGAAGCACTGGTCTGTGTTTTCCCTTCACAAGAACAGCTCTCACCCACTTGCACAGATCCTGCGTCTGCCTGCCTCTGGTAGAGAGGATGCAAGCTACCATTTTCTCCTGTCATATAATCTCTATTACATTACTTTATTCCTTCATTCATAAATCTCCTCAGGCCTCCCATACGCATGAAAAACAGGGGGAGGAAGGATCTGCCAGGTTTCTCTATGATGGAAGTTCATTACTGATGTCAGCAGTGAATTTCGATTAAATCAATGTCTGACTCAGCAGCACTATGGATTTACACCAGCTGAGCACGGGGGTGGCCGATCTCACCTACCCCTGCTGAACGGCACCACACTAACAAAGAAAGGGAAAGCTGAGAAATTGTGACAGGGAAGGAGATTTCACTCATCAGCTTAAAGAATTCTTTGGTTCCTCTTTGGTTTTGTTCAGACCTACCTACTTCCAGTGGCAGCCGGATAAAAGGCTGGTTCTGATAGATCCCCAAATCCCTGTTACTTCCCCATAGGACTGGGGGTGGCAGCCTCATATGTGTTCACCGGCAATTCCATTTCACAGCAAATCGTAAGAGACCAGAAAGGCCATCACTGACATTTTGATTTAAAAGAAAACAAATGCAGGAAAAAAGCATAATTAAGCATATTCACCATATGTGCTTATTCAAACCATTTTATAATCATTTGCAATGCACTCTTAAGCTCTCCACAGCAGGAATTCAAATGCTTAAGCCACACAGTACCATCTCAATTTATCGACAACCTGTCTGATCTAGCCTCTTTTCTACTGATGTCTCCTTCCTCTGCCACGTGTTACAGATTGAAAGGCTTTCAACGGGCAATGTGAGACACCTAACTTCCAGAAACTTGCATTCCTGCTCTGTATGATCCCAAGCACAAAAAGCAAATTCTGTATTTCTTGGACAAGAATAACATTTCCATGTTAATACAAGAGGCTTCATTTATATATACCACTTTTAACTTTAAAATACTTTTAGACAACACCCAAAGGTATAGCAAGCCAGTTACCATCTAGGACTGCTAGTGCTGCACGCTGTAGCCAGACTGATCTGAAATAATGAAGATGGATCCCAAGTCCTTCTGCTAGAGTGGCCTCTACCACTTGAAGCAAAAAAGAATCTCCTTTGAAATTAATGGCAATAAACCGTAGATGGTAGGACGTGCCATCGATCCCTTCCGGTCTGTCTCAAGGAAGATAAATTCAGCACAGTTCACTACACTTCACAGATGAGGAAACTGAAATACAGGTGTGCCAGGATGTCCTTTGAGATGTACTCAGAGATGATGAATAAATAAGGGTTTGTAATTAACCCCTGGATAATGATGCTGTCCCATTCCAGTTATTGTGAGAGACAAAGCAACGAAGAACTCCAAGATGCAACAATCGCAATTACACTGATCCCAGACGTCCCTTTGTAAAAAAGTCACCTACAATCTACTACCACGAGAAAAAGAACATCCTGGACTTGTAGTCATTGAAGGGGGGGGCAGGAATCGTCTGGACTGCAGCTAGGCTGAGAACTGAGGTCATAAAGGAAAAAGATATCCAGGGATAGGATTAATAGGATTATCTTTTTGGTTTGCATTTGTACAGGACCTAGAGCAGATCCTGACAATAATAAAGTCTTCAACTTTAGCACACAGCTATGGCAGTGTAAGACGCTGCTCTAAAATTTCTATCATTTCTCTTCTGGAGGCTACCAGCACACAGTTCTGCATGCAGAGCAGCACAAGCAAGCACTCCCAAGCTGCATTAGCACAAAGTCTAAACACTGGAGTTGACAGGACCTAGGAGATGGTTGGCAGTTAACTGCCTGACTTCGCGCTGAAGTGGGTGAGGAGTGCTCACAGACTCCTCTCCTTCAGCACCATTTTGGAAGCTGAAATTGCCAGGACAGACAGTAACAATCAAATTGCAGGTGCGATTGTTGTTTGAAACAGCCATAGCAGTTTGCTAAGTGGATGTTTGTCCAAGACCCAAATGTAAAAAGGCACTGAAATACATACCCACTAATTAAAGAAGATAGAGCATAGACAAATGACATGGATAATGGAAATGACAAAGCACTCAAGAGCCAAAGCAAAGGTTTGCTTTTGGTTTTAGAGCCCTTCCTATTAGCTGAGTCATATCAGTAAACCCCCACAGAGATCAGCAGAACTCCTAAGAGCGGAAAGCAAGATTCACAGTATGACTGAACCACACCACAACACTTTCTCTCATAACCCTTTATCAGCTAACAAGATTTGAGGAAAAAACCAGCTGAATAGGCACAGGCAGAAAAAGAAGCCTAACCAGGTGGCCATTCTACTTAGAGCGCAGCTGTCTGTACCGATGGATGAGCTGGTGATTCATAATCAGATGGGGAAATCAGATTACACAGATTAGATCTTTGTAACGATCTCAATCTGAAGGCCACCGTACATCGAGGAGTCAGCAGCCACACAGCGGTTGAACCAGGTGCAGGCCTGTGCTGTGCTGCGCTGCAGGTACAGCGTGGCCTTCCGACCTGACCCACGCTGTGCTGCGCTTATCCCCTGGCTGCAGGGTAAGCTGACCCGGCTAATTGTAACGAAGGAAGCTCCCAGTGGTCACCAGCAACTACACCACCTGCCTGTCCTTCTCGTCATCAAAAAGTGCAGCAACAAGTTCTCATGTGAACATCCCTTTCATCTGACAATATATTGACAGCACAAATGATGAACAGAATTGCTTGCCTTTTTTTTTTTTAAATACAGGAAATCCTATATGGGCTCAGAAGACCAAAATGTCAGGTAACCTCTTCCCAGGCAGATCTGCATGGTGTGCTGCACCCA
Source organism: Chauna torquata (assembly GCA_013399475.1). Lineage (NCBI taxonomy): Eukaryota > Metazoa > Chordata > Aves > Anseriformes > Anhimidae > Chauna > Chauna torquata. Next base: position 33,741 of record VXAL01005081.1, on the reverse strand, counting down.
GACTGGAGGGCTGTTCCATGCCACGCAGCTCCCAGCACCAGAAGGGACGTAAGATTACCTATACTCTCCTCTCTTTCTTTATAATGTTAGCGCCCATAAGTGACATTTTAAGCAATACCCTACAGCGTCTGAGTTTCTTGCTGGGATCATAACAAACCAGCACCTCCTGGTGCAAAACATTCTTAAAGGATGGATATATACACTAAGTAGTGGTGCAAAGAAAGTGGTGATCAAGTCTGGCTTGCACAAGATTTCCTTTTAAATTATTACTATGACGACTAAATAACTAATATTTCCATTGCATGTTCAAATTATTATTTGCTATATTTGACATTCTAGTATAACAAATAATTGGTACTGCCCTCTATGTAGATGATTTCGTACCGTGACATGCTGTTCAGATAAAGCTAAAGAGAACGGGAAGGTTTGTATGTTCAGCTAATTACCTCAATGCAGATGTCAACTGCTCTGTGTCCTGCCCCTATTACATTTTTTACCCAGTCCATGTGCCTTCGATGAAATCACCTATGTATGTGTGCACTACAGCAAGTACAATTACCGTCTCTCTTTAGTCATTCCTTGTTCTTGAGGATTACTTGGATTACATGATGACAGTTATTTTCAAAGGGGAAATTAGTCTAGTAGGGAGGAAAGAAAAGCAGCCTTGGACAATACATGCTACATCTTGCATTGCTATCAGAGTAATCTGCAAAATCATACTGTTCAAATTAAATCATTTAAATATTTAACATGCTTTGTCAGAATGAGGTGCAAACCCAAAACCAGCCATCAACAGCTGCATCTGAATACAGATCATAAACCTCTGGGGGCTAAATTCAACTCTAGAAACCCCAAAATCCTTCATATCCAACAGCCACCCAACATCTTTGTGATACAGAGAGATAGCTAGGATCAAGCCCAGTTTTTGTGCTTCATCTCAAAAGGCAAAAAATGAGACCTTGAAAACACCTTACTGGAACCACGCTGATGGTGCAACCTCATGGCACGTTTCTCTCAGACAAAGAAAGTGACAGGCCCTCGCGGATCCTCTGCAATGACTTCAGAGCACAACAGATGTTCTCTGAGTTGGTAGCTCTATGTACTGGACAGAGAGAACGAGCTAGCAATTCCTGCAATTCAGTGTACCAGCCTTGACCAGCCACGTTTCCAGAAGGCAGCGCGTATGACAGACAGGCCATCCTGCTGCCCCACCTTACGCATAAACTCCCCCCTAGCGCATTTTGCTAGCGGCATCGAAAATGCGTTTTTCTCCTGAATCTTTCGTCAGGTGGGGTAGATGAATACGTATCTCGAGCTTGCTCCCTTTCCCCCGGTTGCTTGGGAAGCATTTCCAGGGAATTTCTATTCCCACCTCCCAGCTGTGGAAAAGCCGGAGGACAAGTGCAAAGAGCCCCACGCTCCCCCTCCGGGGCCGGCAGGCTGGAGGGGCTGGAGGACGTCTTTCGGGGTGGGGGCACGCTGCCAGGAGGGAAGGAGTACTCCGTGTTTCGCTCGAAGAAGGGGGCAGCGGCGGGGAGCCCAGCCGCGCCGCTCCCCGCTAACAAAGCGCCGCTAACAAAGCTCGCTCGGAGCCGGTGTCCCCCCGCCGGTGCTCGGTTCCCTCTCCGACCGCCCTCCTCCGCCTCCGAGCGGGCGCTTTTCCCCGTCACGCCGCGACAGCGCGGGAGCGTTTCGCATCCCCCCGGCAATATCCCCACGCTGCGAAAACACCGCTTGAGCCCCGGCTTTTTTTTTTTTTTTTCCCCCCTCGTCCCCCTCGCAGGCCGGCACGCCATCCCCACCGACGAGCTGTTAAATTTAGCCGCCGCCGCCTATTAATAGCAGGGGCGAGGCGGCCAGGCAGGGCGCGCACGGCAGACCCGCGCACGCACACGCGTGTGCACACGCCGGCCGGCCGCTACTCACACCACCAGCCTGGAGATGATCCATGACACCATGGCGCTGCCTGCCTGCCTCTCCCGGCAGGGAGGGCTCGCCCCCGTCTCCTCGCCCGCCGCCGGCCGCCGCCCGAGTGAGCGGGGCGGGCGGCTCGGCCATCCGGCCCCGCAGCCGCAGC